>JANAVB010032018.1:7879297-8396958 GCA_029216955.1 Iris pallida | reverse complement strand
GGCACAAATTTTTGCACATCAACCATTGTTTGATGCAAGCAGCATGGAAGTCATGCCCGCAGTCCAGTGTGCCGAGGTCCTCTCCTTCCATGTATTCTTCCTGTAATCAGAAGAAAACCAATGTGTTACACGTAAGCACAACTTCAATCAAGTAGTCTTAAATCATATCAGGGAAATGAATGGAGCTTTGAGAGTGCTAAGAGAAGCCTTCGCCAATTGGCATAACAAATTATGTTTTTCAAGTTACACCAAGAAAAAGAACAGTATTGGGAACTCCACCACCAAATTGTTATCAATGTTGAACTATTTTGCAGAAAGCTGTCAGATCCTAGATATGATTACTCAAGCCTGTAGTTTATGGTGGCCTTTAGGTTACAGGAAGGAAATCACGAGCGATGTTGAGGTGACTTGGAAACAAGACCGACTTAGAAACTAAATTATGAAAAAAAAATAAAAAAGAACTCTGAAAATTGGTTTTACTTGGCATATACAGCATGGTTCAGGTTCCGCCAATATAGTCACTGTGAATGATGAATGTTTGTGCTGCTTAAGGCACTTTGAAATTCTTTCCTCACTGAGTCCAGTGCTCACATTCCCTATTTGGTCTTCCAATGCTAATAATTCCTGCAATGCCAAATGGTCGTTTAGATTTCAAGAATTAAAAACTGTGAGATACAAGGACCAAACTGACATGGCAACATAGCAAAGCTTTATGTACTAGAATAAAGGGGGGTATGGCAATTGTATGAGTGTGAATTATGTATAAAACAAGCATAATAATCCAGATCAGCATGGCTAATTATATATAATGCTTATAAAAAAACATTGGCCGTCTCCTTTGGCTCTACTTAAATGATGGATAATGATTTTAATATGTTCAAATGAAAATGTAACAGAAACATCGTTGATTTTACAAGGTAGCATACAGAACGAAATAGTCCCTCGATCATGAAGTCTTCGCCCTGACTCATTCATCCCTATTCGCACATCCACATGCAATAGAACCAGTTTTAACTCTTTCCAAAACCGACCCTAAATATTGAATTAATTCGTTCCTAAATCAGTCACAACCATTTCTCTTATATCATTTACCCAAACCCTAACATGGAGGGGATGGGGAGGCATCAGAAGAGAAGACCTAGGAGAAGGAATCCTGCTGGAGTAGCATAAACATAGTGGCAATAGCTCAAGAAACTACTAATAGTTACAAGTTGGTTAATCTTCTCACTTTTTCGAGTTTTTCCTTCTCTCTCCATCATTTCCTTTTCGTCTTCAGTCCTTATGGTTTCAATGAATCTATTCGAGATAGTAAGTACCCTATGTCTGGATATGATGTACACATGTAATCCATGTAATGTTCATAAATTTAGGGATTTATTATCAGGACAAAGCATCAGCATGCTCCACACTCGTTGGTAATGTGACTGACAAGAACCCGCAGCCAAAATGAGCAAGACCTGCTATCGAACAGCTATGCTATATCACTGGATCCTAAAATAAAAGGCACATGGCACATGGTGATTATGATAAACATTACCTCATAAGACATATTATCCACGTCAAGTCGCATGTCTCTGTGCCTATCTTGCAAGTCGGAGACTCCATGGAACACAGAAGGATCAAGCATAAAGATATCCTGGACAACCATAACAAGAAAAATCGAACACTTTAGAGCAGAGATGAAGAATACAAAAGCATAATAAATGAAAACATAAATTGCACATTGTTGTCGGAATTTAATAACCAGGAAAGCCATAAGACCTAGTTTGGGAGCAAGGTTTTCAAACATGGAATTATGTTTATTTTGGAGTTTGGGGTTTTGAAACTAGGGATTGAAATGAAGAAACTCCATTGGCAAAACTGAAGCTGTATTTAAGTTAGGAGGCATTTGACAGTTATAGTACTGGAGTTTGTAGAAAAGATAAAAGAAAACGAAGTTTAGAATGGAGTACCACAAATTCGTTCAGATTGGAGCTTTGCTAACTCAAATTTTGATTATGTTTAGGAGTTAGTGATAGAGTTTTGCATAACTACAAAATCACTCCCAAAAGAACCACAAATTTGGAGTTTGGAGGCCTAACTCCACCAAACCCCCGTTTTCTTTTCAAAACTCCGTTCCCAACCGCACCCTAACTGACTTGATAAAGGGTGTAACAGTAAGCTACCAAACAAAATATAAAATAGTACAGGAAAGTCAGTTCAATAGTAATTAGTGATCTATACATTTTAAAACATCTAGAAATGACAAGTTTTGTGGTTCAAACAAATGCAACTCTTCCATCAAGTGATAACAAAATAAAAAATATTAATCTAATGACAAAACCTTTTATTATACCATTACTAGTAAATGGATAAGTTGGAAGAGTTTGGGGGCCTATATCTCCACCAAAACCCCTGTTTTATTTTCAAAACTCCGTTCCCAACCGCATCTTAACTGACTTGATAACGGGTGTAGCAATAAGCTACCAAACAAATATAAAATAGTACAGGAAAGTCGGTACATTTTAAAACATCTAGAAATGAAATTTTTTGTGGTTTGAACAATTTTAATCTTTCATCAAGTGATGAAAAAATAAATTATATATTTATACTGACAAAAAAAATTTATTATACCATTACTAGTAAATGGATAAGTTGGAAATGTCCAAAGCACGACATCATTCACTGAGATTCTTTGATGTATAAGTTAGAATTAGAAATGTCCAAAACACAAGATCTTTCGGTTATTGGTTCTTCAAGGCATATAACTCACTTTCAGTCGATGTGGATCACACATTTGGAACGCATGCATAGCTCATGTGCCCGCTACATGAATGGAGGGTCTGGTGGCCTAGAGTGACAGTCAACAGCAAGGTTTAAGTACCGGAAACCGATACCATCAAAAAAAAAACCTAAACAGCAAAATCGACCAATTTCATAGGAAGGGTCCAGAAGTAACCAGAACTGATACTGAAGCAGGTACCACAAAACTGATACCGGAACTGGTACCACAAACACGTATATATACACCTCCAAACAAAAAACCAACCAAGGAATGGCTCATCCAAGTTCCATTTTATACATAGCGAGTTTACTTGTGTCCAAATATGCTAAAGTAAAGTTTTAATGGACCTGAGATAATATTTAGGCTAAGTTGAACTTAAATACCATGAACTATTAACTATTGGGTTTTGGCACTTTAATACCCTAAAAAAAATTAGCACTTAAATACAATGAACTATTTGTTGTCACTTAAATACCCTGAAGTATTATTCTTTTGAAAGTCCTAACTGGCAATACTAAATGCCCTTTTAATATATTCTATTTTAAAGAAAAATAATAGATAATAATAAATAAAATAAATAACCCTAACCAGTACCACAATCACATATATACACCTCCCAACCCAAACAAAAAAACCAACCAAGCAAAGGATCATCCAAGTTCACTTTTATACATTTTGAGTTTACTTGTGTCCAAATGTGCTAAAGTTTTAATGGACCTGATAATTTTTAGGCTAATTTGAACTTAAATACCATGAACTATTGGGTTTTGGCACTTTAATACCCTAAAAATATTGGCACTTTAATACCATGAACTATGTGTTGTCACTTAAATACCCTGAAGTATCATTCTTTTGCAAGTCCTAACTGGCAAGACTAAATGCCCTTTTAATAAATTTTCTTTTAAAGAAATGATAGATAATAATAAACAAACAAACAAATAAATAAATAAATAACCCTAACCAATAAATTGGATGGACGACTAATGGAGGGTTGAATTGCCGAAACTTACAAAGTTCATGGTATTAAGTGCTCAAAAAAAAATGTTTAGGGTATTAAAGTGCCAGAACTCAATAGTTGAGGGTATTTAAGTACAAATTAGTCAAGTATTTATTTATATCCATTAAATTATCTAAGGAATCTTGAAACGAAAGTCATCCATCTCACCAATAAAGTTCTCTAGCTTCTGACTTAGTATTTGTAATGAATGCCTTACAATACATAGGTTAGTTGCATCCATTGTTGTGAAAAGGGAGTCACCTAGTCCTACTAGGTCTGCCTAGGCGTAAGGATTCAAATATGATTTAACTATGGGTACCTACCATATTCATATTTCTTCCTAACAGAGGATACAGATACAAATATTGTTTGGAAACATAGACCAATACCATGTTTGATAAGTCCAGTACCAATTGGACATACGAGAAAACGGATGGAAATAAATAGAATATAATGTGTACATCTCAAAATGAAACAATGTGTACAAGATGCAAGATGAAATGGACACAAACACACAGTGATTGACACATGGGTGTGTGAACATAATGACTGACAGAGTACAAATTCATGTAAAGTGAAATTATGGATTGATAGGATAATAGTTTGCACATTAGGATTAATCTAAATATGCTAGTCAAAACTCAAGTTCATTTATTTTTATGTTGTTAAATACAAAACTTACATTATACTTAATATTATGTATACATTAATATATATATATATATATATATATATTATATATATATATATATATATTAATTGAATTATCAAATTGACCTAATCGGTACTGAGAAATATGATGCATGTGCATGTGTCTGCATAGTTAGTTGACCTCCTGACTTATGAGTTATGAAGGTAAATTTGAAGTCATAATAAGTTATGAACCTTTACACAGCTATCATGCACTAGAGGTGGGGAGAGGGGGAGAGGGTTGTGTGCAAACTTAAGAAAGCAATCAACTGATTCAAGCAAAGTTTTGTGCTTGGTTTGAAATGTTCAACCAGGTTGTCATAGGAGTTGGTTTCATATTCAGCATGTAAATCACTGTTTTTATCCGAAACACCAAGTTTGGGATTGTTATTATGACTCACTTTGCATTTATCCTGGATTGTTGTTCTAACGGTATATCTAACTATACGGCAGCGATATTGCGGGAATAGAGGAGACTAAACTCATTTATGAAAGAAATTTTTGTTACTAAAGATCCAGGACCACCATTCTATTTCCTAGGTATCAAAGTCATTCCCGTCCCAGATATCGGTAAAATCCTTCTCCTACTGCTTAGTAAGACAGGGACTCTTTGTCATCGTCTACTCTGGACTTGGACGGAGACTGAGGGTCTCCTCGCGTGTGCCCTAGCCTTGAGGAGGCGGAGGAGCTCGGCTGGAGAATTTGGGATTTGAAATTTGGTTTCAATTTAGGGATTTGAAGTTAGGGGTCATGGTTATTTCGAAATTAGGGATCAAGATTATTTTTGTCATTTCATATTTTTCGTCAACTCTGTTAGTTGCTGGCATAATATGAAAGTATAAGGTATCAAGTTGAAAAACTGGAATAATTGAGGGCATTTAGTTGCAATTAAGCCTTAATTCTATTTAACACAATCAAATCATCGAATTGGGTTTCTAGTTTATCAACCAGATTATTTTTTTCCATTTGTTTTTCTTTAATTCTAAGTGACACAATCAAATCATCAAAGAAAATTATATTTCTTTCGTAATAATTTTAATTTTAACACCACACCGAGAAGGGGTAATTTACCAATAATGAATGCAACAACAAAAGTTTCACATATTTATATTTCATGCTCTTCCATGTAATATAGATCATGAATTTCATTCACTTGATCAATTACATAACAAAAATTAACCATTTTATAACCAACTAAAGAATCTACATTGTAATTTTTTAGATGACATCTTCATTTCCACTATCTTGGTTCTAGTACATCACAATTCATAGGATGAAGATGCAGAACAATACATGCTTATAACCGGTTTGAAAGGACACTCAACATGCAACCACGACAAAAAGAACACTCTCTTAGGGAGTTATAGTACTTTCACTTGGAAATGCAATAATAGAACTAGTTTTGGGAATCTTTTTCATTTCCTTTACGGAACCGGAATTTGAGATTCCGAAATTTGCAATCGCCGATACAAGGTCCAAGCAAATGAGCCAATATCGGGTTCGATGTTGCCATCTCCTAAAGAAGGATTAAGTAGACTTTTGGGGTTTCACATCGTCATGGGATTGACTTGCAAATTATAGTGTCCTGCTCCTGTTTGAAGCATGGTGTGGACTAGTAGCTTGAATAGCCAAGTTAGAATCAAATAATGGAAGAAAATTGACACTATCGATTGATCGGGAGTGTGAATTGAGACCCTTTCCTCTTTATGGAATGGCTTTTTGGAACATGACATAATGGTATAAGAGCACGTCTTGTACAAGCACAAATTAGACTTGTACGACATCACACTAGTGACGACTTATCAATTCGACAGAATCGGAACGTGACATAATGGTAGAAGAGCACGGTTTTACTTTCTTATAATTTTTTTGTTTTAATTTTTTAAAAAGATACCAGTTTTCTTGATTTGAAACATTTATTTTCGAGTTTGCAAAATAAGATGTTCCATACAGTAAGTCCATAATATTTTATGAGACTAACAATTTTTCTTTCTGTGTAGAAATGACAAAAGTGAACAATAGTAGTAGCTCCAGGACGGTAGCCTCAACCGACCCGATGGAGAGAATGATGTAGGATGGAAACACAACAAAAGCAATTTGCAACGCAGTTTGAGGTCCAACATAAACAGTTATGCTATTTTTGATTGAGCATATCTATGGAAAATATTTCCATCACAAATTTTCCACCAATTGTAGTGTTTGATAACATATAATTTCAATGGTATTATTTTCCAAAAATCTATCATTATCCATATTTTCCTCCAAAATGTTGGAAAATAAAACTGGCCCAACCCATAGGAAAATATCAATTTCCATGGAAAATAACTATTTTCCGCCATGGAAAATAATGACAATCAAACACCCAAACTAATTTTGTGGAATTTTTTCCATGGAATTTTTTCCGAGTAAAATAATTCCGTAGAATTAATTTATTTTCCATATATTTTCCACCTTGTAATCAAACGCACCCTTAGATTCACTACAGTAAATAGTCCAGACGATAGCCGTTAACAATTCTACGACAACGGTTGCCCCAACTGAGACAAAAATAGTAGATACAGATGAGCCTCAACCTATAAGGAAGAAGAGTTCCACACTTGATATCGCGAAATTGAAGAAAGTATGCAGCATACCGTTCAGAGAAGCGAAAGAATCCACTTTGGCTGTGGATTGGTTGATAGAAGTCGAAGACCACCTCGAACTTATGGACATTACATAGACAAATAGAGTGTCATATGCACAACTGTTATTGCGTACGAATGCGCATTACTGGTGGCAGGGGCAGAAAAGAATTCTTGCTGGAGACAATAACATTAAAATCACTTGGGACATGTTCATGAAGCTTTTTTGGCGCAATATATTCCTCCAAGTGAACAATGGAAGAAAGAACAAGAATTCACCCAACTGGAACAATGGAGGATGACAGTTAAGCAGTATGAAGTTGAGTTCTCAAGATTCACAGTATGCGTGCTAAGAAAATCCGATAAACTATATAAGGTTCGCCAATTTGAGGAGTCTTAGGCCTACTTTGCTATCACAGGTCGTGGTACATCAGTATAGAACATTTAAGCATTTTACGACCATGTGATCGAGTTAGACCTGCACTATCCTCCAACTGTTCCAGGATCGACGCAGAATCTCAATAATAAACGACCGAAGAATAGAGAATCGTACAATGCACAGAATCACCCAAACAATGGTGGCTACCAAAGACGCAACCAGGTACCAAATTACGTCAAATGTAACAACAGAGGACATATAGCTAATGGTAGTCATATCCTAGAGAGAGGATGCTTCAAGTGTGGTCGAATCGGCCACATAGCTTGAGATTGTCAAGACAGAAGGGTAAATCAAAATCCTCTACGACAACTACAACAAAACCGTGGGCAGACGCCACGGGCTCTCCAGGCTGCACCGATGAACGCTCAGAAGAAACGATCCGGCACAGGGCTAAGTCTTTACATTGACCCAAGAAGAGGCTTTCGCCTCAGATACCGTTGTGACAAGTATATGTTATTTAATGACATTCCTGCAAGAGTATTATTTGATTCAGGTGCAACCCATAACTTTATATCTGCAGATTACGCCGAAAAGTATAGATTGAAAATGACATTGTTAAATTTAAATCTTAGTATTTGCACTCCATCGGGAGTGGAGATGTCTGCTAACTTGATATGTAGGGATTGCTACAATTGTATTGGAGGTAGAAATTTGTCATTAGATATGAGAGTCCTTCATCTCAAGGAGTATGACATCATACTTGGAATGACCGGCTCGGTGCATGCTTCGTGACGATCGATTGTATGGGAAAGAGTTGTTATTCGCATACCCGCATAAATAGAATTCTCCTACTGATGTGGTTCAACCAAGGATTAAAGTATCGGCCAATACCGATACGTATCGGCCGTATCGGATCGGATTTGGACACCGCTGATCCGATACTGTCAAAAATGATCGGTATCGACCGAAACGTGTTATATTTTTTTGGTATCAATCTGTATCGGCCGATACGAACCCGATACGGGCCGATACAGACCCGATACGAACCGATACGGGATGATACAGATGAAAACCCTAACTTTTCAGAAAAAAATTTCAAGAATTGAATCTCCGACAAAAAAAGAAGCAAAATTTGCTTTACCAGAGCCATCAAATCCTCCCCAGAGAAACCAATAATAAAAACTTAAAACAGTTCGAGTAAAAAATTTAAAAATAGATCCAAATTCGTCTAAAAGAACCACCACCACAAAGAAGAAAATAAATTAAAAAAATCATGCAAAATTTTTACCTAATTTTCATGAAGCCCCTTTCTTTTTTGCACAGCCGTGGACATCGACCAAGTGACGCCTTCTCGGCCGCCGCCGCCGACGTCATCGCCTATGCTCGAAAGAGCGGTGGAGGAAAGAGTTGTGGTGGGCCTCTTCCTCTGATTGCCTAACATGGGAGCGGTGGAGGTGACAGGAGCGGTGGAGACGGTTCGTGAGGCGGAGAGGAGAGAAATATTTTGATGAAATGTTTTCTCTCTCCTCATATATATAAAGAAAGCTGCCGATCATTTAGGGTTTACAAAAAAAATAGAAGGCGGACTCATTTAGGGTTTACAAAGAAAATAGAAGGCTCGAACAAGTGACCGACCTCTGGTTTTGAACATCACTTAATATCAACCGTCTAGCCAGGGACTCATTTTAACTCTACTGTTTAGAGCTGCATATATATATATATATATATATATATATATATATATATATATATATATAATAACTCTGCTGTTTAGAGCTGGCATGTATATATATATGGACTGACTTATATATATATAGACTCTTTTTTTTTTTTTTTTTTTTTTTTTTCTTTACCTTTTTTTTAGGGTTATGGGAGCGGGAGCAGGCGACTGCGAGCGGGCTAGGGCTCCTCCCCCGCGGCCATCGGATCCACTCGCCGGCGGGGGAAGGTCGAAAGAAGGGGGGCCGGGCTGTCCCCCCCGGTCGCAGAGGAGCCCCCCCAGGGGGGGGGGCGGGTACTAAGGCGGGGGTCAGGCGGACCCCCGGATCGGGAGCGATCGGCGACGTCCCCCCCAGGCGGTAGGGGGGCGGGAGCACAGGTGGGGGGGTCGGGCGGACCCCCCGGTTCTGCAGTGAACGGCGGCCCCCCCAGGCGGGGGGGGGGGGGGGGGGGAAGGAAGGCCGGGGGGTCGGGCGGACCCCTATAGCGGTGGGGGGGGGGGGGGGTCGAGTTCGGCGTCGGACAGGGATCGGAGCCTGCAAGGAGTCTCCAACGCGCCTAACTCGAATTTGGAACAGGATCTGGTTCCCAAGGGGGCCAGATGGAGGGAGGGGGATGGACGACGGTTACGCATCGTCGCATGGCGAAGATCGGGGGTAAGGCAGGAGGAGGTCAGAGCCATGTTAGGGATCGCCATCATGCTGACAGTCGACAGAGCGGATCAGGGGCACGGCCATCGGCCTGTGGCACTGTGGTGTCTGCTGGAAGATCGGTGGCTGGCGGCCAAAGGCGACCGCGGCGGACAAGGGGAAGAGTAAGGTGGTGGATCTTGGTGGTCAGGGATCTGGGTCTCCCCGGCCGATGTTGTTCCCAGGCCACATGGGGAGACTACTCGGACGGCTGGCCGGTCCTGGGCAGAGATCTACAAACCTGTGGGGTCGAAAAATCCCACATCGATGGAGTACGTGCCGCCGATCAAGGCATGGAGGGTTTCCGGACCTCATTTCCTGCGGAGGAGATAGAGAAGGTGACAGCATACTGGGAGAATACCCTCGTTCTGTATGTTCTGGGCAACAAGCCTTTATACGGACAGATTCGGGGTTATGCGACGCGTGTCTGGCAGCCCAAGGAGAGTATGGAGTTCTTTGCCCGCGAGAACGGCTTCTACTATGTGAAGTTCGGACTTGCGGAGGATGTTGCTAGGATCCTCCAAGGCGGCCCCTGAACGTTTGACGGCAGGCTCATCATTCTAAAGGAATAGACCCCGGAGCTTAGATGTGAGAGAAAGTTCTGAATGCCATCCCTGTATGGATTCGATTTCCTGAGTTCCCGATCCGGTTTTAGAGTATACCACTGCTGATGCGTCTGGCGAGCTTGGTGGGTACCCCGATCAGGGCGGATGAAACTACTGCCTTTCGGTCGAGGTTGATGTACGCCAGAATTTTTGTAGAAATTCGGGCTGGGAGGGGAGCTACCGAAGTGTGGAATATGAGATTCCTTCTGGAGAGGTGCTCACCCAGAAGGTAGAATACGAATCCCACCTACCTGTTCTCGTTGTTCCTGTTTTGGACATCTGGCCAGTGCTTGTTCGGCGGTAGAACCTCAGGTGGCGCCTTCACCTTAGGTGGAGCCTTCTATTCCCCTGAGTGAGTCTCCGGACTTACCCTGTGACATGGATTTCAGAGTTGACAGTGGAGAGGAGGTATTGGTGGGAGAGGTTACCCATCCAGTGAGTGATGGTGGGATGAGCCTCATTGTCTCTACCCAGCTTGCTCCCTCGAGTGGGGCATTAACCAATTGCCCGGGACAGAGTAGTATAGTTACAAGAGGCATGGTGGCGTCGGGGATCGAGACGCAGGGAGGTGGCGGATCGGCTAGGGGACAGGTATATTGTAGGAAGAGACGTGCTGTCGGTCCGCTGAGTGACGGCCCCTCCAGGGGGGGCATCCTACTGACAGAGAGGAGGCGGTGTGTGTTGACAATCCTGCCTGGACGTTGGTGCTCTCTCAGGTCGTTCCCCAGCAGGCCATTTCGACTAGGATGGAGAAGGATCTTTTAGCGTCGGATGTGGTACATTCCCCAGGTGCTGATCCGGGTGTTTCCCAGGGGACCCAACCTCTCATTAATTAATGGCTATTATCGCCTGGAATGTGAGGGGAGCGTGTTCGGTAGGGAGGTGGAGAGATTTGTGGGGTGTTTCACAGAAAGAATGTGACATTTCTGTTCTATTAGAATCTAAGATCAAAGGTGAAAAGACTCTTGCTCGGCGGACCCCATCTCATTGGGCCCAACTTCACAACCTGGCTCTATGTGACATGGCCAGGATTTGGGTTCGCTGGAACTCGAAGAGCTGGGATGGTGACTTGATCTTGATGACGGAGCAGTTGATTGCCATCTCCTTCTCGAACAAGGGTAGCTTTCGGTTCTTGCTGGGGGCGGTTTACGGCCACAACGACAGAAGGAGACGGGAGTCCGTGTGGAGCGACATCTCCCGTGTTGCCGCTGCTGCAGATTCGTCATGCCTTCCACTTCTTCTGATCGGGGACTTCAATGCCCTTCTACATCGAGGGGAGAAGGTGGGTGGTCACCCAGTTCCAGACTCTATCCTATATGATTTTCAGAGATGTCTCCTCCAGGCGGGGCCCCAGGAATTGTCTCGCTCAGGCTTCATCTGGACTTGGCATAACAAAGCAATCCGGAACATGGTTGCATGCCATCTTGATCGAGCTCTGGGCAATGGGGAATGGTTCCGGCATTTTCCCAATTCTTCGGCTGAGGGCCTGGCCGCTGGGACGAGCGATCATTCTCCTATCAGGGTTGGCTTCACTTCTAGGTCTCCTGGGAAGTCACATCCTTTCAGGTACAACAACAGTTGGTATCTCTCGGAGGGCTACTTGGAGGCTGTCTCAGAGGGGCTTACTAGCTGTCAGGAGGGGACGGCCCAGTTCCGCTTGGTACGCCGTCTCAAGGTCACGAAGAAGGCTCTTCGGAGTTGGGTGAAGGGGTTGCCCAAGTCTACCTTGGAAGATAAGGAGGTGGAGTTGCGGGCCATCCAGCAGGACATGCAAACTGACATGCTTAATGGAGACCTGGCGGCTAGAGAGAAGGAGTTGATCGAAGAAGTCAACATCATGAGGCTGCAGAAGGAGATTAGCATGGCCCAGCGTGCCAAATGTTCCTGGCTCAAGGATGGTGACCGATGTTCCAAGTTCTTCTATGATGTTATCCGGACAAGACAGCATAGGAATCACATCTCCCAGCTTCTTGATGCGGATGGCATCCTGGTGGGGACGCCGGCTGAGATCCAGGACGAGGCTGTCAGGTACTATTCTGAGTTATATTTCCAGACTGACTACTTGTCTGTGTTCCCAGAGGTTGTTACGAAGAGATTGGTGACTCCGTATGGGAATAGCATTCTTCTTTCCCCCGTTACTTTGGAGGAGGTGGAATCTATTGTCAAGTTGGCGGATCCCAACAAGGCTCCTGGACCGGATGGCTTTAGCAGTGGATTCTACAAACGTCAATGGGACATTCTGAAGTATCAGGTCTTGGAGGTAGTGCAGGAATTCTTCATCAAAGGGAAGCTTCTGAAAGAGCTGAATCATACTTTCCTGACCTTGGTGCCAAAGAGGAGGGAGCGACAGCACTGGCGGACTTCAGACCTATTGCGTGTTGTAATTATCTTTATAAGATAATTACGCACCTTATGTGCCGGCGTATGGAGGGAATCATGCAGGACTTGGTTTCTCCGAATCAGGCTGTGTTCATCAAGGGGAGGTCGATCGCTGAGCACAGCCTCCTGGCTCATGAGATGGTGAGGGGCTTTAGCAAAGCCGGTGGGGAGAAAGCATATGTGAAACTGGACCTGAGGAAGGCGTATGACATGGTCAATCGAGACTTCCTCTGCCATCTGATGACCGCCATGGGTTTCGCAGACCACTGGGTTGCATTGATCCGGTAGTGCATCACGTCTCCTACATTCTCTGTCCTCATCCAGGACATTCCTTATGGGTACTTCCAGAGCAACTGTGGGCTCAGGCAAGGTGACCCCCTGTCCCCTTACCTGTTCACGCTTGTTATGGAATACTTCACATGTCTGATGGACCTGGCAGCGAACCGTGGGAGGCTGGTCCCTTTGTTTCGGAGGGTGGATCCCCCAGTTACCCACCTTATATATGCAGATGATCTCTTGGTGTTCATCCAGCCATCGACGGAGGGTATGCAGACGCTTGCGAAGATTATGGGAGAATTGAATTCCCTTTCGGGCCTTCAATGAACAGGGAAAAGAGCAGGGTGTACTTCAGCTCCCTTTGTCCCCAGAAGGAGGAGCGAGCTGATGTGCTGGGTATCGAGAGGAGTGATCTTCCGGTGTGATACTTAGGAGTGCCTCTCACTGTCAACTATGCGCGGGATCAGGACTGCCATAGTCTGGTGGAGTACGTCCAGAGGAGAGTGGAAGCGTGGCAAGCCGCCGGTTTGTCATTTGGCGGACGCATCGAGCTGGTCAGATCGGTGATTTCGGCTGTGGCTCATTTCTGGTTGTAGTCCATCCTCCTCCCTGTTGCCACTATTAGGAAAGTGGAGCGGCTCTGTGCAGATTTTATTTGGAGGGGGGTATGCATGCGATCTCCTGGGAGCAGCTCTGTCGACCCAGGAATGAGGGAGGAGTGGGGCTCAGGCCGTTACTGGAGATTAGGGAGGCCTCCGCGCTTAAGCTGGCGTGGAGATTCATCAACGGGAGGTCTCTCTGGGCGGACTGGATGCACAGCAGATACGTGAAGCAGGGCAACTTTTGGACGTGTGCTACTGACAACAATCACTCAGTCACGTTCAAGACTGTCTTGAGACACAGGGGGGTGCTTAAATCTGCAATCCGGAAGGTCATGAAGGATGGGTCTGGAACGGACCTCTGGCGGGATCCTTGGATAGATCGGCGTTCGCTATTGGACATCAGGGGAGCCCCGACACATCTGGAGGACAGGCGTGGTCTGACGTGTAGTCGTATCATTCGTGATGGGGAGTGGAGGCCGGAGTCTTATCGGTTTACCGAGGAGCTGGGTGGGATTATTAGTACTATTGTCATTGATCCGGCTTTGCCTGCTGATTGGTGGATTTGGGAGCCGGCAGGAGCAACTCCGGGAACTGAGGAGTTCCAATTCCGGAGCTGCTATAACCTCATCAGGCGCGCCTTTCCTCAGAGTGCTGACTACGAGTTCGTATGGTGCAATGGTCTGGCCAGGAAGATGTAGCTTTGTGTATACAAGCTTCTACTGGACCGTCTTTTGACTAGGGATCATCTGAGTACGTTTGGAGTGCCGGTTCCGGATCCCAAGTGCGTGCTTTGCAGTCTGGAGCATGAATCTATTAGGCACATTTCTTCGAGTGTGCTCTGGCATGGCAGATCTGGACGGAGCAGAGTAGAGTGTTGGGAGTGTGCGTCTCCGGAAAGGGAATTGGAGACATCATCACGGTGCTCCGGGATAGCAGGGGTCGACTGATTTCGGACCGCCAGAGTTCGGCTGGCTGCTTCTGTTTGGCATGTATGGCGGGAACGAAACCGTCGAATATTTGAGGGGCTGGTCACCCCTCCGGTAGGCATTCTCCATAACATCGAGTTTGATGTAAATGCTATGGAAAATTGATGAGTGGGAGTCCCACTTTGATTGTATGTTGTAAGATTATTGCATTACTTTTGGAATAAAATTTACCCTTTTTCCAAAAAAAAATATATGGACCGACTTATATATATATATATATATATATATATTCCAAAAAATATATATGGACCGACTTATATATATATATATATATATATATATATATATATATATATATATACATGCCAGCTCTAAACAGTAGAGTTATATAAAAAAAAAAAAAAAAATTTGGAAAAATGGTAAATTTTATTCCAAAGGAAAAGACATAATCTTACAACATACAATCAGAGTGGGACTCCCACTCATCACTCATCAATTCTCCATAGCATTTACATCAAACTCGATGTTATGGAGAATGCCTACCGGAGGGGTGACCAGCCCCTCGAAAATTCGACGGTTTCGCTCCCGCCATACATGCCAAACTGAAGCAGCCAGTCGCACTCTGGCAGTCCGGAACCAGTCCTGCCCTCGACCCCTGCTATCACGGATCACCGTGATGTCCCCAATTCCTTTCCCGGAGACACACACTTCCAATACTCGACTCTGCTCCGACCAGATCTGCCATGTCAGAGTGCACTCGAAGAACATATGCTTTATAGATTCAGGCTCCAAACAGCAAAGCACACACTTGGGATCCGGAACCGGCACTCCAAACGAACTCAGGCGATTCCTAGTCAAGAGACGGCCCAGAAGAAGCTTGTAAACACACAACTGCATCTTCCTGGACAGACCCTTGCACCAAACGAAATCGTAGTCCAAACTCAGAGGAAAAGTGCGCCGGATAAGGTTGTAGCAGCTTCGGAATTGGAACTCCCCAGTTCCCGTGGATGCTCCAGTCGGCTCCCAAATCTACCAATCAGCAGGCAAAGCCGGATCAATGACTGTAGTAGTAATGATCCCACCCAGCTCCTCAGTGAACCGATAAGATTCCGGCTTCCACTCCCCATTTCGTATGATGTGGCTACATGTCAGACCACGCATGTCCTCCAGATGAGTCGGGGCACCCCTGATGTCCAAAAGCGAACGTCGTTCTATCCAAGGGTCCCGCCAGAGGTCCGTACCCGACCCATCCTTCATGACCTTCCGGATAGCAGACTTGAGAACCCCCTGTGTCTCAGGACAGTCTTGAACGTGACTGAATGGTTGTTGTCGGTAGAACACGTCCAAAAGTTGCCCTGCTTCACGTATCTGCTGTGCATCCAGTCCGCCCAGAGAGACCTCCCGCTGATGAATCTCCAGGCCAGCTTAAGCATGGAAGCCTCCCTAATCTCCAGCAACGGCCTGAGTCCCACTCCTCCCTCCTTCCTGGGACGACAGAGCTGCTCCCAGGAGATCGCATGCATACCCCCCCTCCAAATGAAATCGGCACAGAGCCGCTCCACTTTCCGAATAGTGGCCACATGAAGGAGGATGGACTGCAACCAGAAATGGGCCACAGCCGAAATCACCGATCTGACCAGCTCAATGCGTCCGCCAAATGACAGGCCGGCAGCTTGCCAACCTTCTACTCTCCTCTGGACATACTCCACCAGACTATGGCAGTCCTGATCCCGCACATAGTTGACTGTGAGAGGCACTCCTAAGTAACGCACTGGAAGATCACTCCTCGCGATACCCAGCACATCGGCCCGCTCCTCCTTCCGGAGACACAGGGAGCTGAAGTAGACCCTACTCTTATTCCTGTTCATCTGGAGACCCGAAAAGGACTTCAAATCTTCCATAATAGCCGCAAGCGTCTGCAACCCCTCCGTCGAAGGCTGGATGAAGACCAGAAGATCATCTGCATAAATAAGGTGGATAACTGGGGGATCCACCCTCCGAAACAAAGGGACCAGCCGTCCACGGTGCACTGCTAGATCCATCAAGCATGTGAAATACTCCATAACAAGCGTGAACAGGTAAGGGGATAATGGGTCACCTTGCCTAAGCCCACGGTTGCTCTAGAAGTACCTATAAGGAACGTCCTGGATGAGAACAGAGAAAGTAGGAGACGTGATGCACTCCTGGATCAACGCAACCCAGTGTTCTGCGAAACCCATGGCGGACATCAGATGGCAGAAGAAGTCACGATTGACCATGTCATACGCCTTCCTCAGGTCCAGTTTAACACAAGCTTTCTTCCCTCCGGGCCTGCTAAATCCCCTCACCATCTCATGTGCCAGGAGACTGTGCTCTGCGATCGACCTTCCCTTGATGAACGCAGCCTAATTTAGGGATACCAAGTCCTGCATGATCCCCTCCATCCGCCGGCACATAAGGTGCGTAATTATCTTATAAAGGTAATAACAACACGCAATAGGTCTGAAATCTGCCAATGCTGTCGCTCCCTCCTTCTTTGGCACCAGGGTCAGGAAAGTGTGATTCAGCTCTTTCAGGAGCTTCCCTTTGGTGAAGAATTCCTGCACCACCTCCACGACCTGATGCTTCAGAATGTCCCAATGGCGTTTGAAGAAACCACTGCTGAAGCCATCCGGACCCGGAGCCTTGTTGGGATCCGCCACCTTGACAATAGATTCCACCTCCTCCAATGTAACAAGGACAAGAAGAATGCTATTCCCATACGGAGTCACCAATCTCTTCGTAACAACCTCTGGAAACACAGACAGGTAGTCAGTCTGGAAATATAACTCAGAATAGTACCTGACAGCCTCGCCTTGGATCTCAGTCGGCGTCCCCACCACGTTGCCATCCGCATCAAGAAGCTGGGAGATGTGATTCCTATTCTGTCTTGACTCTTGTCCGGATAACATCATAGAAGAACTTGGAGCAACGGTCGCCATCCTTTAGCCAGGAACATTTGGCTCGCTGAGCCGAGCAAATCTCCTTCTGCAGCCTCAGGATGTTGACTTCTTCGATTAGCTCCTTCTCTCTAGCCGCCAGGTCCCCATTCAGCATATCAGCTTGCATATCTTGCTGCAAGGTCCGCAACTCCTCCTCCTTTATCTTCTAAGGTGGACTTGGGCAACCCCTTCACCCAACTCCTGAGAGCCCTCTTCGTAGCCTTGAGGCGACGAACGAAACGGAACTGAGCCGTCCCCTCCTGACCGTTAGTAAGCCCTTCTGCGACAGCCTCTAGGTAGCCCTCCGAGAGATACCAACTGTTGTTATACCTGAACGGGCGGGACTTCCCAAGAGGCCGAGCAGTGAAGCCAATCCTGATGGGGGAATGATCGCTCGTCCCAGCGGCCAGACCCTCAGCCGAAGAGTTGGGGAAGTGACGGAACCACTCCCCATTGCCCAGAGCTCGATCAAGCTGACAAGCAACCCTGTTATGAGTTACTTTGTTGTGCCAAGTCCAGATGAAGCCTGAGCGAGACAATTCCCGAAGCCCTGCAAGCAGGAGGCATCTCTGGAAATCATAGAGGATAGAATCGGGAACCGGACGACCACCCACCTTCTCTCCTTGGTGCAGAAGGACATTGAAGTCCCCGATCAAGAGAAGAGGAAGGCACGACGAATCAACAACAGAGGAAACACGGGAGATGACGCTCCATAGGGACTCACGTCTCCTTCTGTCATTGTGGCCGTAGACCGCCCCCAGCAAGAACCGGAAGCCACCCTTGTACATGAAGGAGATGGCAATCAACTGCTCCGTCATCAAGATCAGGTCACCATCCCAACTCTTCGAGTTCCAGCGAACCCAAATCCTAGACATGTCACAGAGAGTATATATATATATATATATATATATATATATATATATATATATATATATATATATATATATATATTGTATATATATATATAATTATTTAATATTGCCGATACAGCCGATCCCAAAAAATCCGATACTCCGATCCGATACCGCCGATACTTCCGATACTGATACTCATACAAACTGTCTGATACCGATAGTGATCCCGATACTTTGAACCTTGGGTTCAACGTCAAAGGCATCATGGTGAATTCAGCCACAATGGCTCGACAGACGTTATATTATGGATATGAAGGATATTTAGCTTATGTTCAAGACAAACGAAAGGTAGTGTAAACGCAGTTCATACTGAAGTCGTAGCAAAATTTCGTAATATGTTTGTTTCCAGACGAGATACCTGGAATAGCACCATACCAAAAAAAAATGAGTTTACGATTGATATGTGTCCAGATACTCGTCCAATTTCCATAGCCTCGTATAGAATAGCACCCACCGAACTAAAAGAGCTCAAGGTGCAGTTACAAGAGTTATTAGACCGAGGATACATTCGCCCCAATGTTTCCCATGTAAAGATCTGGTACTATTTGTGAAGAAGAAAGATGGATCGGCATCGACTACTGAGAGCTGAATAAAGTGACAATTCGAAATAAATACTAATTTCCGAGAATAGACGATCTCTTCAATCAACTACAAGGTGCAATTATGTTTTCAAAAATAAATTTTTACTCAGACTATCATCTGTTGAAAATCAAGCCAGATAACGTGTCAAAGTCGGCGTTCCGTACAAAATATGGACACTATGAGTTCATAGTCATGTCATTCGGTTTGACCAATGCCCCAACAGCTTTTATGGACATAATGAATAGAGTTCTTACCCCGTTCTTAGACAAGTTTGTGGTCATATTCGACGACGATATTTTCATATACTCAAAGAGTAAATAAGACTGTACGGAACACTTGTAAATTGTGTTGCAGACTCTATGAGAAAATTAATTTTATACTAAGTTAAGCAAGTGTGAGTTTTGGATGACTAACGTAACAGTCCTTGGACACGTTATCTCGGCAGAAGGCATTGCCGTAGACCCAAAGAAAATAAAGAGGTAGTTGATTGGCAACCCCCCACATCGACTAGCGAGATTCGTTGTTTCCTTGACTTGGCAGGCTACTACCCAAGATAATAAGGATTTCACAAAATTGAAATCACCTCTAACTCGCCTCACCCAGAAGGTAGTAGTATTCAAATAAATTGACGATTGCGAAACTAGCTTCCAAAAGTTAAAGCAACGGCTCGTTTCAGTTCCAATTCTTATGCTTTTGGATGAAACTGAGGAATTTCATATTCACAGGGATGCATTAGAACTAGATGTGGGATGTGTGCTTATAAAAAATAGAAAAGTAATATCGTATATCTCTTCGCACGAGAAGAATTGCCCTACTTATTATTTAGAAATGACAGGGATTGTAATGACATGGATTGTTTTTGCTTTGAAGTTATGGCGCCATTATTTGTATGGACTGGCTTGAGAGAATTTTACCGACCACAAGAGCCTTAAGTACATATTCACTCATAAAGATCTAAATTTGCGGCCGCAACGCTGGTTGGAACTTGTTAAGGATTACGATTTGACAATCGCCTATACATCGGGGAAGGCTAATGTGGTAGCGGATGCATTGAGTCAAAAATTACTTTCAATATCAAGCAAGATATTGGAAGACTTAGAGAGCATGGGTATTAATTTTTGAATTCGTGGCCGGAATGCACGATTGGCTCAACTTCAACTTGAGCCGAGTTTGCTTAAGAAAATAAAGACCGTATAAAAGATAAATTTCTGCAAAAGATATATGAACTGATGGAAAAAGGTAAAGCAGCCAATTTTACTAGACATGAAGAAGGTTCCTTGTAGGTAGCTAAAGGGAAGGCTATGTGTTTCAAAAGATGAGACGTCCTGAAAAGAGAGAGTGATGGAGGCTCACTATGCCAAATATGCATTGCATCCGTGAACTACAAAAATGTATAAAGATTTGCTTGCAACTTTTTGGTGGTGGCACGAAATGAAGAAAGAAGTGGCCCTCTTTGTCTAACGATGTTTGGCTTGTCAGCGAGTAACGGTAGAGCACCAAAGGCATGGCAGAAAAATGTAAAACCTCGTCATTACAGAGTGGAAGTGGGACCACATCACCATGAATTTCATAGGAGGCTTGCCGAAGACGCAGCGAAGGATGATGCGATTTGGATCATTGTTGATCGATTGACCAAGTCGACATATTTCATCGCAAATAAAGTTTCTTGGAGCGTCGACCGATTAGCTCAGCTTTATCTGGACGAGATAGTCCGATTACATAGAGTGCCTAATTCAATAGTGTCAAATCGAGATAGGCAATTCGTATTACGTTTTTGGAATAATTTGTAGTCTGCAACGGGAACAAAGTTAAAGTTCAATTCGACATACCATCCTCAAAGTGATGACCAAACTGAAAGGATGAATAAAATTCTTGAGGACATATTGTAGCTTTGTGCGATAAATTTGAAAATAAGCTAGGACATCCACTTGTCGTTGGCAGAATTTGCATATAACAATAGTTATCAGTCAAGTATTCAAATGGTCCCGTACGAGGCGCTCTACGGGAGGAAGTGTAGATCACCGATATACTGGGATGAAGTCGGTGAATGACAAGTACTTAGACCGGAACTGGTAAAGCATGCCAACAAAGAGATCCGTATGATTCGCGAGAAGTTACGTGTGGCACAAAGTCAGCATAAAAGTTACGTGGATACTCATCGACGACCATAGAGTTTATGGTGGGCGACCATGTGTTTATGAAAGCAACACATTATGAGATTCAGTGCGAAGGGCTAGTTGAGCCTGAGATTTGTTGGTCCGTTTAAGATCCTTAAACGAGTTGCTCTATTTGCTTATCAGATAGCGTTACCACCTGCATTGACTAAAGTACATGATCTCTTCCATGTTTGCCAACTACGAAAGTACGTGCATAATCTGAATCATGTGGTAAACTTCAGTCAATTGGGACGGCAAGCAAACGTAGAGGAACCTATTCAAATCTTGGACATGAAGGAAAAAGTATTGTGAAACCATGTTGTTTCTTTCGTTCGCGTGCTATGGCGTAATCATTCTGTCAAGGAATTGACTTGGGAGCTCGAAGCGAATATGAAGGAAAGGAATTGGAAGCTTACACTCAGTCTAACAAGTATCATGCTTTGTGATTAGTAACAAACTCTATTGTGCATCTTTATTCCCTTTGCCTTATGGGGACAATGAGATCATAGAGATCATGTTCTAGAGTAACCTCGCAAGTTCTATACTTCCAAAGTGTCATATAAACTGAAAACAGTATACATAAAATTCAAGATGCTGCATATCTGTAAAGGTAAGTATCTAAGAAATGCTAAATATGAAAAATTAACAGTACTTTAAATGATGAATCATAATCTATAATAAAAGAAGAAGAATTATATATAGCCAAATTAGTATTGTTTGAATATGGTGGTCCAACAGGAACCAGAGTTGGATTTACACACATTCAAGCCCTTATGGTTGTACTTCAAATACGAGAGACATCTTGAGATGAAGATTTAGGTGAACCAGCTTAAACCACACACCGTGAACGGCTAAACTGTTCTGAAGTTGTTCTGCAGCTTTTAGAAAGAGGAGTTATCATCAAAAAGATTTTAAGCTCTAATTCATGATATTCTCTTAGTGAAATTATATCATTGAGTTTTTTGCATAAAAGTCCCTTATCTACCCTATTTCTATATAAGCCCCAAAATCTTGTTAATTGCTCCAAACTTTCTCAAATTAGAGACGAGTAATGAGCCCCCCTGGTTAACTTAACTCATGAAAAGTAAGTACTTTGTTCCCTCACTCCCTCTCTTCTCTTCCTCCCTCCATCTTTCTTCCCAGCCCACTACTTTGCAAAAGTTGTGCAAGGGAGCGAGGGGGAAAAGAGGGGGAGAGTTGATGTTGATGGGTTTGATGTGGAGCAGGAGGAAGAGTGGAAGAGGATGAGAGGGAGGAAGGAGTAATTTGTGGTGATGGATTTAGAGTGGGGAGGTGTAGAAGCGGAAGGGGAGGAAAAAATAGAGTGGGTGTCAAGGTGGAGGGAGGGGAGTATGGGTTGGGTGATGGGTTTAGACTTTAGAGTGCGGGAGAAGTGGAAGGGTGGATACAATGGAGGAGATAAAGGAGGAAGGAAGAATATGAGGACAAAATAGTCATTATAGAGAGGGTTGGGTAGTTTTTGACGTACATAGATGGGGGGAATATACCTTACATTTCTATGATTTGGGAGACTTCTAAGCAAATGACAACATTTGTTTGAGTTTTGTAAAAGTAAGGTAGATTTAAGGGACTTGTATGCACATACAAAAAAAAAAAACACTTAATCATTCAGATAATGAACTGTGACCATCCAGTTATAAGTAACACTAACACATACAAAAAAAAAACACTTAATCATTCAGATAATGAACTGTGACCATCCAGTTATAAGTAACACTAATTTTTCAGGTTATGATGCATATTACTTTGAGTATGCAGTGCCCAAATCCTATCTTTTACCGAACTAAACCGTTGTTAGCAAAACTTTGAGTTTGTTAGGTGAGGATGGTTGTTGCCTTCATTTGTGTATAAACTCCTACTAACACTACTTTGACTCTGAATAGGCTCACCTAAGACCAGGTAAGTTTCTTTTTAAAAACAGTTGCTGATGGCAAAAATCAGTACCCAAAGCCCATCCCATGTGCACCCTAGCCTATCCACCCCCACCCCCACCCCCGACCCCCGTCTTTTCCAAGCAGAAATGAAAGTGGAATAGGTGTCCATTATAAGAACAGAGCAAGCAGTGATGTTCTATATAGATATGAAATGTGATTACTGACCTCAAATCGCAAAATCTCACCCCTGCGCACAAGATCCAATGCATTCCGGATCTGTCAAAAGAAAATACATGAAGCATAAGAAAAATAAACTCGAATATTGACGAGATCCCCCTAAAACCTCTATATATTGCTTTCATGATCAACGAGGATAACATTTTCAGTAACATACAAGAAACATGAAATAGTTACCAAATGCAATTTTAAAGAGACTTCAAGATTGTCTACTATTTGAGTGTAATAAACATGAGTAGCCAAGCTGTATATCCACCAGAATTCTAACAAATACATCATACAGTTACATTTACATAATAAGCTAAAATGTTCTACGTAAAATTTTATCTTGATACAGGAATGAAGATCAGGATATCTCAATAATACTAATGAGCTTGCAAAAGGATAAATACTAGTAGCATTAAGTCTGGAAGAAGTAGCAGAAGATTGATCAAGGTCTAAACATCCACAAGATGTGGAATAAAATAATATACGTATATTTTGTGGTTCTTTTTATTGTTTCGGTCAACAACCAAACCTTAAACTTCTTCAGGGTGGGTTGCAGATCCCCCTAAGAGAAGGATATTTTATGATGCGTGACTTCCAGATTAGTACCTCATTAAAAAAGTTAATACCTAAAAAAATCTTAAAAAAAACAATTCTCCCTTCTATTATCTATAGAGTGTTTTTGAATTAGCTAAAAAGTTAAATACCTATAAAAAAAATCACGATAGCCCTTCTATTTTCTATATATAGAGTGTTTTTTAATGTCGGAAGTGAGATGAAATTCAGAGCGAACTTTAATTTCTTGATATTTCTAAAACATGAGAAGACTTGGTATATATATATAGGAGCAAGTCATGACATACTCATATAGCCTAGGCGTTGTGTGACTAAAGTGAGGTATACAACATCGTTCTAAAAATCAGAATTAGTTGGTGCCTAGGCGCTAGGCGTCCGGTGCCCGTCCAATGTCCGCCTAGTGCTTGTCCGATGACCAACAACAAGGTTATTTGGGGGTTTAAAGACAATTTTCAGCATTTTTAGGCCATCTTTTGTGGACTGCCTAGAATTAGGCGATGCCTAGGCAAAGCTAGGTGTGACTTGCCCGTCCGACTTCCGCCTAGCGACTTTTACAACTTTGTATACAATAATAATTAACTGACAATTACAAGATTACAAATTAACACTCCCCCTCAAGTTGGTGAATTGATATTGCACATGTCCAACTTGTCTTAACAACTTGAAAATTTTCAAACTCGAGACAGCTTTGGTAAAAATGTTTGTCTGTTCTGATAGTCGGTACCTCGATTACTTTGTCCTCCAATTATCCTTAACAAAGAATTTGCCAATCTCAACAATCAACATGCTTGCTTCCATCATGTTGAACCAGATTGTGTGCAATATCACAAGCAGCTTAATTATCACAAAGCAAGTGCATGGGCTGATTATGTCCAACTCTCAAATCTTATAGAAGAAGCTTAATCCATAAAATCACACAAATCTCCAGTGACATACTTCTATATTTGGTTCTGCACTCGATCTTGCATCTGTTTCTTTCTTATCCAAGTAACAAGGTTCCCTCCAACAAAAGTAAAGTAACCGAACGTCGAACGTCTACCTTCAGTTGAACCTGCACAGTCTCTATCAATATAACCTTCAATTCTTAGATGACGACTCTTCCTGAATAAAATTTCTTCTTCCACCGAACTCCCCTTCAGATATCTCAATATCCTCGTGAGTGCTTTCATATGTTATTCTCCTAGATGATTCATGCATTGAGTAACCACACTCAAGGTATGAGCAAGAACAGGTCGAGTATGCGCCAAATACATTAATCGACCTACCAATCACTGATATCTTCTTTTGTCAACTAGTACCATGTCATGATCAATACTAAGCTTCAATCCGTCTTCTAGTGGCGTAGCTACATGTTTACATGTCGACATACCGGTCTCTTTCAACAGATCAATACCATACTTCCTTTGTGACAAGAATATTCTTGATTTACACCTTGATACCACAACGTCCAGAAAATACTTCAAGGACCAGAGATCCTTATTCAAATTCAGTGGATAAATATTTCTGCAAGGTTATCCACTCTTCAGGGTCATATTTATTAGTACCATGTCATCTACGTAAATAATAAGCGCCATAAGCTTCCTATTTTTCGTGACTTCAGAAACAGTGTGATCAAAATTATTCTATTTCTAGCCAACTAATCTCATGGACTAAGTGAATCTACCAACCATGCTTGTGGGAGCTGCTTCAACCCATAAAGGAATTTCTCCAACCTACACACCTATTTATTACGTCTGTCAGGAATTCAATCCATAGCCGGAGGTCCATATAAAAAGATCAATTATACCGTCATGCATAAACACATTCTTAATATTGAACTTTGTGCCACCCCAGATTCATCGCAAGAGAGAAAAGAATATGGATCTTGTTAATCTTTGCACCGGAGCAAATGCATCTGTATACTCGATTCCATATTTCTGAGTATATTCCTTTGCTACCATCCTCGTCTTGAATCGGTTTATGGTTCCTTCGGCTTTGTATTTCACAATATAGACCCATTTGCATTCCACATGTTTCTTGTCAGCTGATGAGTCAATTATTTTCTAGGTAGCATTTTTCTTCAAGGATTTCAACCCTTCATTCCTTGTTTCTCGCCAACAGTAATCAACTACAACTTCATGCACACTGTTAGGAATAGATACAGTAGATAATTGATGCAGAAATGACTTGTTTAATTCTGACAGGTGACTAGGAGACACATAATTGTTAATAGGTACAATACTTTTGACTCTGGATTCGATTTGGTCATGTTGTATCGAGATTTACACGGATCAGCTTTCGTCGGTGGTTTTAGGAATACCTCAATTAGCACATTAGGAGAGTCGACGTGGTAGAGGTACATCCTGAGCTGAAGATAATTAGTTATTAACGACGGGAGAAAGAGCATCATTATTTTGGACCGATGTCTCACTTGAGCCGGTAGTAGACTCGATGAGGAAGCCGGCTCGGTCTCATGCTCTGATCTCGATAGTAACTCTCAAGTTCGGGTTGTTATTGCTCAATTGGTGGTGCTCTTGGCTCAAATTATGAGGACAACAAAGATTTTGTTTGGTGGTCCTCTCCATTTTCTCAGCCTGATCATGAGGATGGACTTCTAAGTATGGAGCATCCAGGAAGCAATAATAAAAAGTCTGAACTTCTCTCTGCTTGCCCCCTATATTGAGGACTCCGAACCGCCAAAATATATCGCATGTTCATGGTAAACAACATTCATAGTCACAAAATTTTCTTTGTTAGTGGATAATAATAGTGATAGCCTTTATGAGTAGTCATGTAGCCAAGAAAAACACAACGGAGGCCCGAGGCTCACGTTTACTTTGGTGGTAGGGTGAATGGATATGGATAAATGCGACACAACCCAATACACGAGGTGGAAGATTCAAGGCTGACAGTGCACTAACATGAGAGGAGAAAGCTTGAAATGGTGTCTAGAATCCAAGGTTCGAAATGGAAGTCAATTAAAAGGTAAGCGACAGAGGTGAGGGCTTCACCCCAATAATACAATAGCAAATGAGTCACAAGGAGGGAGGAACCTATTACCTCATGACGATTCTTTTGTTCATCGACTCTGTTTTGTCGAGGAGTAGAAGGACAAATGGTTTGATGAATAATATTATGCTTATCAAGGAATCTACGGAGTTCAGATTTAACATATTCACCTCCATTATTACTGCAAAGACCTTGTATATTCATTTTGTACCATACTGCCACCATTTGGTAGAATATTTGAATGCAGAATTAACCTCATGTTTCGACTTCATCAATCCATATTATCATGCACGTACAATTGTCAATACAACTAAACATCGAGCTCCACCAAGAGTCGCAATCTTAGATGGACTACAAACATCTGAATGTACTACCAAAAACGAAACTTAACTTTTATTTGAACTTGGTGGAAAAGAAGTAATAATGACTTTTAGCCGGTTCATAAACATTTCATCAAAATTCAGAAATATAAATCTTGACAAATATATCATGAAATAACTTGTGTACAAAACCAAATGACACATGTCCAAATCGACGATGCCACAGCCACACTTCGAACCTTTTATTCTTTTTCTTATGAGAACCTTCTACAACAAGAGATTTAGTCAACAAACCGGTACAATATAATGCAATCTCCAAGTAGTATAGTTTTCTACGTCTAATACCATAAGCAATCGTCTTTCTCGTCCGGATGTCCTTAAAAACACAAAAATAAGGTAAAAAAAATTACAATACAATGTAAGGTAAGGGTATTTGAGCTATTAAGAGTAAATTATAATTTAATCAGAACAAAAGGACAGTATCAAGATTAAGTGTATCAGAGAGAAACATTGTCCTCCCCTGCAACAGGAATGACATTACCATCGACAACATTGACAATATTTTGTGTAAAGGGATTTAATGACTGAACAAGTCTAGCATCACAAGTCATATGTTCAACAATCCCAGAGTCAATTATCCACGTATTATTCATAACAGGAGAGCATAAGTATTAAACGCCTTACCCTCATTACCCGCTACAGTAAATATAATATTGATGCCTTCTCATAATCATTCTTGGCTTCAGCTACTGAGGTTTGACTTTTGCAGTAGAAATCACGAGACTCATCCCAGTTGTCAAGATAGCCAATCAACTCAAAATATCGGTTCTTGGAATGTCCAATAAGGCCATAATACGGACATTTAGCCGATGGATGGTATTAACCATCTTCGATAGTGATAGATCGATCTTTGCTGGTATGGCCGAGCCTGTTCCGGCCTTGTCGATTTTCTAGGTTGGATTTGTCAAATTGGTTATGTGGATCACGTGCTCTAGACCCTATCGCCGCGATTTGTCTTGTCACCCCTTTTGTTTTCATAACTTTTTTTGTCAACTCTACGTTTGATATAGGCATATGACCTCTCGAGCCCAAACGAAGGGCCCTTACACAAAACTTCTCCACGGACTTGATCATAAGTTGTCATCTAAGCTGCCAAGAAAGAGATACACCCTCTACCTCTATAGTGAACTTTGATATCTTTTTCATACTACATAGATATTGTTAAAGTGGTCCAATTCCTAAAAGATTTGAGTTAATTCTCTAAGGTATATAGCCAAAGGTCGACTATTTTGTCAAAAGACGGGATACTTTCACATAAGGTGTATATCCGAACTTCATCATTTTCATCAAAATATGTTGTCTTAAGAGAGTCTTCAATTACTTATGGAGTAGGGAGACGAATATACCGCTTCATAATCTTTAGACCTTATTGATAACAACCACCAACTTATAATTTTCTAATCTTCAGAGAACCAATTATCATACTTGGAATTGGAATCATTCTCGTCTGGAGCCTTGATAGACCCACGAAGATATCTCATCTTTTTTCCTTTCAGTAATATAAGTTTAAATAAGGGGAGCCCACAGATCTTTAGTTCTTTCTTACCAAGCAACATACTCATATTAAATTTTGAGTTATTTAATTGTATCGTAATCGGAGCAAGGGGTGACTTACACCATCTTCATGGTCATAGATGTGGCAAAATTTTGGGTAGCAACGACAAATATCGCTCGTAGTTTGATTCTGATTCGGAGAGGACAATAACGACAAGAATGCACTCACTAATCAAGGGAAAGACAACAACGACAAGAAGTCGCTCGCAACGACAGCTTCCAACAAAGCTACTGCAGTTGTCAACGAAGCTACCACAACTTCCGGCAAAGCTAACAGAGTCTCTGGCGAAGCTAACCCTTCGGAATCAGCCTACTGTGATGCTAGGTTTAAAATAGCACCTAGCATAGCAAACTCCTTCGACGGAGCTAAAATTAACACCAGCTTCCACAGAGCTAAAGATGTAGCCTTCTATAAGGCTAAGACACTAGCTTACAACGTGGCCACTAACAGAGCCTTCGACGAGGCTAAAGGGGGATAGAAAAAAAATTGGAGCTAGGATTCTCAAATTTTCATAGCTCTGATACTATGAAATTCAGAGAGAACTTCAGTTCCTTAATATTCCAAAAACATGAACAAACTTGGTACATTTATAGGAGTAAGTCATGATATCCTCCTTTAGTCCAGACGATATGGTACTAAAGTGAGGTATACAATAATAATTAAGTGACAAGACTACAAATCAACAAGAGATAGGGACAACGAAGCGGAAGGGAGGAAATGGCTGGTAGAGTCAAGGTTAGAGTTTGGTTAAGAATATGGATGAGAGGTTGAAAGACGAAGATTAAGAAAAGTCCAAAAAAGAGTATGTGTTGGTTATGTGAGATAATTTTTCAATGGACATTAACGGAAGACAGTGACTAGAAAGTTCAAGGGTCAATTTGAAAAAGAAAAAAAACAAAGCTCACAGTATTTAAGTTACCAAAGGCCAAAGTTCAGTGTATTTTAGTGTAAATTAGCAAAATTTAATTGACACAACTACATGTATGTGTATATGGCACAATAAAACTTGAAGTTCAAAGAATGACAAGTTACTTATTTTACTTTTCAGTCACAAGCTACACCACAGGGTTATCACACATCTGCAAGATAGTACAAATCAGGGGCGGCCCCGGCCCAGGGTAGGCCGGGCGATGGCTCAGGGCCCCCTGACGAAAGGGGACACCAACATGGAACTATTTACAATGGAACTAGTACATATCATGTGCCAATGTTAACAAAAAGCATTGTGGTGTAGTGGTTATAATGCTAGACTTGTATTTAGGAGGTCCTTGATTCAAATCTTGATTACATCATATTTTTGTTTTGTTTACACTTTTTTTTTACATTATGTATGGGAGCCCATTTTAGAAGCTTCACCTTGGGCCCCCATCAGCTCAGGACCAACCCTGGTACAAATATGTTCACTAATGGCACAACTCAATAGCTGCAATTAGAAGTAATTATTTGAAAGTAGAATAAATGTAATAGATACAACCATTTGCATCCAAGACAGTGGATGCAAGTGATTTGGAGGGGTGAAGAATTATAATATATGGATGCGGCATTCTTGTGCGATATTTTCAATCATGAGCTATTATATTGATCTGCTCCATTTATCTCCAGGCTATACAGGTTTAAACTTAGTTCACTGAAAGTATTAACCAGCTAGAGAACGGGGACTATTACATGGGTCAAGCAATAATCAGGTGAGCCAAAGTTAACCTGAATGTGGTTTGGTCATCTTCACTCTCCCTCACGCCTCCCAAATATATGTATATGCAACTGTGTTACTTAGTTATTTTTTGGCCCTTTCCTATGATGAATAAACTCATATTTTTCCCTCCCTTACCATCTTACCAACTGGGTCATACTAGAGTTCGTCCAACTAAGACCATTCAAGACGTGAGGAATTGTTATGGGGCTTAGTTATACAAGACATGCAACACTTTTATACAAGACATGCAACACTTTCATAAGTCATCCAAAACCTACCTCTACATGTCGAACAGTGAAGAGCAAAAGGTAAAAGAAAGAGAGACAAGGATAAATGTAGAGAAAGATTGATGGTGGCTAACTCTCAGTGGACTTGGTAACTGATGTACTTCCATAGGTAATTTTGAGGTGACCTATGTCCTTTTATGGGGGTGAAAACCCTTAGATGATGTGACAAACAAGTCCATTATGTGGCCAAGTGCTTATAGAGAAGTGCCCATCCATCAGGAGTATCAAGGAGTTAGTTTCATTGTTTATATCCCATGAAGGGCTTTCTCACATATAATACAAATTTCAATTAAGGCTACGGCCCCCACGTGTACGTGGTTTAAGAGTAAAAACAGAATTGGAAAGTAATTTGAAGCGACTCACTAAGTGGATCAAGTATAACCTAACCACTAGGTCATCTAACTAGTCCTGCTCAGGCTCAACAAACTAATCGAAGTCCACAGTCAGCCAAATAGGATGACAAATTAACAATGTGGTCACCCAACTCACCTCTCCATTAAATAGGCCAACAAAATAGCATATTATTGGAATATTGAGAAAAAGTGCCTAATAATTTTAATATAGAAATGAAGAAACCACATGGGAAATCTGATGTGATTCTTTACTATCAAATCGGTTTTATTCAAAAATATTCATTATTTGCAGTTTCCTTCAGGTCTATTTACTACAGTGGATGTCCCAATTTCTTTCTTCCTATTTGACTTTTGATTTTGACTAGTTCATGGAGAATGAGACCAATTAACAAGACCTAGATGCTAGATGTAACTTGATCTAAGTTAGGAGATTGCTTATGATGGGTTTTCTAGATCATATTTAGCAAAACGATATAAGCTTTGTAGCCTCTACTTTAGTTGTCCTTGTTGACTTTGAATCCAAGTGGGATTAAAAGTGGTATACATCATAGTTTACAGTATCGGCCGATATCGATACGGCACGTACCAATACCAATACGATTTGGTATGTGCCGATCTGATAACAATTGCTACCAATAATAACCGATACCAATGTTGGGGGTCTCTTTTCCAGTCAATTCGACAGGGAAAAAATGAAAAAAAGACCAATAAGCAAGGGTGTGAAAGCATAGTAAGGTTGTAAAAGCTTGTAAATGAAGAAAACTTATTTTCACTCATAAACTAATCAACAAGGACGACTATTATTTCATTCGATTTCAAAACTACCAAGAAACAATACATAAAATACTTAAAATTATGCCTAAATGTATAAAATATTTTTTTCTATATTTTTAAAATTTTAGTAATAATTATTTGCTTTCTGATACCAAAAAATTCGATACTCCAATCCGTGACAGTCGATAGTGCCGATACTGCTACCGATCCCGATACCCGTAGGAAGGGTCCGATACTGATTTGATAATGATACTCCGAACCTTGGTAGCATTAAGCCAAAAGTAACCTCTTGATTTCCTAATTGGTCTCTTGCTCAATAACTAGTCAATTCAAAGTCCACGTCAAATGGTTAACATACTCGGACAGCCATCATAAATAGGTTTGAAATTTTGAATGTTAATAAAAATTCGTCGATGATGAAAAAAGGTATAAGAAGATAATCTACTAATGAAGAACTCAAAACAGTGGAACTAAGAAAAACTTAAGACTGTCTTGTGCAATACAATTTGAGTCTCCACGAGGTATGCCCACAATAGCAAAATCATACTTGTCAAAGACAAAAAGCGCACTCAGACGCCAAGGTTCTTTGGGGACTATGCGCAAAGCACAAAAGCGAGACGCACGTCTGAACAAAGCCAGGCACATTTATAATTAGAAGAAAAATAGATTTCATGAACCTCAAACTGTTATGTTGCTATATTCTAGGTCACACTTGTTATGTTGCTATATTCTAGGTCACGCTTGCTTGTAACAAAATAAGGAAGCTTCAGCAGCTTTAACCGTAGATGGGGAGGGTCTATGAATTAATGGGTCCTCGTATAAGGTCACAGTTGTTAACAACAAGAAGTCACAAACACGGGATTTTATTCCCACCGTTTGTCTGGAAAAAAGAACAAGCAATGCACGTGACTAGCTTAAGCAAGGCGCAACCTCCCTTGGCGCTGAGCTTCTCGCCCAAGCGCACTTTTAACAACTCACTAGCATGAGCTAATCTAGATACTCCTATCTTTAGGTTTTCATCCAAACAGGTCTGCCCTGGGACCGTTGCCAAGTTTTCAAATCATTTTTAAGCAATAAACTTAGCCCTAAATCTGAGATAGCTAAAGTATCATCCAAAACAAAATCCCTAAGGGTTCGGTTTCCTCTCTAATATAGTAATATTGCCGAACAGCTTGTTTCTCACCATAAGCCTGATATAGTGATATCAAGGCAGAAACAACTAGAAAACACAAGCTCCCCTCCAAAAACCACCATCCACGGCTTCACCATGCTTAGACAAAGACCTCTAGACTCACTAGAACAGCTTGCAGTTATGTAGGAGTTGAAATCTAAGTGCAAATGAAAGAAGATATATTGTTATTCCATACAATACACATAATTCTCTCTCTCTAGTCAAGACCAATGGTTAAAGTGGGTCTCCTTACTGTAAGAATGTTCATGGAGGATTACACATTTATTATCATGCATACTATGTATAATGTAATAAAAATATAACTAAAAGATTTTTAATAAAGATGTAGGCTGTCCCATCATTATGTCAAAATTGATTAATTCTGCTTCCAAAACTATTATAACTTTCCAAGTGTACAAATCCATGCCACTTGCAACAATACTCTTAGAGTTTGGTGAGGATGGGGGTTAATACTTGTATTATTCAAACACGCCGGGGAGGGTGGGGGTTAATACTTATATTATTTGAACATGCCGCCCCAGGTCGAAGGCCGATTTGGACTGATTTCATGGGCTGAGAGCTACATCCATGCAGCGGTATAATATTAAAATGTGTGCCAGAGAATATTCGATCGTTGGTGATACCATGTTGAAGTCCTGCCAGTTGCACCAAAACTCAGTATTGGTGAGGATTGGGATTAATATTTATATTATTCTAACAGCAAGAATACTATTGTTTCACATACTCAAGACACAGGCAAAAAACACATTGCCAGAACAAATATGTTTACTGAAACAAAAAAACGCAATTGACTGAAATCTCTATAGACCTCATGCTGATGATTTGTAAGTTAATTTACCTCGGATAACATCCTGCTTCTCCCTTCTCTGGCAGCAAGGCTCCGCACTGACAAGGGAACACCGTCACTTTGTACGTCCATCAAACGTGAAGACCTTATGACTGGTGGTTGATTGCTAGGGGAAATAGATTCAGAAACTAATTCCTGTGAGGTAGCGGAGTGGGCAGACTGTTGCAAAGTAATGTTATCGCTCTGACCACCAGACTCAGAGCCAACAGATGGAAGCAACGTTCTGTGAACAACCTCTGCTAAGCTTCGGGACAACTGAGTATCTTGATAGGGTACCCGCGTGAGTCCTGCCGATGTATTGACACCTGAGCTGGTACCAGCTCCAGAAGGAGTCGTATTGCCAACCAATCTTGCACTTTGATTAGTCACACTCCGGTTTGTGGCATCTTGCACCAAGTGCCTCATTTCAGTAGTAGGAATAAATGATGGTTGTTCAGATACAATGCTTCCTGGCACGCCCCTTGTATTGGCATCTCGCAAGGCCAGCAATCTTTCCCCTGAGTTTATAGAGCTTGACGAACTGCCAACTCCATAACCTGAAGTCGCATCCTGTGGTAACGGATGCACATGTGGAGGCATACCCGGAATGGCTGGTGCATAAGGCCGACTTTGTGAACTTGAACTGGCAGGCGTCGGCCTAGATTCTAGCCTTTGATCAAAAAGAAGCTGAGAAGATGATTCATTAGGTGTCCATATACTAGAACGCCGAGCTGTATTCCTTGATGAAAATATATGAGATGGGAAGATATCATATTGATGAACGGGATTAATTCTTGGTCGAAAACTTCTCCTTGAGCTATCTGAACCTGCCACTACACTTGCTGGAGGATAATAATCAGGAGCATTTCCTCCGGTTATGGGGCTGACTCTTGAAGTCGATTGTTCTTGAGAAGAACTTGGACCAGATAGATAAGAAGATGGGCTAGATATATTTATAGAAGCATTAGCATTATCATTATGATCAGCAGAGACAGAATGCACTAAATTGTTCTCGCTTGGGTGAAAGAAACTTGCACTTCCACTTGCTGAGGATGGTCCTGCAACTCCTTCAATGATCTTCCTCTTGCATCCCAACCGCAGACCATCCAATGAACTACCTGGCCTCCCATCACTATTTTCAGTCATACTAATGTGAGATGCAATGTGTTCTGGAATTTGAGGTGCATCAGCCAAATTAAAATTATGTGAAAATAATTGCTCATCGCTAACTTCAGTTCTATTGAGATTAATGTTCACATTTTCCACAGAAAGCATACGGCCTTCTTCGATGCTTACACCACCACTTGCATTAGCAGTCTGAGAAGCTAACAATTCATGATCCTCGCTTTCGTCATGATTTCCCTCGTTTAATGAGTGCCCAGCAGAGCTAGGTCCACCTGAAGTCCATACATTCAAGTCAGCATTGTCTTGAGTATCCATGTTTACATATGGTATATCTGCATTATCTGGAGATAATAGATAGTCTGGCATGTCCTGGGCCTCTACTAGACTATGAAGCATGCTATTCCAATAGACTTCCTGATCCATGCTAGTGTTGCTGCTCGAACTAGATCTACAGTCAAATTCAAATGTTTCAGAGAAGGATTCAACAGAACTACTTTGTCATTGCATACAGGAAGGTATCTTTCCACCTTTGAGATTGTGCAGGAACTAGGAAGGTTTCGAAGGTGCTTCAGGACAGTCTGGTCATAATGCTAAGCTCACGACCTGCATTGCAAAAGCAGAATCCGGCCATTGAAAAGAAATATATATATATAGTAGTATGCTCAACTTAGAAAACCAGGAAAATTAGATGTTTGCAGATAAGCACAGTAAGTGCATAAGATAACATTTTGTAAACCAAAAAGACTACTAGTCAACGCACAGCCTACATACATCTAACGATATATTTTTATCGATAATTTTCTAGGATTTTAGTAATGAAATCTGCAAGGACAAGTTCTGATATTCCAATATACATGTTTGTCATGTAGACTGTCATTCACTCTTTAGCATAATGTATCATAGAGATGAATACAAGTCCCTATAGCAAATTGTATCATCTTACCTCTTTATCTAGACTAGTCTAGGGGAACTTGGAGGCTGCTCCTTGGTTGCATGAGGTTAAACAGCAATACAAAAGGTTACCTACCTGCCAACTGGCCACCTAGGTTTTATAGCATGGCCTCTCATGCTCATAGTTACCTTGGCTAGGAATTTGGCACCAAGATAGAGGATTGACGTCATGTCAACAGAGGTCATAGAACTGTGTCAAACCTTGTCCGGAGCTTTCTTATGCTCGACAGCTGACCCCATTCTGATGGGAGATAAGGCTTGGATGATGCTGACCATGTAGACTGTCAATTGAGAACTAGGGGGGAAAAAATTCTTCCACTAACAAGTCATATAATGGCATTTAAGATATAAGGCCTAGGTCCATGAAAGGTAATATAATCAACAAAAGTTAGACAAAATAACTGCTGGTAGTCAAACTCTTACCACAATGTCATTACAATTTGTACACTTCCCTCATCACATAACAATAAAGTCTGTCTTTATATTTCTATACATCTTGCAATTAGTGATTATTAGTTCTGAAATTACATAATAAGATTTTCGTTTAATTTGATTGCGCTGTATTATAATAAAAATGTTATATGGTTTGGGTTAAGACCAGAAAAGTACATAGAAAATGATCCTCTAAGCAGTATAATGTGACATGTTGCAGATGGATATCTACTTGTACCAATTTTGAGATTTTATCAACGATTGTATTGATAGTTGAGCAATCCTGAAACATTTTCATTCCTTTGGATGTATGAAATCATTTGTATATTCAGATCATATGAAAAAGTCTTGTGATTCAATATATACACCAGTTCAGGATCACCTAAAAAGAACATCTTTAATGTGAATCCACAATAGAATCAGAATTAGCTATTGATGTTAGAGCGTGAAGAAGAGTCACGTCACAATGAACAGCAAACTGGTTTCCTTTCTAGTTTTGAAATTTAATTGTTCAAGGAAGGCTTTATTCCACTTCCTTCAAACTCAAAGTAAACAATCTAGTAGTGAATATGAATTCTAAGGGGAAATGAAGTTGGAATCAAGGTAGCAGTTGGATAAAATTTCTAAATTCCACATTGGACAATCAAACTTGGATATGGTCTTGCATTTGCATCGTGAGGAGCTGTCTTCGTTGTATTGCAACTAGTCGGGTTTATAGAGTAGTTTTGTGAAGACATGACCACCTAGTCTGCCTAGGCCATCCTGGACCCTTGACAATTCCACGGTGCCTAAGCTAACATCTAGTTACATTTTATTCTTGTTTAACTATCTTACATGTTTCATAGTACTTGGTAATTAAATGTTTAGTTTTCAAGGTTTTGCATGGTTTTTGACTGCTTGTTAAGCAAATTTGCACCCTTTCTGTTATCATATAACCGACAAACATATAACACCATCTAGGTCTTTAGGTCTCAGCTCCCTCTTAGCCGTAGTGATTGCACAATTCCTGTGTTGATATGCCTCTCTTAGAGATCCCTTAATCTTTATTTATACCCTTTTTCTATCTTTCACTGAGTGACAATGAGGAAGAGATCAGAGGTACCAGTGTTTTAGAAAGCTCTAGCCGCTCCTAGGTGAGCTACCTCGCCTCATTGCCTGGGAGCGCCTAGGTGTGCCTAACCTCGTCCGGAGAAGAAAAACGCCACTCTGCATCTTCTCAAATTCCATTTTCATCACACATTTTGTCACTTTTCTAGCTCATGTTAGGTTATCCAAATCTGCCATATATTCCTAAAAACTCATCAAACTTGAGATTTTAGACGGTAAACTAACTAAAAGAGTCAAAAACAATACCAAATTACCAACAGAAAACAACAAAGTAACTTAGCAAGATCACAAAATACACAACATCAAGTTTAAAAACAAAAACAAAAAATCACACATAAGATGAAAGACAAATTGTTCAAATAGAAAAACAAAAGATAATCAACGAGTCAATGTTCGACATTTCTAAATGATTTAAAGAATCATTCTTCTTCCTACTCTCAGTCATCCATCATTCATCATCTAAGTATAAGAGATCATCATGAACATTATCATCATCGAAATTGAAATCTTCATTCTCATTTATTTATAGATTTTGTTTATCTTTTTCCTCTTATGTTTCATTATCCTCCGTCTCTTCTTCCTAAACAAGCCCATAAAACTTATAAAAGAACCCAAATAAAGTCCCAAAAAGTTAAATAAAACATCCAACGCACCTACGCGCAAGCCTAGACGTACGCCTAGGCTCACCTAATTGCCCATTCGCCTAATCTTGCCTAGGCGTTGCCTAGAGAAGATAAACCTCCTGCCTTTGTCTCTCGTCTTTTGGATGCCTCCGCAGGCCTTTAACAACACTGAGAGACATTGTTTCTAATCAATGTGAATCAGTTAAGTAGTAGCCTATGTGTAAGCCCCTGTTTTTCAAATTTTATTTTTTTAATTAGTGTTAAATTTTTAGTGTCATTTTAGCCTTAAATTAATTATTTAGATTTTTAGGAATTTTTCTAGAATTTTTAAATGATTTTTAAATGAGTTTCAAAATACAAAATATCAATTTGCAATTACTAGAATTGTTTTAATACAGTTTTGTAATTATTTAAATTACTTTTATATCAGTTTGCAATTTCTTAAATGTTTTAAATTGCGGAGTGCAAATTCTAATTTGCATTTACTCACTGGAAGGGCCTATGTGTAAATACCTAATCTATGGGGGCCAATCTGCTAACCTACCCAGACCCCCCCCCCCCCCACGAACACTCTCTCTCTCTTCCCTCACCTGCCCCGCTGACCGACGACGGGCTGCCCCGCCATTTTCGGCCAGCGCACAGCCCCCCCCGACCGCCTCAACAACCCTATAAAACTCCCCTCTCACCCCCCGACCAGACCCTAACCCTAAACTCTCCCCACGACCACCAGCGCCGCCCCATCTTCCACTCTCACCCCCACCGGAACCCTAACTCCGGCTAGACCCGAGCGCCGCCCCTACGACGAACGTCACCCCCTACCACCACCACCAACGGGTTTGCCGCGACGAGACGACCCCAGCGCCACCCGAGCGCCGCCTCGCCGACGCCTCCTCCGCCGTCCACGACACCCGAAACCCCCCTTCGACGACCGAACACGTGAGTATTTGTGTCAACCGTGTCGTGTGAGGCTCGTGTCCACATATGTTGTTCGCCGTGTCCTGGGGAGCACAAGTGTGGAGCTGGACACGTGAAACTCGTGTCGTGCGTGTCGAATCGACCCAGACACGTAAATACCTGTGTCCCTAACTGTCAGGACACAGGACTGTATTATTTTTTTTATCATTTAATCATTCAAAACCTAAATAAAATAAACTAAGTCCTAACCCTAACACTGAGCTCGGGCTGACCCCCTGGCCAGCCCAACCGCACCCGAGACTCGACCCCCCGCTGGGCCGAGTTCGAGTCCCCCCCCCCCCCGTGTGTGCTGCTATTTCTTTTCCTTTTCCTTTTTCTTTTTCTTTTTCTTTTTTTTTGTTTTTATATATAATTATATATATATGTATACATATATTTGTATATATATATATGTATTATTATACATACTATTTTATGTATATATATATATATATATATATATATATATATATACTTCATTTTAGTACTTTATAAATATATATATGTATGTATATATAGTATTTATGTACATATATGTATATATGTATATATTTTCTTGTGTGTATATTTTCATGGTTAGTAAATATTATATATATATTTTTTCATATGTATATATATATTATTATGTATACACTTTATAATTAAATGTTTTCTTATATATATATATATATATATATATATATATATATATATATATATATACTTTATAAATTAAGTATTTTTCTTATACATAGATATATGTACTTTTTACATATGTATGTATATTTTCACTATGCATAATTTTGCCTTATTAAAATAATAATATTTATTTTGCACTATTACCAAATTGTATTTTTAGTGTATTTAAATTACTGCAACCATTAGCATGGGTTTTTGGGCCCAAATGTGTTTTCACACATTCAGCCTGTACAAGTCATATTGGACTTGATTCATGGCCTTGGGTCCTGTATTTGAACTTTGGTTCAAATTATATACATGGACAAAATACGCAGATAATTAATTATTTAATTTCAATTGTGTGCAATGCTGTTTTTGATTTTCTAAAAATACTTAGAGTACTGTTAAAATTCTGGAAAAATAGTATTTAGATACTATGTTAATTTAGCTAATTTAGTATAATTTTTGTAGTATTTAATTTACTGTTTTGCCACTAGTTTGGCATATGAAACCAAAACTCATTTTCTGTATACGTAGGAAAACTGATTTTTATAAAATATTTGTACTGGTAAATAAACTCCAGAAAAATTATAATAAATTTCTATGATTAACAAGGATCACTTTGATACTTTACTTTAAGTAAAACTAGACTTTTTGTCTATCTCTAAAATTGTTAGAACACAATGATCATTTGATTTATTTATTGATTAATTACGACTTGTAGCTTTTTGTGTTATTTTGAGTTTTAGCTGTGTTGAACCCCATCCCTCACTAGTGTAAAGACCCTAGAAAGTTAAAGTAGTGTGTCACCCCACATTGGTCTCCTATGCCAAAGTCATCATTTTGGCTAGGTGCCCAGTCACAAGTCGTGTTTCACCAATTAGTGTCCTAGTGTTTTAGCTTAGTGTAAAAGCTAAGTTATTGTATTTACTTCTACAGTGACGAGTTACCGGACATCCATAGCACTGTTATCGCAGCTTGTTTCGTTTTGTTTTGCTAGAGGCAAGTACTTTCTATGAACTTTACATATTGTCACATAAATGAACTGCAAAACCCACCATATTAAATGCTGATCCTTGGGGTAGCAAGTTAAAACGTCACATGTTGTACTTCCAGTTACTACCATGCTTAGAACAGTTTTTATGTATCTCTCACATGATAGAATATAGGTTATGGGAAAACTAGTAGCTGAGTACGTGATCATGCCCCCATTATCGTACCGAGCAAAGTTCATTCTATATGATACTGCGCCGTAGGCCATTATCCCGCATTTCTGTACGGATGTACACCTATGCTTGTGCACTTGTACGTATGTACATTTTATTTACATTGTGCCTCAGTACATTGTACATCTATTGACCGATCACGTACCTGCTACAGTTTTAAACATTACATATACATCTGTCTCTATGACATATGTGTCCTTGTCATGATAGACTATGTGATGCCATGTTTCCAGTTATTCCTCACATGTTCATTTTCATGTTTCATATGCTAGTTTGCTGGATTCAGTACTTGCTCCCGTCCTGACAGGATAACGTTGTAGGTGTCCTTACTGAGGAGGAGTTACTCTGCGACCCATATTATGGAGATACTGCCGAGGACCCGGCTTTACTATACGAGGATGTTCCTGCGGGGAGACTCGTCTAGTTTGCTTAGCTGTTTGGGATATTTAGTGTAGTCATGTATTAGGCTACATATTTTGTAACTGGACATGTATCCAGTTTTACCTTTCAGTTCACTTGTACTTGGACATTTTACTATATACGACGACTTTTGTGTTTGGAGCATTTATCATTCTTCTTCACTTATAGAACTGTTAGCACATTTAGTCTTATCCTGTTGTCTTTAGAACAGCTTACTACGTTTTATCTCAACGTAGGCTGGGCATGACTCGGCCTGGCCCAACAATTTGGGTAGCGGGTCGTGACATGTTTTTAGTGGTGACCCATGCAGGTCCTGACTAAAACTGTTTGGTTACGTTATTGTACCAAGCATGCCTGCAATTAGGAACTTAAGGTAATTAGACAACATTAGGAAAGACGCTTAGAACACCTAGAGGAATGCTAGGATTGCAACATAGAAAATACATCACATGTTTGCTATTATAATTAGATTTTCTTGCATATGATTACTTACCTTAAATAAGTCCTTATAAGTCATTTTATTTTGTAATTTAGATGGTGCTTACTCGTTCATCCCAGTATGTTACCCCCGAGAATGGGGCCCTCCTTATCCAGTCAGCTGACCAGTCGACTGATACACCTCCACCTACCACATTCCCCCACTCCACAGATCCACAGACCCAGATACCACAACCACCTTCCACATCACAGGCCCAGCAGGACCCGATACTTCCACCACCCCCTATCACTATACCCACCCAGGCTTCCGTCACACTCGACGGGAACCAGCTGCTCACACTGATTCAGGGATTCCTAACAACCCATCAGGAGCAGACTACCCTACTCCGCCAGAGCATGGAGCGTTCTGAGGGACGTCCCGTGGTCCCACCACATGTAGAGCCACGGCAGAGAGCGGGGACGATCAAGGACTTCATGGGTCTGAATCCCAAGGAGTTCTCAGGGACTGAGGGCATAGTAGTAGCTGATGACTGGCTAGATTCGGTAGAGAGGAAGCTTCTGGGAGTTAGGATGTCGGATGACCTCCAGGTCGAGGCAGCAGGATTTCTGCTGATAGACTTAGCAGGAGTCTGGTTCCGGAATGAGCCGTTGTTTGCGAGAGGGAGAGCCACATGGGATCAGTTCAAGACCCAGTTCAAGAAGAAATTCTTCTCGACCACTACTAGAGTAGCCATGGGGCTACGATTCCAGAACATCCAGCAGGAAAACCGTTCTGTTGATGACTATGCGGCAGAGTTTAGTCGCCTGAGCCGTTTTGCTCCTAGTCTGGCTGCAGATCCAGAGGAGATGACCCGTAGGTTTTGCCATGGTCTAGTTCCAGACATTGGCATTCTTATAGTGGCGAACGGTACGACTGACTACTACCAGAGCCTAGAGTTGGCCCGGAGCATTGAGGAGCGTCTTCTGTCTAGCAAGAGGTCGGCTCCTGTACATCATGAGGGACCGTCCAAGCGTCAGGCTTTCCAGCAGAGAGCACCGACGCCACCCCAGCAGACTTACCGTCCCCCTACACCACATCATCAGACCCCGCCAGTTAGAGCCCCGGGACCCCGGCAGCAGCAGCAGCAGAAGGGAGCTATATGTTCTTTCTGCGGAAGACCAGGTCATGACTTCGCCGTCTGCAGGAAGAGGTTGGGTCAGTGTTTAGTTTGTGGGTCTGCCACCCATCAGCTTCGGAACTGCCCAGCAGCGAAGCCTAGAGGACCGCTTCCGACTCAGCAGCAGAGGTTTGGACAGCATCTGCAGCAGCAGAAGGGACCTCAGGGGAAGGTTTATAGCCTAGCCCTCGAGCCGGAGCCGGAGCAAGTTTCGGAACCGGATTACTTAGCTGACGTCATCACAGGTCATGTTTATTTGCATACTTTTCTAGCTCTATGCTTGTTTGATTCTGGTGCATCTCATAGCTTCCTGTCATTAGAGTTCATGCATGAACATCACTTAGTATCTACACCTACTGCGGAGATTAGTAGAGTAATGACGGGAGGAGGACCAGTGCCTATTAAAGCTAGCTATAGATGCTCTATTATGATAGCCGGGAGAGAGTTCGAGGGGCGATTCTTTGTGATGCCACTCCCCGGTTATGATATCATATTGGGGATGGACTGGCTTAGCTATGCCCATGCATCTATAGATTGCCATGAGGGTAGTATTTTGTTCAGTCCCCCAGGCACAGCACCATTCAGTGTCAGGAGGACAGGGCCGGAGATCAGCCTAGAGCCGAACTGTTGTGCTACAGTCGGGGACGCAGCACCGCCACACCCTATCATTAGGGAGTTTATAGATGTATTCCCAGAGGATCTTCCAGGACTTCCGCCTGACAGAGATGTGGAGTTCACTATAGATTTAGTGCCGGGTTCATCACCAGTATCTCGGGCTTGCTATAGAGTGAATCCCAAGGAGTCCATAGAGATGAAAGAGCAGATTGATGACCTGTTGAAAAAGGGTTTCATTCGATCCAGTGCTTCTCCATGGGGAGCACCAGTGCTCTTTGTGCCTAAGAAGGATGGTACAGTCCGGTTATGTATTGACTACCGGGCCTTGAATGCCATTACTATCAAGAACAAATATCCTATGCCCAGGATAGATGATTTGTTCGACCAGTTGAGTGGGGCGAAGGTGTTTTCCAGGATAGACTTGAGATCCGGGTACCACCAGGTGAAGGTTAGGCCAGCAGACATCCAGAAGACGGCGTTCAACACGAAGTACGGGCAGTACGAGTTTCTGGTGATGCCATTTGGTCTCACAAATGCGCCAGCTGTCTTTATGAACTTGATGAATAAGACATTTCACCAGTATCTGGATAAGTTCGTCGTGGTGTTTATCGACGATATCCTGATATACTCGAAGACGCCAGAGGAGCATGCAGAGCACTTGTGGATAGTTTTGGGGATTCTGAGGCATGAGAGATTGTTTGCCAAATTGCCGAAGTGCGAGTTCTTTTTAGACCGAGTGGAGTTTCTCGACCATGTAGTCACTGGAGATGGAATCTCGGTGGATCCCAGGAAGATTGCTGCAGTTGAGACATGGAAGGCTCCGACGTCAGTTTCAGAGATCAGGAGCTTTCTGGGTTTAGCAGGCTATTATAGAAAGTTCGTCCAGGACTTTGCTAGGATAGCTGAACCCATGACGAAGCTGACGCGGAAGGACGCAGAGTACATCTGGTCAGAGGACTGCCAGACAACATTTGAGGAGCTGAAGAGAAGGCTGACGACCGCTCCAGTTCTGACTTTACCTTCAGGTTCTGGAGGTTTCACCATTTACAGCGATGCTTCTGGGAAGGGGCTAGGATGTGTCCTACAGCAGCATGGGAAAGTGATTGCTTATGCATCTAGGCAGTTGCGGACTCATGAGAGGAATTATCCTACCCATGACCTAGAGTTAGCTGCGGTGATCTTTGCACACAAGTTATGGAAACATTACTTATACGGAGAGCGTATGGAAATCTTTACTGACCACAAAAGCTTGAAGTATGTGTTCACGCAGAAAGAGCTGAACATGAGGCAAAGACGATGGTTGGAGTTGATGAAGGACTTCGACATCGATTTACAGTATCACCCCGGGAAGGCAAATGTGGTGGCGGATGCGCTGAGCAGGCATCCGATGGCATGGTACCTGATGATTGATCGGCATTTGCGGGAGGATCTGGAGAAGCTAGGTATCGAGCTAGTTCGGCCAGGATTAGTGATACAGATAATGGCGCTTGACATTCAGTCAGGTTTGATGGAGCAGATCCGGGAGGCACAGTCTACAGATGAGAGCCTTCGCAGACTTCGACCCCAGGCGTTAGCTGGATTGCTGGATGACTTCACTATAGCAGAGGATGGATCCTTGAGGCATGGCAGCCGATTGTGCGTGCCGAAGGGAGAGCTAGTAGAGGCAGTCTTGCAGGAGGCGCACCGATCGAGATATTCTATTCACCCTGGTGCTAACAAGATGTACCGTGACTTGCGGGAACATCTTTGGTGGCACGGGATGAAGAGGGATGTATCGCGTTTTATCTCGAGATGCCTAGTTTGCCAGCAGGTCAAGGCGGAGCGCCAGAGGCCAGCTGGTTTGTTGCAGCCGTTACCCATTTCCGAGTGGAAGTGGGAACATATTACGATGGACTTCGTTTCAGGGCTTCCTCGTTCCCAAGGAGGGAAGGATGCCATCTGGGTCATCGTAGACAGGCTGACGAAGTGTGCGCACTTCATACCCTTCAAGGTGGGGCTTTCCACCGAGAAGTTGGCGGAGCTATACATGCAGCACATAGTTCGCCTACACGGAGTGCCGGTGAGCATCGTGTCAGACAGAGACAGCAGATTCACATCCCACTACTGGAGGAGCTTGCAGGAGAAGTTGGGCAGTAGGCTCAAGTTCAGTACGGCGTACCACCCGCAGACAGATGGGCAGTCCGAGGACGATACAGACACTGGAGGATATGCTGAGGACCTGCGTGCTGGACTTCGGAGGATCTTGGGAGAGCCATCTGCACTTGGTAGAGTTTTCATACAACAACAGCTACCAGGCCAGTATTGGTATGTCTCCTTTCGAGGCGCTTTATAGACGACGATGCCGCACACCGCTCTTTTGGGATGATGTTGGAGACAGAGTTATGCTTGGGCCAGAGATGATCACGGATGTAGCAGAGAAAGTCGGGATGATCAGAGACAGGCTCAGAGTAGCTCAGGATAGGCAGAAACACTGGGCTGATGCTAGTCGCATGCCGATGGAGTTCGCAGACGGTGATATGGTGCTAGTGAAGATATCACCTACCAGAGGGACGATCCGGTTCGGACGAGGAGGGAAGCTGAGCCCCAGGTACATCGGGCCGTTCGAGGTACTTGGCAGGATCGGAGAGGTAGCTTACAGGGTTGCACTTCCACCCAACCTAGCAGGAGTTCACGATGTCTTTCACGTATCTCAGCTGAGGAGATATGTTCCAGACCCCAGTCATGTGCTAGATCATTCAGAGTTGGAGGTCGGACCGAGCCTTACAGTTTCTGAGCAGCCAGTGAAGATATTAGACAGGAGAGAGAAGAGGCTGAGGAACAAGGTTATACCCCTAGTGCGAGTAGCTTGGAGCCGTCACTCCCCAGGTGAATCTACTTGGGAGAGGGAGTCGGACATGAGTGAGAGATACCCTTACTTGTTCGATCCAACCGCTGCGAGGGAACCACCCGTTCCCGCTTGATACCTTATAGGTTAGTTTCGATCGCAGCCTTAGTCATTTTGTTGCATTGCTTGCTATATTAGAATATTGTCGGGTCTTCAATCCTTGTGAATTTCGAGGACGAAATTTTTCAAGAAGGGAAGACTTGTAAGCCCCTGTTTTTCAAATTTCATTTTTTTAATTAGTGTTAATTAATTTTTAGTGTCATTTTACCCTTAAATTAATTATTTAGATTTTTAGGAATTTTTCTAGAATTTTTAAATGATTTTTAAATGAGTTTCAAAATACAAAATATCAATTTGCAATTATTAGAATTGTTTTAATACAGTTTTGTAATTATTTAAATTACTTTTATATCAGTTTGCAATTTCTTAAATGTTTTAAATTGCGGAGTGCAAATTCTAATTTGCATTTACTCACTGGAAGGGCCTATGTGTAAATACCTAATCTATGGGGGCCAATCTGCTAACCTACCCAGACCCCCCCTCCCCCACGAACACTCTCTCTCTCTTCCCTCACCTGCCCCGCTGACCGACGACGGGCTGCCCCCGCCATTTTCGGCCAGCGCACAGCACCCCCGACCACCTCAACAACCCTATAAAACTCCCCTCTCACCCCCCGACCAGACCCTAACCCTAAACTCTTCCCACGACCACCAGCGCCGCCCCATCTTCCACTCTCACCCCCACCGGAACCCTAACTCCGGCTAGACCCGAGCGCCGCCCCTACGACGAACGTCACCCCCTACCACCACCACCAACGGGTTCGCAGCGACGAGACGACCCCAGCGCCACCCGAGCGCCGCCTCGCCGACACCTCCTCCGCCGTCCACGACACCCGAAACCCCCTTCGACGACCGGACACGTGAGTATTTGTGCCAACCGTGTCGTGTGAGGCTCGTGTCCACATATGTTGTTCGCCGTGTCCTGGCGAGCACAAGTGTGGAGCTGGACACGTGAAACTCGTGTCGTGCGTGTCGAATCGACCCAGACACGTAAATACCTGTGTCCCTAACTGTCAGGACACAGGACTGTATTATTTTTTTTTATCATTTAATCATTCAAAACCTAAATAAAATAAACTAAGTCCTAACCCTAACACTGAGCTCGGGCTGACCCCCTGGCCAGCCCAACCGCACCCGAGACTCGACCCCCCGCTGGGCCGAGTTCGAGTCCCCCCCCCCCCCCCCCGTGTGTGCTGCTATTTCTTTTCCTTTTCCTTTTTCTTTTTCTTTTTCTTTTTTTTGTTTTTATATATAATTATATATATATATATGTATACATATATTTGTATATATATATATATATGTATTATTATACATACTATTTTATGTATATATATATATGCTGTTTATATTTATATATATATATATATATATATATATATATATATATATATATACTTCAAAAAAAAAAAAATATATATATATATATATATATATATATATATATATACTTCATTTTAGTACTTTATAAATATATATATGTATGTATATATATGTATTTATGTACATATATGTATATATGTATATATTTTCTTGTGTGTATATTTTCACGGTTAGTAAATATTATATATATATATTTTCATATGTATATATATATTATTATGTATACACTTTATAATTAAATGTTTTCTTATATATATATATATATATATTTGTATATATATATATATATATATATATATATATATATATATATATACTTTATAAATTAAGTATTTTTCTTATACATAGATATATGTACTTTTTACATATGTATGTATATTTTCACTATACATAATTTTGCCTTATTAAAATAATAATATTTATTTTGCACTATTACCAAATTGTATTTTTAGTGTATTTAAATTACTGCAACCATTTGGTGTCCAAGCCTAGCATGGGTTTTTGGGCCCAAATGTGTTTTCACACATTCAAGACCTGTACAAGTCATATTGGACTTGATTCATGGCCTTGGGTCCTATATTTGAACTTTGGTTCAAATTATATACATGGACAAAATACGCAGATAATTAATTATTTAATTTCAATTGTGTGCAATGCTATTTTTGATTTTCTAAAAATACTTAGAGTACTGTTAAAATTCTGAAAAAATAGTATTTAGATACTATGTTAATTTAGCTAATTTAGTATAATTTTTGTAGTATTTAATTTACTGTTTTGCCACTAGTTTGGCATATGAAACCAAAACTCATTTTCTGTATACGTAGGAAAACTGATTTTTATAAAATATTTGTACTGGTAAATAAACTCCAGAAAAATTATAATAAATTTCTATGATTAACAAGGATCACTTTGATACTTTACTTTAAGTAAAACTAGACTTTTTGTCTATCTCTAAAATTGTTAGAACACAATGATCATTTGATTTATTTTTTGATTAATTACGACTTGTAGCTTTTTGTGTTATTTTGAGTTTTAGCTGTGTTGAACCCCACCCCTCACTAGTGTAAAGACCCTAGAAAGTTAGTTAAAGTAGTGTGTCACCCCACATTGGTCTCCTATGCCAAAGTCATCATTTTGGCTAGGTGCCCAGTCACAAGTCGTATTTCACCAATTAGTGTCCTAGTGTTTTAGCTTAGTGTAAAAGCTAAGTTATTGTATTTACTTCTACAGTGACGAGTTACCGGACACCCATAGCACTGTTATCGCAGCTTGTTTCGTTTTGCTTTGCTAGAGGCAAGTACTTTCTACGAACTTTACATATTGTCACATAAATGAACTGCAAAACCCACCATGTTAAATGCTGATCCTTGGGGTAGCAAGTTAAAACGTCACATATTGTACTTCCAGTTACTACCATGCTTAGAACAGTTTTTATGTATCTCTCACATGATAGAATATGGGTTATGGGGAAACTAGTAGCTGAGTACGTGATCATGCCCCCATTATCGTATCAAGCAAAGTTCATTCTATATGATACTGCGCCGTAGGCCATTATCCCGCATTTCTGTACGGATGTACACCTATGCTTGTGCACTTGTACGTATGTACATTTTATTTACATTGTGCCTCAGTACATTGTACATCTATTGACCGATCACGTACCTGCTACAGTTTTAAACATTACATATACATTTGTCTCTATGACATATGTGTCCTTGCCATGATAGACTATGTAATGCCATGTTTCCAGTTATTCCTCACATGTTCATTTTCATGTTTCATATGCTAGTTTGCTAGATTCAGTACTTGCTCCCGTCCTGACAGGATAACGTTGTAGGTGTCCTTACTGAGGAGGAGTTACTCTGCGACCCATATTATGGAGATACTGTCGAGGACCCGGCTTTACCATACGAGGATGTTCCTGCGGGGAGACTCGTCTAATTTGCTTAGCTGTTTGAGATATTTAGTGTAGTCATGTATTAGGCTACATATTTTGTAACTGGACATGTATCCAGTTTTACCTTTCAGTTCACTTGTACTTGGACATTTTACTATATACGACGACTTTTGTGTTTGGAACATTTATGATTCTTCTTCACTTATAGAACTGTTAGCACATTTAGTCTTATCCTGTTGTCTTTAGAACAGCTTACTACGTTTTATCTCAACGTAGGCTGGGCATGACTCGGCCTGGCCCAACAATTTGGGTAGCGGGTCGTGACACTATGAGACTGATTAATGTTGAAAACTTGACTTCTTATGCTGTATCTACTAATTGTACAAGCTTACTTTATTGGTATTTTAGATAATGCAGGTTTCAGTTCACTTCTATTTTAGATCAAGAAAAATAAGGAAACCTTACTTTGATCAGGTAAACAAGCAATCCAATCTGACCTACACTATGGTATACTTTCATAACATAGTCACCAAATCTGCTATTTATCAAAAATAATTGCAAATAATTCGTGTATAGTTAACTTGCCACATTTATGTGTGAATTTTTCATCAGTTTGCAAATACTTTGCGAATATTTCAGTATCTGCGAACAATTCTCGCAACTAAAACACGAATAATTTGCTATTATATTAACCAGCACAAGTTTAAGTGCAGGGCCGGCTATTAATATGGGCATTGGCCTTCACTAAAAGAAGCTCTCCTATATTTATAAGCAAGGAAGACCCTTGCTCCCCACTTCACTCCTATGTGGGACTAAAAGAATGTATAGGAGATAGAAGTTGCTCAGTTTGTGTGTGGCTCAAAGACACTTGACAATCTGTACCAAGACAAATATGAAAAAATGTGGTCAAACACACACTTCACATGGAGACCAATAGAAATATGATTATCATATCTAGTATGTCTATCTTTTCTTTATCCGGATTTTTGTCCAACTTTTGTCGAATATTCCAAACTTCAACCAAAATCCAAAAATTTCACCCTCGCCGAAATAACCGAATGCCGAACTCATGACTACATTTCATAACAGTGATATGCACTTCAACTGTCAAAATGCTACAGTTTTAATAATGATCTAACACCAGGAGCGGAGCCAAGGGGACCACACACACACACACAGTATGGAAAATCCTGACTCTTTCTACAATTTAGTTTCTATTTAAGTAGATATTCAATTATACCCCTAATAAAGTTTCAATTTAAGAAAAACTTTTGAAATATTTCAGATTATTCCTATCAAATCTTTTATATCAAAATTCTTTCATGCCTTTTAATTTGGTTACTATCAAAATTTTAAAAAAATTACATATTAACCAAACTCTATAATATATTTCCAAAATTTATCCTATCAATTATAATCACAAACTAAATGTAGTTTCAAAATTATTACAACAAAACAGTATATAGCCATCCCATTCCTTTTCCGTCATCAAACCAGTAATATTTGTTAGAAGAAAATATTACAGATGAAATAAGGAAACAGATGAAGCATAATTACACACTTGCCTAAAGTAAGATATGTGTATTTTTTAAGTATTTTATCGACTCCTCTATTTAATCATTAAAAAGGTGAAAAAGAAAGAAAGGTGATTAATACTCTATGTAAAATCGTAAAAAAATTATAATTGTTGTTGATAGTTTTGTCACCCCTCCACCCCACCCCACCCCCCACCCCGCTTTTCCCCTTCCCCCCTTAACACACTGAAAAATCATTGGCATGGTTCTTACTCCACCACTTTGCTAGTTGCTACTTAAGAAGGGAGAGAAGGATTAAGATAGTGAAGCCAGAATATCTCAAAATCGACGGAATGCAAAACTTGTGAATCATGAGGTTATGATTTCACAGGTCTCTAAAATAAAGCATGAAACATTCAGTGGATGTTGTATATATTAATGCAACTGCACACAAGAACTTGAGGCATTTGTATAATCAATTGTTTCAGCATTTTATCCAATATGCCAAAATTTGAAGGAAAAATTTAAGCAAGATTATGAAATACTTACATGACATCTACCTAGTTCCCATTTCAAGGAGATGGAATAATGTATAGTCAGGTAGTAAGACATGTTTCAAATGGTAATTTGTGTCATACTTCTTCTAAGAAGTACTCTTAATCAACTTGTTAAGGCAACGGGGACTAAGAGCCCTATGTAAGGGGATCAAGACTAACATTAGGAGTGTATAGTAGGTAAGTTAAGACAAGCTTGTTGTGTTGAGTGAGATTGTGTTGTGGTTTCGGACTCTAATCCTTGGGCCTTGGCGGACCCTGAGAGAGAGTGTGAGAGATTTACCTAATGGTGCTTGGCAGTTCACGTTTAAGTCGAGATGGAGATAAAATTCGGTGGGTTAGGGTCGAGATGGAGATAAATTCGGTGGGTTAGGATTGACACGGGAAAAAATAAAGGAAGGGAAGGAATGGGGAGAGAAATGTTACTATTTCTTTCCTATTTCTATTTATATTAGATTAATAATAATATCAATAACTTCAAGTTACTCGGCATGTGCCAGATTCCAAATTCGACAATAAATTGGCCTAAATCGGGTCACATTTAAGTGAAGGCACGTCGATGCGCTTGAGGCGGTCACCTCCCATACCAAGCGGCCACCTCGGGACCTCATCGCCTAAATACTACTTGCCTAGGCATCAGAAGGTCTGAAACACCTAGGTGACCACCTAAGGTGGCAAGACAGAAAACTAAAGTGGCGAGACAAATGCCTTTTAAAACATTGTTCTTGAGCAATGCAAAAAAATAAAACACTAGCAAGTAGCCAAGGAAGTACCGAACTCCAAAAAGCAATACCATGTTCTAGTCGCGTCGGACAAATATCGAAGATATACTTGAGAACAGATGCTCCAAATAAACTACGACATGCCAAAATGAGTGCGTGTATATGTTGCCTAATGTACTACGGCTCATGTTCAAATAAGGAAAGCTTTATGTGGGGGTCTAGTCTTGGATGTATTTCGATAGCTAGGATTTGCTCCAATATTTAGTAATATTAGGAGAGCCTATTTAAGGTTATTTCTAACCCTAGTTTAGGTAAGCTTGAGGCTATTAAAGGTTAAAGGAGACTTTGCTTGTGATTGTGCTCGGAAGCACTAAGGGAATTGAGAGAAGAAGGAATAGAGCTTGTTGGAGATCTCGTTTGGGAGGTTTGTGCAATATGGTATTATCCTACTAACTCTTGTAAAGTTTTCTATTGATTCAATAAGAAATTCTCTCATTGTCCCATGGATAATAGGATATAGGCCAATTTTCGGCCGAACAACATTATATCTTATGTTTTAGTATTTGCTATTAATTTAGGTTATTTGTGTTTTGTTTATCTGTTGTCAAAAAGGGGTGTTTTGCATTATCCGAATTCTTAGAATTTAGCATAAGAGTACCGAAGAGATTTCAGTTTTTAGATCTAGATCAACGGTAGGTGAACGACACTGGACCTACTCGCTATCTTCTTAGATCGTTATTCTTGAAGTAAATGGGTCATAAAGATTCGAGCAAGAAAATTCCACTTCAGGATAAGGGATGAATAGTAACAAGGTTAATAGCACCAAGTTTGAGGTAAAAAAGTTTAATGAAAAAAAGTAACTTCTCAATATGGCAGAGAAGGGTAAAAGCAATTTTCGTAAAAAATGGATTGTACAAGGTAGTTAGTGGTAAGAAGAAAAAACATGCCGCCATCACAGATGATGCACAGGAAGATATGGGTCAGAAGACACATTGCACGATAGAGCTTTGTCTTGCAGAGGAGGTGATGTATAACGTCATGGCTGAAACTTCTATGAAAAGTTTATGGTTAAATCTAGAGAGCTTGTATACGACAAAGTTCTTTTCAAAGTTATACCTCAAGAAGCAACTCTAAGGTTTGAGGACCAAGCACTTTTGCTCCTATCTTGCTTTGAGCGTCGTATGACTACTTGGTGACAACAATCCTTTATGAAAAGGAGACTCGCGAGATAGAGGAGGTTACGACACTTCTCAATAATGAGATCATAAGAAAGCCAAATCCATTAGAGGAGTCATCAGGGTTAATTGTCAATGAAAGGAAAATGTCGAAGACTAAAGACGGAGCAAGGGCAAAATGGAGAAATCCAAATCATTAGGTCGGGATAGCAACAATTGCTATTTTTGCAAGCATTCAGATCACATAAAGTGATTTTTACCGAAGCTTGGAATCTTGACTCAAGATGTTCATATCATGTGTCCTAACAAGGAGTGGTTCAGCACCTATAAAAAGTTCGATGGTGGTTTTGTTCTTATGGGAAGCGATACAGTGTGCAAAATCCTTGGCATACAAAACATCAATTTTCGCATGTTTGATGGTGTGGTGCGGACACTCGTGAGCGTGAGACACGTTCCATAATTAAAGAAGAACATTATTTCTCTGGGTGCGTTAGACGCGGAAGGATACAAGTTTATTTATCATAATTCAGTTTTTAAAATAGTTAGATGTAACATGGTGGTCATGAAGGGACAAAGAATGTCGTCAAACTTATATCGGACGAACGGGAACATGGTTAATAGTAGTGTAGCCGTCGCTACAGAGAAATATGTAGAATATATTGCAAAGATGTTGCATATGTGTCTTGGCTACGTAAGTGAGAGAGGTCGCCGTGATTTGCTTAGAAAGAAGTTGCTAAAAGGTTTTAGCGAGTGCAAGCTGGATCTCTGAAAGTATTATACAATAGGGAAAACAACGTAAAGTAGGCTTCAAGCAAGCAGTACACAAGATCAAAGGCCTTCCCGACTACATCCATCATAAGTACGAGGGCCATCACCAGTTCGATGAAAGGAAGGTATCGAGTATTATGTCACTTTTATTGACTTCTCACAGAATGTATGGGTTTATTTTCTCCAACACGAAGTGAGAGGTGTTTGCTAAATTACGAGAGTGGAAAAAACCGTGGAGAAACAGAAGGGACAAACTGTAAAGTATTTGCAGACAAACAATGGAGGTGAGTACACCTCGACGAAATTTCAAGAGTATTATAAAAAATAGGGTACACAGAGGCAATGGGCGATTCCATAACGTTCAGAGCAAAATAGGATCGTGGAGCGCATGAACAGGACACTATTAGAGAGGATACTATTAGAGCGGGACAGAAGTATATTGTTATAGGTAGGGCCTTATGAAGGACTTATAAGCAGAGATGGTAATGCGTTTTATTTGGTCAATGGCCATCTACATCCAGTGATCTTCAGATTCCTAAAGAGGTATGGAGAGGAGAGCCAGTCAATTATGACTCTTTACGTGTGTCTATTTGGGTACCATATCTATTCATACGTGAGTAGTGGATCAGAAGGACAGAACCAAGCTGGAGTCGAAGTTGAAATAATGTGTTTTCTTAGGATTCAAACGTCTACTTAAATGCTACAAGTTATAGGATCCACAAAAGAGAAGGGTGTTCACTAGCCGTGATGTGATCTTCGATGAGGTTTTCATGTTGAAAGATGCGGAATATAACCGTCTATTCGCCCAACCTAATCGTAGTCCGATGAATGGCATAACTATGTTTGGTAATGGTCTGGCCTCTTGCAAGACTAAGGGCTTTTGCAAGAATAAGACATTATTGATAATAGCTTATGGCTGTCTCCAAGAATCTAAGGAGGCAAGTGGCACATCCGATGACGATGTTTCATTGGAGGTGGAGATTTATGGCACTCAAGAGGATACGTACTGAAGCACTATTACAGCTTATTTATGAGGAGATGTACGAACACATTGTGGAGATAGAGGATGAGGAACACCCCTAGAGGGACCCAAAGACAATAGTATTAATGAGATTAGGCGTACATATAAGGCACCAGTTAGGTATGATTTCGAAAACATGGTTTCATTAGCTCTAGTAACGGAAACAAAAGATCCAAGCAATTATAAGAAGGCTATTAGACAAGAGGACATGAATCGATAGATACAGCTTACGAAAAAGATGGAGTCACTTCAGAAAAATGGTACGTGAAACTTGGTTGAGTTATCGAAAGAAAAAAGGACTATTGGCAGCAAATAGATATTCAAAAAAAAATGAGCAATGCAAGGCAAGCTAGTTGGGTAGGGTTATGCTCAGAAAGATAAAATTGACTACAACGAGATCTTCTCGCATATGGTCAACCATACGTCAATTTGAATTTTGTTGGCATTGGTAGCGATGCAGGATTTAGAGTTCGAGTAAATGGATGTGAAAACCACTTTTTGCATAGGAAGTTGGAAGTAAAGATCTTCTTGATGCATCCCGAAGGGTTTTATGGAGCCCGACAAGAATGATCATGTATGTGAACTAAGCAATCTCTTTATGGGTTCAAGTAGTGTCCCAAACAGTGGTACTAGTGTTTCGATTCGTTTATATTGAAGATTAATTTCTATAGATGTAAGCAAGACACTTGCGTGTACTCAAAGCGGCTCAAGGATGGTTAATTAATATATCTCCTTTTATATGTCGATAGCATGCTAATTGCTTCTAGGAGTATGGCAGAAATAAAGTCACTCAAAGTTCATTGGGTGCGGAATTTGACATAAAAGATTTAGTTTGAGCATCGAAAACTGGAAATATTTGGAAACAAGAGGACTAGAAAACTATGGCTATCACAAAGTAAATATGTTGAAAAGGTGTTAGGGAGATTCAGCATGAAGGACTCAAGACATGTGCGTATCCGAATCGTCGGTCATTTTAAATTATCCTGCAAGGAGCGTCCGAAAATAAAGGAGGAGAAAGAAAAAATGTCTCAAGTACCATATAATAGTACGATAGGTTCACTCATGTACGCTATGGTATGCACTCTGTCGGATTTATCATATGCGGTCAGTTTAGTCAGTTCATACATGTCAAATACAGGGATGGAGGCCTCATTGGAAAACGGTAAAGTAGATACTTCGATATCTAAAATGTAGTAAGGATCTCAGCTTGTTGTTTCACAAATCAGAACATAAATTGAGTCGGTTGCAGAAATATATGGATGTGAATTATGCTAGTGACTTGGATAAGAGAAGATCAACTATATATATATATATATATATATATATATATATATATATATATATATATATATATATATATATACTTGCACTAGTCAATTGGAAGTCAACCCTTCAAGATATCGTGGCGCTATCAACTTCAGGATCGGAATACATGGCAGCAGTAAAGGCATCAGAGGAGGCGGCCATGTGGTTAAAAAGTCTAATTGGCGATTTTGGATTCGAAAAGGTGCATGTTCCTTTGTTTTCTAACAGTCGGAACGTGATTCATCTCGTGAAGAATCAGGTCTACCGTAGTCGGACGAAACATATTAATGTACGGTATCATAAAATAAGGAAGTCATGCAAAAAGGAGATTGATACTAAGGTAAATATGATTGATATATTAATAAAGGTGATTCATATAGAGAAGTTCAAGTCAGCCTTGACTTTTACTCAGGTACGAAGAAAGCTCGCGACCTTTGTAGGAGGATCGTGGCAGTTTCATTTTTTGGACAAAGATTGTGTTTTATGTCAGTTTCACACTTTCGGACAAAAGGCTGTATCGATGGGCAAGGGAAAACTAAGGAGAAACTAAAGTCAAAGGGAGCATAGATGCAACCGTAACAATATTCAAAAGGTGGCTAGTTGAACAACAAGCCAAGGTGGAAATTGTTGTAATATGACTCGTGTTCAAACAAGGAAAGCCCTATTTTGGTTCAGCTTTGGATGGGTTTCAACGGCTAGGATTTGCTTCAATATTTAGTAATATTAGGAGAGCATATTTAAGATATTTATAACCTTAATTTAGGTGAACTCATAGTTTTAAAAGGCTCAAGGCGCACCAAGGCGCAAAGGTTCATGGAACCTGAGGCGCTAGGCGCAAGGCTCAAGGCGCGCCTTTTGAAAGCTAGGCGCATTTTTTTCTTTATATGTAAAAAATATCTACATTTAAAAACTTAACTACATAGAAGTCCAAATTCCTTGAAAATATCACTCATTATAGGCACAAAATTATTCTTTATATATATATATATATATATATATATATATATATATATATATAACAATCTAAAAGCCCATTAGATATAAATAACCCAAACTATATACACTAGCATGTGTGCACATGCCTTGCACGTATTTTAACATTTCTTAATTAGTTTATGAAGACTCTTTAGGAAGACCAAAGGGTAGTCTTCCTAATTACTAAGTTGTCCTTATTAAAATTAATGAACTACTTTTAATTAGTATAAGTATGTAAGGGTATTTTCGGAATTCAAAAGTTTCACCATCTAAGTTTTCCTATTATATAGTAGAATAGATATAATATACAAACCACATATATATAAGCCTTTAAATATAGAAGTACATTCTAATTTAGAAAACAATCTAAAACCCACAATAATATTAATGACAATAATTTCTATACTTTCCAATAAAGCCCATAAACTATATAACATGTATATAGAAGGTTAGAATATATATATATATATATATATATATATATATATATATATATATATATATATATATATATATATAAAATTTTACGCCTAGGCGCGCCTTGTTGAGCGCCTGGAGCCTGCGCCTTTCTACACTAGGCGCGCGCTTTTTTAAGGTGGTGCTCCTGGCTTGTTCCTAGGCGCTGTCCTTGCGCCTAGGCGCGCTTTTTAATTCAATGGGTGAACTCGAGGAGTTTAAAGGTTTAAGGAGAATTTGCTTGTTATGCTAGAAAGTCCTAAGGGAATTGAGAGAGGCAGGAAGAAAGCTCATTGGAGATCTCATAAGGGAGGATTTGTGTGATACAGTATTATTGTAGTAGTTCTTATAAAGTTTTTCTCTTAATTCAATAAAGCATCTCCCCTTGCCTCGTGGACGTAGGCCAATCTTCAACCGAACCACATTATATCTAGTGTTCTTATGTTTGCTATTAATTTCGGTTATTAGTGCTTTGTTTATTTTGTCAAAAAAAGGAGATCCCATGTCGTCGGGATCTTAGATCGCTATGTCCAAAACCTGTCGTGTCGTATTTGTGCCCGTGCTAGATCATCCAAAGAGAGAAAGAAGAGAAATTGCTTACATTATCTACTTTCTCTCTACTAATTTATTTTTCACATCAATGCACTTTCAGCATAAGGGTCTTCCCCCATTCAGATTGCATCAACAATATAACCAGTCAGCATCTATGTTGCAGGACAGAGTACCATACGACAGAATGCATACACAGCAATACGGACATGGCACTGATTTTGGTGTGTCCTAGTGTATTGGAGTGCTTGTCATCCCCAATACGTGTCTGACAAGACTCAAGATGGACATGACACTCATTTGAGTGTCCATGCTAGCTCAGCATCAAATAAGTTAAGACTTTCACCAAAAACCCAAGCATTGTAAAAAATTGAAGTAGTAACATTATATCAAGAGCCCACGAAAAATTCAATCAACACAAACTATGATAGATCAATTAAAGAAAAATACTACTTTTAAATTTGCCAGCTAATCCCAAACGAAAGGTGTGACCTTTACGAGTAAATTCTCACCAAATATGATTAAAAATAAATAAATAAATAAAATAAAACCATGAAAAAAACGAATTAATCATCGCAAATAACACAAAATTCCTTGTGCATCCGATCAATATAAGGGTTTTTACATCAGAAAAATCGAATAAAAATCGGATTTTGAGCTGATCGGAATCAAGAAAACGCACCTGGGAGCTAAAATACTGATGAATCCGAAAGATCAAAGAGCAACTAGAACCCCCATCCATTGATTTCTCTCTCCCCCTCAAAAATAAAAGAAATAAATTTATTTAAATTAAAAAGAAAATACTGTCAGCTCCTCTCCTCTCTCTTTCTTCAAGACAAAACTCGGAAGAAGGAAAAAAATTCATTCTTTTGGAATAAAAATGGGATGATGATGAAGAAGAGGAAGAGAGGGAAGGAAGAGGGACAGAGAGAGGATTGGGTGAAGAATAGTGGGGAATTTTAGTTTTGTACTAATATAATCTAACTTTGATGATGATGATAACATAAATATTTATGTCAACATTTAACTATACAAAATTGTATTGTACCAAGATTTAGAAAGAGGTTTTTTTTTTTTTTGCAAACAACAAATTTTATATAGGAGGATAAAAGGCTTTTTCTAAGGGCACCACACAAATTACTTGGGACTATCACTTACTAGGGGACAGTCCAGATTTGAGGAATTTTTACTGGGGACGTCCCGAAAATTACTTGGGGCTATCCCACCCCCCAAACCCTCTCTTTCATTTCATTTTCATAAAAAAAAATCTCTCTCTTCAAAACCCTCTCTCCAAAACCCTACTCTTCAAAACCCTCTCTCCGAAACCCTACTCTCCAAAACCCTCTCTCCAAAACCTTACTCTTCAAAGCTCATCAATGGCACGAAGGAAGAAACCCTCCTCACAAGCTAGGTATGTTTTCCCTATTTTTTGTATATTTTATTTTACAATTCAAAGAATTTTTTTTAAATCTCTTAAATGTTATAATAAATTAGGTTAGAATAATTCAAAGTACATTTCGAATTCGACAATGCTCCATTTTTTCGTTTAAACCTAACCCTAGAACACGAAATGGCCTGCTCGTGGTCGTCATCCCTGAGGACTGCCGAAGAACCGGCAGTCCTGCTGCCAAAATGGACTGCTATGTTCCAGGCAGTCCTATTATAAAATAGGACTGCAGGAAGGCTGGCAGTCCTGTTATAAAACAGGACTGCTATATCTCTGGCAGTCCTGAAAGAATGATGGACTGTCAAGATCATGGCAGTCCTTAAGGCTTGCTTGTCTATTTTAATTTACATCAATTATTTAATGACTCTAACCCTATAATATTAACCCTATGTTGTCCTGCAGTCCTGTGGCCGCTCCCAAAAGAAAGCGACCCCCGACCGCATCCTTGCACAGGGAACGTACTGAGCGGCCTCGTCCTGTTGAGAGACCAATTCGAATTTTAGAACCGCAGCAACAACGGGAACAACCACACCCCGATACTCATTCGAAGCAACGAGCTACTCCTAGTCCTCCGTCTTCTTCCGATGACGAGGACGACGTACCTATCAGCCAAATTCTAGCACGAGGTGGTTCTGGTGCCAGTCCTTCTGAGGATCCTGTCCGTACGCCGGGTACCGGTCCTTCTGAGGATCTTGTTCGTTCGTCCGATGTCGATCCTTCTGAGGAGCATGTCCGTCCACCGGGTTGCTCAATGTTGTTGTCGTTCGACAACCACATTTCTTATGAAATATGGAAGAACCCGGTATGTACATTATGTTTGTAAGTTTCCGTTTATATATATATATATATATATATATATATATATATATATATATATATATATATATATATATATATATATTTCATAATCGTATTTTTATTATGTTGTCCGACATACATGAGAGCTGTCGTATTCTTAGGGCCGTGAGCCACGGGAGGAAGTGCGTTGCCTAGTCTTTTAACCATTTACCCGAGGACGTCCAGAGTAAAATATTTTCTACCGGTTTACATAATTTGGCTAAATATGCCTACAAGACGTAGGACAGCGCTCTCATATCGGCCTTTGTGGAGAGATGGCATCCGGAGACCAACACATTTTATCTTCCAGCCGGGGAGTTGACCATTACCCTAGACGACGTCTATCAGATACTGGAGTTGCCGGTGGAGGGGCGCGCCATGACAAATAAATATTTATGTACTGAGAAAGATCTCGAGTGGTACAATCGTATAGTTGATTTTGTAGAAGAAAACCTTGGGGTGGAGGCCACTACCTTTACAACCCTGCCGGGCTTCAAGAAGTCCTACAGAATTCCTCTGTCATAGTTGGTGGAGAATTTCAAAGGCCCGCATGAGGCGGATGATAAAACCGTTGAGAGGGTGGCCCGGGCATATATGCTCTTCATACTTGGATCGGTCGTCATTCCAGACAAGTCGGGGACCTCTATACATGCTAGGTATCTTGCGAACCTATCTGTTATAGACGACGTAGGAGCTATATCCTGGGGCAGCGGTATACTTGTTAATCTTTACCGCGAGCTTGGTATAGCATCCCGTGTCGGAACCAAGACCATGGCGGGATGACAGACTCTACTCCATGTAAGAAAATTTCTAACCTTTTAAACTAATATACTAGCTAGATTTTGTTGTTAATTTAATGACTATTCATTTATAAATTGTATAGGCATGGATATACGAGCATTTTTCGATGCTCAAGCGGGGTGAGCTGAACCCATGCTATCAGGAGCACCTTCCTAGAGTGTGTTAATGGAAGCCAACTCAGCTGGAAACTAAAAATCATGAAACGCTGGTTTCCATTCGTGATGCTCTGGATAATTTGGTGCCAGAAGAGGTTAGTAGATAGTGCGTAGATAGCGTAGGCTATTTATTTGGTATGTTTATTTGTTGACAATTTTCTTTTAACTTTTGTCCTACAGATAGTTTGGCACCCATGCCGAGATTTTCGAAAGTTAAATCGCCATCTGCAACCAGTATCTCTATTTCATGGTATGATCACATGATATGATATTACGGAGCCTTACATACCTGATAAAGTACTTCGTCAGTTTGGCCTAGTACAAACTGTGTCGCAGCACACATTAAGGTAATTGGAGCCTCCGTGCGGGACCCAACCTTTGAATTACAAGCCGTCCTATTTCGACTGGGTGACCGACTGCTACTCCGAGTGGCAACGACATTTGCTTGGGGAAGAACTTCGACAACCGGTGGAGGAGATGCACGACTGCAGCGACAAGTACATGCCGTACTACTTGGCAGTCGGACATCCTAAGTTGTCGAACCCTAGCAATCCAGGGCCCGTTGCCGTTGGAGCTCTAGGACCTCTGCCTTCAAAAAATGTCTTGTATGCTTCATTGGTCAAGATGGTAAGTTTATAAATTATAGTTTGTAAATATTTTCAAATTTACCTCACTTAATTGACGTTTTGTCATTTACAGGCTACTTGGGTGAAGGCTTTGGTAAAATCCCTCCGATCGGACTGCCAGAACGATGAATGTGTCAATATCGCGAACCAGTTGGAGCACATCGACGACACTGTCGAATTTCCTTTCATGCAAAATCAGGAGGCGCATACGAAAGCCCGGCATGATCACTAGATTATGTTTTATATTATGATGGATGTTTAACTTGGATACATGGATGTTTTGTATTATGATGTGTTTTGTATTACGATGGATGTTTTGTGATGTTTAAATTGTGTTTAACTTGGATACGTTGGCAATATGTTTAACTTGTTAAAATTGTATTTTGTGATGTTTAAATTGTGTTGTTTACTTGTTGGCAATATGTGAAAAAACTTATTTAAATTGTATTTTGTGATGTTTAAATTGTGTTGTTTACTTGTTGGTAATATTGTGATGTTTACTTGTTGGCACTGTGTGTGAGTTTTGATCAGGACTGCCAGCCCACTGGCAGTCCTAATGTGAATCAGGACTGCCAATGGTCTGGCAGTCCTGATCGAAACTCACTGTGTGTGATCAAAACTCACACATAGTGAGTTTTGATCAGGACTGCCAGACCACTGGCAGTCCTAATGTGAATCAGGACTGCCAGTGGTCTGGCAGTCCTGATCGAAACTCACTGTGTGTGAGTTTCGATCAGGACTGCCAGCCCATTGGCAGTCCTAATTTGAATCAGGACTGCCAGTGGTCTGGCAATCCTGATCCAAACTCACACACAGTGAGTTTTGATCAGGACTGCCAGCCCACTTGCAGTCCTAATGTGAATCAGGACTGCCAGTTGTCTGGCAGTCCTGATCCAAACTTACACACAGTGAGTTTTGATCAGGACTGCCAGGCAGTCCTGATTTGAATCAGGACTGTCAGTGGTCTGGCAGTCCTGATCAAAACTCATACACGGTTAGTCTCGATCAGGACTGCCAGACCACTGGCAATCCTGATTCAAATTAGGACTGCCAGTGGGCTGGCAGTCCTAATCAAAACTCACTGTGTGTGAGTTTGGATCACACATAGTGAGTTTTGATCAGGACTGCCAGACCACTAGCAGTCTTGATCACATTAGGATTGCCAGTGGGCTGGCAGTCATGATCAAAACTTACACACAGTGAGTTTCGATCGGGACTGCCAGACCACTGGCAGTCCTGATTCACATTAGGACTGCCAGTGGCCTGGCAGTCCTGATCAAAACTCACTGTGTGTGAGTTTTGATACATATTGCACACAAATAGGGACATATTGCACACAAGTAGATTTTTTTCACACGTATAGCAGATATGAAAAAGTAAAAAACAAAAAACATATATTTTGACTTCTGATTTTAAAATGATATACTTTAATGTTTACAAAATGGGTCATCCATATACAAAATGTGAAAACTTCATTTCAGTCGTAGACGTATCAGTCGATTTCGACGTCGTAGTGGCCAACCGGTAAGTCTCTTGGCTCCTCCATCTTCAACAGTTTCCTACAATGATTGATTTGATGATTAAAAGGTTCGGTCCAGGACTTCGCTTCTTCCGGTGCCAGTTTGTACTAAACTGTTGTAGGTGGAGGAATCGGAGAATGACCGATCATCCTTAGCATGACAAAGTGATCTTTGATTTGACCTATAGTACATAGATTAGTTTGTCTGTGCTCCGTCGGAGGAGTGCACATCGGAAAAAATTATTGTGAATTCCCGTCGAATAAAGTACAACAGGGATCCGGTACCGATTAGCAAATAAATACAAGGCAGACGGGACGGACATGTAGTGGTCTGGCCCGGTAACACTGTCAGTACAAGGAATACTTATCAACAAACTTGCAACTATTTCTTCGCTTAGGATGTGGGAGTATAATGGAAGACGACTCTCTAATTCCTCGTACAGCTCCTGCCTCACTTGCCTCCATCCGTCTTTGTCAGAATAACCAAAATGTATTGCAAGTACATAAAATCCGCAATGGCCATCCCCCGGGACATCAATAATAGACCAGATGTAACTACGAATCTCAGGATGAAAATATGGATATACAAATCCAACGTTTGTCTATCCATAGTATCTTCGTTTGGAATATCTGTTTTCTCCTTTTTTCGGCGAATGATAAGCTTGCTCTTCCGTGCAGGCCAAGCTTGCTCTAAGCTTCGTTCAATATGCTCAAAGGATGATGGATCTCTCTTAGTTGACTCAAGCCTTCTCTTCTGTGAACTACTCATTCTTATTTGAGGCCTGCCCTTAGGATTGGAAACAACGGATGGCTCATGCATTCTAGTAGTCACCGGACATGCAATTTCTTGGATTTTAACCTCAATGCACTCCCGCTCTGCTCCTACTGAGGCACACCACCGTGCGTGGAGAAGTTTCACTTGTGGCAAAGAGAAGAAATCATCGTCTGTCTTTACTACGGGCATTATATAAAACTGCCTCCAACGTTCATCGACAGTAACTACTGGAATAGGAATGGACTGGCGACGATATTCATTAATCTCATGGACACAAGTGAGGTCCAGTGTATGTCGATGTACACACCCACAAACCTGAGGATCAAAGCCGACAAACTTTGACCTATCAATCTCTTCAAATATTAATGCCAACGCCTTGTGAGAAAGGACACGCATTAAAGAATCTAAGAGGACTTCCTTTCTATGCTCATGCTTGACAATATTTAAGCTCATCTCAAATGATGCCTTGATTTCGTTCACCGTCCGATCTATTGATAGATGCATCGCTTGCCAAACCGAAACAAAGTTGCCTTGGGATGACTTTAAATGCCTCTTTAATATTGAGTGTGCTCCTTCGACGCGGTTGGTAGTTGTCGTACCGTAATGCTTCACCACATTCGTCCATGCTAAGACGAATTGTTCTTTGTGCTGTTCAAGCCATATCACTTTGATGTAAGAAATGCATGTCGGCTCCCTTTCCTCCCACTTCTCCTTGAACAAGTGTCATGCGGCGTCGTAACTGTCTATCGTACTGGCTCGCCATACACAATTTCAGTCATAGTTGAATTCGTCAAAAACTTGTATGTCAAGTTACCATCCACTTTTCCGAACTTCAACTTACATTGGGATTGTATATTACAATTTACATGAAAAGTGCATAGCAATGTATCCGCTTGAGGAAATACAATTCGAATAGCATTCATTAGAGCATACTCTCTGTCGGTAACAAAAACAGAGGGCTCTCTATGACCGGTGTAAAGTGTCTTCAGTTTCTCCAACGCCCATGTGTAGTCTTCAAGTTTCTCACTCTTCATGAAGCAAAAAGCAACTGAAAATATTTTCCATGTAGAGGTGAAGCCAACAACATGAAAGAGAGGCATCTTGAACTTATTGGTCTTGTACGTGCAATCAAGAACTAATACGTCGGAGAAAGACCGAGCCAAATGTGTGCAATCGGGATGAGCCCAAAAGATTGAAATGACTTCATTGCTCTGCGGATGTCTTCTATGGTGCTCAACATAATGATTATCTCCAAGCAACTTCAGCACTTCTTGCATCGCCATTCTCAATTTCGACCGAATGGCGTTAGAAGAAGATAGGGCGTTGTATATTGACTTTATTGTAGACTTGTTCTTCTCATATTCATGTCGTATGACGGAATATATTTGTCTCGGTGCAACTCCGAAAGTGGACAAGTCTTCGACTATCTTCTTCTCCGTAGTGTTCAACCGTCCGACAAACGGATGACCCAATAGTGTTTCGACAATCTCGTGGTTGTGGATTCCATTTTTGACTTCGGCTGTCCACTTCGCTTCTTCATCCTTTATAATATAGATTTTGAATGAACAAACACATTTTCTTGTTCCAACATTTCTTTTGAAACTTTGGATATCTTTATCTTTCTTATGGCTTCTGAACACACCACCTCGTTCACATGAAACCACCGTAGTTTGTTGTCCCGGACGGTTTCGGGCCGATCTAGATATCACAAGAACTATGTTGTTTGCCCGTCCAACTTCTCGGCACCAATTTACCGTACCTTCGTTTGATTCAAAACACATATTGGTCCGAAATAAATGGCCTACATCGACGCCAATTGGAGCAGCTAGCTCGATACTGGAAGATGATAAGTCCTACAATATAACTTAAAGTTAATAAAAGTAAATAACACAACACCAAAAATGTGCAAAACTGCTGCCAATATGTAGGACTGCAGAGAGAAAGGCAGTCCTTGCAATACTCAGGACTGCCACAACTCTGGCAGTCCTTACAATAATCAGGACTGCCACCACTCTGGCAGTCCTTGCAATAATCAGGATTGCCACCATTCTGGCAGTCCTTATGGTCTAAAGGACTGCAGATGTTTGGGCAGTCCTTTATTTAGAGGTGGACTGCCAGTGTAGTGGCAGTCCTGTCTGTCACAACCCCGAATTTTACCCGACATGAATATAAAATTTACTTACCAAGAGTGCATCCGAAGCAAAAATGTGTTCTTCGGACATATCGGGACGAGAGTCTACTACATTCGATGATCCGGGTTCTTCCATGTTTCTTTTTTTCTAAATTAAACACGTATAAATCATAATTTATATGTAAAATTATTGTTAAAAATTCTACAAATATATATATTAATTAGATGACATACCCATTAACAGAAGAAGTCGATGACACTATAACAAAAATTTGCACCCTAAATCTTCATAATGCCTTGGTTGGGAGATAATTTGGGTTAGGGTTTACAATTTTATGACCTAGAAATTTTTAGAAGAAGAAAAGAGTAGAGGAGAAGAAAAGAGTAGAGGGAGAGAAGAAGAGTTGGAAAATAAAATTGAGTTGGTATTTATATCAATTCTTGGGCTAGCCCCAAGTAAAAAATTTGATGGCAAACTTGTAATTTTTTTGAAATTTTTTGGGATAGCCCCTAGTAATTTGTGTGGTGCCCTTAGAAAAAGCCGGATAAAATTAGGCATATTTACATTAAAAAGGAGGATTTAACGAAACGCCTAAAATTTTAAGAATCGAGCGCCATCTTAGATCGCGTCTAAAACCTACACATTATCCAACGCCATGTAAGATGGCGCCGGATTGGAATCTTATTTTTGGGGGCGCCCAAGAGCCAAATTCAAATATTTTCTTTTTGATTTGAAATGTTTGATTGTGATTTGGTGAGTTTTTTGGGTGGCTATTGTCCTTATTATATTTTTGCGATATTACCAATAGATGATTTGTCTATTCAAATCTGTCATTATCTATAAATAAAATTAAATGGGGACATCAAATCAAAATTTATTGTTATAAAAAAAATATTGGTTTGGGTTTTTATTTGGGACGGGTGGAAATTAATTTTATTTATAGATAATAATAAATTTTGATTTGATATCCCCCGCTTAATTTTATTTATAGATAATAACAAATTTGAATAGATAATAATAAATCATCTATTAGTAATATAATAAAGATAATAATAAATCAAAAATATTTATTTAAAAATATAATATGGATAATATCTTTACAAATAAAGATCCAAACCAATACACTAAACCAAAAAAACCAAACCAATGGATAATATCTTTACAAATTTCTTTCTTTCAAAAAATTTCAAATTATTTCATTTTATCTAATTTAAATAATATATTATCGTTATAGAAAATTTTATGAAAAAAAATTGACAGAAACAAATGGGGCACCATCTTAGATGGCGCCAACCATCTATAATTTAATTTGGGCGCCATCTTAGATGGCCCCGGTTTCTTGAAATTTTTTGGGCGCCATCTTAGATGGCGCCGGGTTCTTAGAATTATGGCGCCACATCCTCCTATTTACAATTTTCGTTAAATCCTCCTTCCTTACGTAAATATACCTAATTTGATCCTCCTATATAAAAAATTTTGTTTTGCAAATTTTTTTAACAAAATTCCAATTACGTATTTCTTAGTGTTTGTGACAAAATAATCATAAACTTTGGTTTGTTAATTATAATTATTCAAAAGCTAATTTCAACTAAAATATCATAAATTTATCGAATTTGTAACTTTTTTAACTTATTAAAGGAATATTTTAGCAAATGTCCCCACTAAAATTATAGAAACTAACATATACCTTTTTTTTAAATATACCAAATGCCCCCATTTTTTTAAAAAAAAGTAAAAAACGGTTGAAATAGTGGGGGGTATACCTTAAATTTTTAATTATTTCATATAAAAGACTAGGGTATTTGGTAGTTTAAAAAAAATGGGAGATATATGCTAGTTTCTATAATTTGAGTGGCGGCATTTGCTAAAATATCTCTATTAAATTAGCATGCTTGTTAGTCTAAAGTATTATAATTAGCAACTAGATATCCTAAACTTTTATCAATCGTCAACTTGTTATCCTATAGTGACAATGTAGGATACCATCAAGAAATATGAAAAATATGAAAAGCACCATCGTTAATGTCATCAGGGCTATCAAATGGCAGATTGAAAACTTTAAGGTATACTATAGAGTAAGCAAGTTATTATTATTTTTAATATTTTAGGATAGCAAGTTTCAATCTCAAAAAGTTTGAGATATTTAGTTGCAAACTCGCGTCATTCAAAACTAGAAATATGTACGCAGCCATTATTAGGATTTTAGACCTCGTAGCAAGAGAAATCGAGCATCTAATCTACCAACACATACCTTTTTTATAAACCTCAAGAAATGTCACGCGCCAGCCCCAAAATGCATGTGACCTGACCACGTGACAATGGCTAGCTAATATGACTTACGGAGGGATCCAAATCTATTGGTCCCGCTGAAATATACTTCCTTTGTATAAATGTGAACTCCAGCCCACAACTATTATGTATCAAGTAGGTAAACTAATCACATCCAAATAAAGCAAGAAAATCAATCATACAGAGAAATAGATAAAATTGTAATATAAATACTGGAATAAAAGACGGTGATGAAACAGATCCAACACAATACAAGTTTGACTAATCTCTGACTGACATAACCCATTAATATAAGTACTCAATGGATATGCAGAATGCAAAAAGATAATCTTGTTTGTGTATCAATAGACTAGAGAATGATACATGAAACCCAACAATAAGCCCAAAATCAGCTCTCAATACACTTTTAGGTAGACCTTTGAGTCCTCGGCTAGAATCATTTCTGAAGTAGCTCTGGTGCGTGCTACTCGGGTAACAACGTACTTGTGGGGCCTAAATCTAGTCAAATATTTGATATGATGCAATTTAGAAATATGCATTAAATATTTGATTTCGTTAGATTTGGACGTCCATAATTAATGTTGGACTATTTTAAAATTTTCTATTATCTAAAATACTGTTTATTTTATCTTATTTTAGTAATAGACTATTTTAGGATTTTTAATTCTAGGAATTCCTATGACCTAAAATAGTGTTTCTTAACTATATATATGTATTGAGGGTGGAGGCAATAAAAAGAGCACAAGATGAAGATTCAATGTGCTTGTCTACAGGTGTTGTTGGAGTATTTCCTTGGACTCTAGAGAGCTTGCTCTCAACAAGCCATGTAAGTTTAGTCCCACAATGGCTAGAAAAACTCATGGGTATCTCAATATAACCCCTCTTGAGGAGTAGAGAGATGCACATGGGGTGGTGACCCTAAGGAAGGGACCATGTGGGTGATTTTATATGGAGGTAAGGATAAAACATCTATTAAAAGCATTCATGCTTTTTGGCCAAGATCAATTTAATTCCATTGGGGCTAAGTCCCAAAGGGGCTTAGCAACTCAGACTCAGACTCGAACTTGAGCTCATGAGGCGTAATATGGTATTTTGTTGGCGTACGTCAGCATCGTTGTCACGACCCGCACCCAGTGTAGGGCACGAGAAGTGGGTACGTCCAGCCTATGCCGCAATGTCGGCGGTAGAACGCTGTTCCAGGTCACAATTAAATTTAAATAAAATATGATATACTCTCCGTACAGAGGACAATCACAGCAGGATACAACTCAATCACCAAAACTAGAAGTAGCACGATAAGATAACTATGAATCCACAAGAGAAGTACAACAGAGAGAAATAAATCTCGGTGTTATCAACACCAACTCAAACAAGCATAAAATAAATACAACTCAAGACAACTGAAAATAAAATAAGAAAAACTCTAGCCATCTACTCCAACCTCTACTGTGTCTCCTCTAGGCTAACAAGTAACCTCCAAGCTATCTGTAAAATTTATCAATATGTCCAGTCAGGACGGGAGCGAGCACAATACATCTCACACAGTTCATAATATGACATGATATGTAAATATGCTATAGAGTAAGATACATGAAACTAAAAGAACAACATGGTATAAAAGAGAGAACTATAAGTAAATAGCAAATATAAATAGAGAACTATCAGTGACTAGTGAATCGGAGTACAAGATAAACATGTGAACAGCTGGAGGTGATTCATGGCTATATTAAAGAGTTGATTCATGACTACACTACTTTAGAATCATTCACATGTTTAGTTCTACTCCCCTATTTCTCCAATTAATACACAAGAATCCATTCAAGTTACGTTAAGATTCATGACTACGTTACTGACTCATAATGAGTGATTCATGAATAGATTCATGAAGGCTCTGGGATTCATGAGTCACAAGAAGATTCATGATAGTAGAAGCATGAGATACATGATGTAAGTAAAACACACAAGACATGAGTATCTGATGCTCCCGAGAGGGATAATATCTCATGAAGGGATCCATATAGTACAAATCCGTGTTACCAACGTGACAGCATCAAGTAAAGTAATCTAGAGCATAAATGTAAATTCTATCAAGTATGAAACGGTCAGAGAATGTACTCGCCTGATATCCTGAACAGCTGATATAAAAAGATGGCCAACTGGAGTCACAGAGTCCTAGTTAGAGCAACATAGGTTATAAAGAGTTCAATTTATATGGTAATTGAAATTATAATGCAATCTACATGAGTCTAAGTCAATCTAGGTCAAAGTCAACTCTTGGTCAACTATAAAGTCAAACTATGTTAACTCTAGTCAACTGTGGTCAAACTAGCTAGGGTTGGGTCAACAATGGTCAACTAGTCTAGGTTAGTCTATTCCAGGTCTAACAAACTAAGTCTATGCAAATCAAGTATCCAAGATAGCTACTAACTCATAGCCTAAGTCACTTGCTAAGCCAAGCACAAAACTAAACCATAAGCTAACAAGGCACACAAACTTAGTCATATAGTGTATATATATTATTCATATTCACATATTCATATACATAGATATATATAGGAAAGCTATATATATATATATATATATATATATATATATATATATATAGAGAGAGAGAGAGAGAGAGAGAGAAAGAGAGAGAGATAGAGAGAGAGAGAGAGAGAAAGAGAAGGAGAGGTAAAAGAGTGTGTGTGTGTGTGTGTGTGTGAAAGGATGTGTTTAATGTTCTCAGATTTAGTGATAGGTAGTTGTATGTGACATGAGATACATGGTGTCAAAGGGTGTATGAAAGCATGTGTGTAAAAGTTAATAGGTTAACTCAGTTTATAGAAATGCATACATACATACTTACATTGCATACATGAATACATACATATCATGTATACATACATACATTGCATACATGCCTACAAACATATCTTATATGCATACTTGCATTCATTCATGCACCTATACATACATATATAGATGCATACATACATATTTGAATACATTATATTCATATATGCATACTCTACATTATATTACATTCATCCCTGCATACATGCATGCATATAATATATGCATACAAACTCATATATTTAACTCAAAATATATGTGAATACATACATTACATTACCTTAACACACACACACACACACACACACACACACACACACACACATATATATATATATCATTTATTCATATCCCATATACATGCATACTTCAGTTCATGCATTATATCCATTCACATATCATTAAGTTGCATACATATACTTATTTTTATTACATATATGTCATTCATACATATTACATACTTACATGTATCTATACATTATATACATTGTATACAACATGTAAAAATAGAAGAAAAAAGGGGGAAAACTGAAATCGAAAGAGAAAGGAAGGAAAAATGTAAGAAAAACGGAAAACAGTGGACATATACATGCTTGCATCATATATTCTATATTATCATACATGCTATCATTATATATTGCATTACATTATGTATACATTATGCATTCATATCTATCATTACATGTATACCTTGCATTCATATCTAGCATTTATTATATACTTTTATGCATACATTGTATATCATTCTTTCATTCATACATTTATGTATTGCTTACATACATTACATTGATTGCATTCCTACATGCTTGCATTCAACCATATATATACATTAATGTAAAGAGGATACATATCATATATATATAATTTTATTCATTTGATATATCATGCATTACATACTCTATATTCATTTAATATCCATACTACATAGGTTCATAGGTTACACAAAATGTCTATATCGTATAGTCACTCTTCTACTTAAAACTAATACTGTACCAATTGGGACTTCACTAAATTCTAGGATTCAAGTATGTCGTAGCTCTTCGTGTTAGCTTTCCGAAACTTCAAACGGATCGCATTTTCGTGTCCGGAAGCTCCCAGAATCGTAAAAATACTGAAACGCGTTTGTCTTTCAGACAGCTGACACTCAAATAGTTTATAGAAAGTTCTAGAACGATTTTGGCTTATTAAAATATATATTTGAAAAGCTAACTTCGATACGGTTCTTCTAAAAAAAAGAGAGATTAATCGGGATTCTAAGCTAAAAGTTATGATATTTCTAAGTTACTTTGGTTAATAAAAACGTGGATGAATATTATGACGAATTTGAGTTGTTTTGGACAAAAGAAACACATATAGGCCAAGATATTTGGATACCAACATAGGTATCCAAATGAAACTTATTCTAACCATCCTAAATAAGATCAATCCACTCTCTAACCATTCTAAAACTGAATTTAAATATCTATTTAAACTATTATCAAACATACATACACATGGGGTGTCCTAATTTGGGATCTATCAAGTAGGACACAAGACACGTATCTAAAATTCTCAAGAGAGCTCCAAATGGCCTCAAATTTGAATCTAAATGAGGTACATGCCTGGGGATGGATCCTATGGATTCAAAACTGACTAATATGCATAGAAAATCAATTTAGAGGGTTGGTTTTACCTATTGGGAGTGGAATCCTAATGATACTTCCAAGGATATGGCTCCGACACGAAGATCTTCCAAAAAGGACACTCCTCCTTGAACTTTGCTCCAAATCTTTGCTAGCACCTTCCCTTGGTAGCATGAGAAGGTTGGATGGAAGTTTTGGTGGAGGGATGTAAGGATTTGGAGATCAAATCAAAGAGAAAAGCTCTCTAATTTGGGGAAGAACACTTTGTGAAGGAAAAGAGGCAAGATGGAATGAAATGAAAGGAATGGAGGCTAACCTACCTATAGTGGCTGCCATTAAACTCTATTTGGGCCTTGGATGAAAGCCCAATAAGGCCTCAACTAGTCCTCTTGGTTAATAAGTTAGGTTCAAGTTTGGGATCAAAAGGGTTAAATTTAAGCCTCTAACTTAACCAATCTAACAAGTGGGATTAGCCTAAACTCACTAACTTAATTAGTGGGGTTTGTAGGCCATAACTAACTAATCTTGGAATTCCGTCTACAGTCTAAGCTACCCGGGTCACTAACACAAGTCGGAACAAAACGAAACTCAAACCCGACTAAACAAATCCCGTAAAATCAATATTAAAATATAAAAATTCCCAAAATATTAAAATATGAAAAATGATCAAAATTACAATACATCAATTTAAATATTATTAAAATAATCTAAAATTCACCAATTAATCAAAATCCTAAATAATTCAAAAGTCACAAAATGACCAAAATACCCTTAGCCTAAAAGTTGTAAATAGTCATTCTAATCACATGGTTAGGTCCCAATGGTCATGGTTAGTCTCTAGTCTCAACAGTTCTAGGGTTCACTAGCTAACACATCAAAATTATAATTCACCAATTTTAAATAGTATTAAATTAATTAAAAATCCCCATAAATCATAAATTCTATTATTAAATAATAAACTTTTACAAAAGTTCAAAATTACCCTTATTTTAGAAAAGTAGGTGTTACAATCGTCGTTAGACGTATAGTGTGCTTAAGTTGCACTCGTTGCACGGCCTCTTTCGTAGCCGTTCGCGTGCCAGATGGCACGGCCAGATGGCGTGCCTGATGGTGTGACCAGTTGGCGTACGGTTGGTGCGTGTGTTGAGCAAGTGCGCACAGGAGCGATCGGTATAGCAACGTACGTGTTGTACAAGTACACGCGGGCGTGATTGGCACAGGTGCGTGTCTTGCGCAGTTGCGCGCGTGCATGAGCGCTGGACGCGCATACATATGTGTACAGTTGTGCAATATGGTGCTCACGTACATTGGCACTTAGTGGCGTTGTTTCGTACAGGACGTGGCTGAACCGTTTCGTAACGTGCAATAACGGATCCGATAATTTCAGATCTGACATTCAAACGTCGCGTACGTTCCGAATCTGGGCAGTTACAAGGAGGCCTTATATATAGAGTCTTTCTTCTCTCTCATAAAGAGAAGACTTCATGAAATTTTCCACAGAAAGACAAGAGAGAGCTCCTGGGTCGGCGCCACTTGGGAGTTCACTTCTTTTCTTCCAAGTAGTCCGTCCGTGTGCAGATTGGCAAAGCGTTCCAGAGTTCTTTTGAACTTGATGGTTCCTGAAAGCTGACCGTGTGGGCGGATCTAGCTTTGAGCGTCGGTGTTCTAAACACCCCAGCAGACTTTCTTCGATTATGAAAATCTTTTTAGATTTTTCATTTGTCGCTATTACGAAAATCTTCTTAGATTTTTCGTTCACAGAATCCTCCTAGGATTTCTGTTCTTGCACATTCCTTGAAGTGCTGTAATCATCTCATAAGAGTTTTCCTCTAATATTATGCCTAGGGACTAACAATCTTGAAGCTAGATCAGAAGATGGAAAACTCTCGTACCTCTCTCATCGATACCAGCTTTAATAAGTTGAAAAAATTCGACGGAGAACACTTTCAGATCTGGAAGAGGAAGATCACCCTTAATCTTCAACTCGTGGACGTCGACCATGTGTTGATTGAGGATGAATCGATGATTCCAGAAGGTGGTAATGTATTTGGTGGACCATGCAGGTCAGAGCATATCGTATCGGTTACGTAACTGTACTGATACGAGCTTGCGACTATGACCAAACCTTAGAAATCTTAATCTACTCTGCCTTGAAAATTCTCTTAGAAATTTCTCTACCGTCTTTGAAACCTCGTATTCGTTCTCGATTATTCTCCCTTGCCCTCCCGTACCCTTGATTCTCGTCCCTTCCTATTCCGGGGTGACGAATGATCGTGCTGTGTAGAATTCATCAGAAATTCTTAAATTATAGTATAATATTGTATGATTATTGAGTTTTGGTTGTTTATAGCTATGAGGGATTAAAGATACCATATGTCCTAGATATTCTTGGTAGAATTATTAGCCACTAGTTAGAAGGTTATAAGATTTTAGTGACCGTATTTTGAGGAGTAGTGTGACCAAAGGTGGGTAGAAGTCCTCAAGTATTCGGAGTTATAAAATGGCTAGAGAGGGTTATAAAATATTTTTTGAGAAATTGAATTTGAGGAGATTAAAGTAATAATGGAGTTTGAATTTTATGGAATAGTTATGAATTAGAAATTTCGAGGACGAAATTATTTTTAAGGTGGGTAGATTTGTAACTCCTCTTCCCAAATTTTTTTAAAAATATTTATTATTATTATTTATTTGATTTAAATAGGGATTTTTAGATTTTATAAATAATTATTTAGTTAATTATTACAGTAGATGATTTTAGCCATGTGTGAGTTTTGAAGTACAAGACGACTAGAAATTATGGCACGGATAGTACAGTGGCGTGCTTTGACTAGTGTTTAGCCATGGTAGGGGAATGCCGAGCCATATATGTGTTCTAACTAAGAAAACCAGACCAAGTTGTGACATGACTCCTACAAATGAGTTTATTATTTACTATTAAGTTTATTAAAGACCCGGTTGTACCAAACTGGCTCGAACTTGACCCGAATCCAATCCAAAGCCCAGGTAGTCATGTACTGCATCCTAAGACATCCTTGTAGACATGTATTGGGTAGTAGTATTTTAATTTAGTAACCTAGTAGTCGATTTTCACATAAATGTAGTTATATATATATATTATGAGTTCTTGATATTAAATAATGTTCTATTGATAATTTAGTAAATAATTTCTTTAACAAATATGTTGGATTTTGGGATTTATCTAGATTATATATACATGTGTATATATATAGAAGTATATTTATAGTATATGAATATTAGGCTTATATATATATATATATATATATATATATATATATATATATATATATATATATAATTGGATTTCATTTGTATAAATTTTAGTATATAAAAGTAAGAATTTTATATTGTAAATATTGATTTTACTTAGAATATTTCATTGTTGGTATTTGTATTTACGGCATGAGTGTATATATCTACTTAAAATTGTATTGATGGAATAATATATATATATCATAATATATGTATTTTTTTTATCATAATATATGTATATATACACACACACACACACACACACACACACACACACACACACACATATATATATATATATATATATATATATATATATATATATATATATATATATATATATATATATACATATATGGGGCAGGCATGGCCGGCCGGCCTCCTCGGCCCGGCCCCAGGCCTCCTCCCGCGCCACGGCCTCTCCACCTCCCGCCGGGCCCCCTTTCTCGGTACGCCAGTCGCCTGGTCGCCACACCAGTGGGGGGGCTTCCCCCTTCTCGGTTTTGTCTTCCCGTCGTGGTGGTTCTCGCCCCTTCACCCCACTCGACGCCGCCCCCGGCGTCGCCCTAGGCGTGCGCGCGCGCGGCACAGACATGCCCTTCCACCGGGATCAGCCCCGCCCGGCGAGCTCCCTAACGCGCCGGCGCCCCCTCCATCCGCATCGGCAGCGCCCCTCCCTCCGCCGCGGTCCCCTCCGCCTGCCCCTGGCGCTGCTGGAGCGGTCTCCGCCCCCGCCTCGGGGTCCCGAGAGGTTCCTCCCCCTCTTCCCGCCTCGGCTCCCTCGCCGGAGTCCTCCCCACCGCCGGTGGTCACCCTACTCCCCTCGTCCCTCCCCGCGGTGACGTACCCCTCGGCTCAGGCCACCCGCCCCCTGTGGTATCCTAACTCTACCTCGTCATCCCTCAGCCGCCCGGCTGAGTCCCCCCCGGCGGCCCTAGGCTGGCCTTTTCCTCCCCAACGCCGGATTCCTCCCCCAGCCTCCGTCCGTGGCGGCCACACGGGAGCTCCTTCCCCTCCTCCTTTTTGGCCCCCACCCTGGCCTCTCCTGCCTCCCGTGCGCTTCCTTCGGAGGCGGTGCTCACCCCCTCGTGGGCTCTCGTGGCAGCTCAGTCGCCGACGACGGTCTCCCCTGCGACGTCATCCCCTCCCCGTTACCCCCCTAGTGGAGGCCTCAGGCGTTCTTGCCGCCTCCTGCCAGAGGACCCCCCCCGCCGGTGGTAGGATCCCCCTACTTTCGGCCGGCCGTGCACTCTCACGGCGACCGAGATCCCCCTCTCCCTACCCTCTGCCGTCCCCGATTCCTCCAGGGTCCACCCCTCGGCACAGCAGCCCCCTCCACTCAGGAGTCGACCCCCTCCCCCCGTCCCCTCTGGGCCGGTCGCAGGGACCCTCGACGCGGCGGCCCCTCCCTATTGGTCGTCGAACCACCCTCTCCCACTAGCTTCCCCTCCCCCATCTTTCCTCTTCCAGCCGGCCGGCCGGCACCCTCACCAGAAGTCCCCCTCTCTGCTCCGGTCAGTACGCCGGGAGGGAGGGGGCGAGGCCCCTCGTGCTCCGTGCCCCCCATCGAGCAGAGCGCCTCCCTACCCCTCGTGCAGAACGCCCCCCCGGGGCTTTGTGCCTTACTTGGGCAGCGTGCCCACCCACCCTTTCAGCGGACTGGTTTCCCGCCCAAGCTTTTCTCATTTCGGCCCAGTTTCGAATTTTTTTGAAATTTCGAATTTCGATTTTTTTTGAAAATTTGAATTTCGAAATTTCAAATTGCTTTCGTAACACACTAGTTTTACGAATTTTTGGCCTTCCAAAATTTCGACTCTGTGTTTCTCTACCTTTTTGCTTTTACTAGTTTCATATACAGGGCCCTTTTGTGTTTACGGCCCTGTACCCGTGTGTACTGCTCCTCTGGGGCCCCCTTTTCCTTTTTCAATAAAATGTCCTTTATTAAAAAAAAAATGTATATATATATATATATATATATATATATATATATATATATATTTTTTATTTTATATATATATATATATATGTATATATATATGTATAAAAAAATATATATATATATACATATACATATATGTATATATACACACACACATACATACATACATACATACATACATATATATATATATATATATATATATATATATATATATATATATATAAAGAAACCCCTCTCTTTATTAATTAAGGCTCAAAATGCCGAAGCCTGACGCGTATACAAGTCTGAACTGTACAAGTATACCACCAAAAAAGAAGAAAAGAGGGGTAGACTACTGGATCGCCCTGACTTAGGCGTGGGGAAACCAAAATGATGTCGGGCTGTGGGAGAACAGAGTGCTCCTTTTGCGGCATTGGCGGAAAACCTCCCGGATGATCTGGTCGGCAGAGTATTGGTGATCTTCATATCTAGCCTTGTTGCGATTCTTCTAAATCGCCTATGTGGCGGCCGCTGCGACGATCTGGTGGCCGTGGGATGTTGTACCCCAAGATACCGCTAGATCGTGGAAGCATCCGCCCCTCAGCTCCATACTGTAGGTTTGACTGAGGACCCTCCAGACATTGCCTGGCAGGCTTCCCTGGTAGAAGATGTGGTCGATAGTCTCTATCTGACGATCAGGGCAGCAATTACAAGCGGATGCCAAGCTAATCCCTATGGTGTTGAGGATATCGTCGGTCAGCAGTTTCTTTCTAATGACTCTCCACATGAGGAAGGACCATTTCTTGGGGATGCAGGAGTGCTAATAATGGTTAATCGGCTGTTGAGGCTGACCCGGTCCGCTGACTGCGTATCTCGCCGACGTCACCGAGAAAGCTCCGGAGGCCTCACGCGTCCATCGCAGAGCGTCGGCGCCGTGACCGATTTTCAAGCCGCATGCTATAATATTCTCCACCGTGTCGTTCCCGGCCCATTCTCGAATCTTGTTCTAGTTCCAGTCTTCGCTAAAGTTGTTCCACAAGTCTCTGATTCTGCTGTCCGTCGGAATCTCCGTGAGCCGCGTGATCAAGCTATCCCCAATCCATCTCTCCCGGAATGGGTCCGATTCGCCGTCCCCCAACTGAAGTCTTATCTCTGGCTCGGCAAGGGTACGCCCACTAAGGATACGTCGCCACGCCGCTGAAGATCTGCTGTTGGATATGGCCTCTGATGGATGAATATGCTTGAAGTACCTGTTCTTCATAAACCTGGTCCAAAGATTCTCGTTCGTGCGCAGTTTCCACCACAGTTTCATCTAGAAAGCTTTAACGATGTGAGTGGGTTTGGTGAATCCCAGCCTCCACTCCTCAATTGGATGAGCCATGGTATCCCAGCTGGCCAGTGATGTTTGTTAAAGCCATTGCAATGTCCCCAGAAGAAATTACAAAATATCTGCTCGATTGCTGAAAGAACCTTCAAAGGCGGGGAACATGCCGCTAAGGTGTAGATGGGAATAGAGGTAAGCACGTGCTTGATTAGGATAATCTTGCCCGCTGGGGATAAAGTAGCATTATGCCACCCGGCAAGTTTATTCCTGATACGAGCGATCAGTGACTCGAAGATACCAGCATTGGATTTGCCGTACAGTAAGGGACACCCCAGATAGTTGAACGGAGGATGATCAACAGAGAATCCCGTCAGGTAGGCGAGTCTCAATGCGTGCTCTCTTTTGATATTGTAGTGGGCATAAATGACGCTCTTGGATGGGCTGATCTTCTGACCTGAGCAGTTGGAGTACCTCTGCAGGATGTGACGGACCACTGCCACTACTCCTTCGTCCCCGGACGAGAAGATGAGTAAATCATCAGCAAAGGCCAGGTGAGTAATTATTGGGCATCCGCTTGATGTGTGATAGTACTGGAAGTTCAGAGTGTTGGCCATGTTGTTGAGGTTCCTACTCAGGGCGTCGGCCGCTATGATAAAGACAGTGGATGATAGTGGGTCTCCTTGTCTAACCCCACGACTGGATTTGAAAAATCCTGCGGCTTGGCCATTGATGACCGGGGAGAACCATGAGTTGCTGATAGATCTCCAAACTAAGTTGGTCCAATACTCGGAGAAGCCGAAAGCCCTGAAGACCCAGATTATAAATTGCCAATCTAGTCTGTCGTAAGCTTTTTCCATGTCGATTTTGACTGTGATGTTTCTCCCTCTCGCCGAAAACTTCATGCAGGTAATTAACTCTTGGGCTAACATAATATTGTCCTGGATGTTCCTCCCGCGAACAAAGCCACTCTGCTCCTCGGAGATGATCTTGGGAAGGATCCCTGCCATTCTGGTAGCAATAATTTTGGATATTATCTTGTTGGTGAAAGTATACAGGCTGATTGGTCGAAAGTCGCGAAAGTTCTTCGGTTATCTTTTTTCGAGATGAGGATGAGTTTGGCGCTAGAGATGGCTTTGGGGTAGATGGCTGTCATGACCCGCACCCACTGTGAGGGTACGAGAACGTAACAACGTCCAGCCTATGCCGCAGTGTCGGCGGTAGAGCGCTGTCCTAGGTCAACATACATCTAACAATATACATCTAAACAGTTTATACTCCCCGAATGGGGGTGACATAACAGTAAAACTCAATCACAACTAAGGAAGAGATAGCACGAAATAAAATAGAACTCAATGAAGTAAATAGATGACATAGCAGTAGTCTAAGATAATCCCAGCAATATCTAACAGTACAAGGTCTCAGATGAAAGAATATGTACAACTCTGAACTCCAAATAAAGTCTAACTAAAACATGTCTCAAGACTGCATAAAGTAAGATAAGCCTAACTAGTATAGTCTAGGAAATCGGGGTGATCTCCTCAGCTAGAGCTGGGTCCTCCTGAGGGTCCAGCTCGCAGGTGTCATCTAAGGTTGCCCCGTAGTAAGTGTCCAGGCAAGCCTCCTCCTCGTCCTCTGTAATATTTTCAACAGGTCCAGTCAGGACAGGAGCGAGTACAGTACATCTCAACAGATCATAGCAGGTTAGAAGATATAATCATGCAGTAAAGTAAGATACAAGTACTGAAAGAAGTACAGTATGTAAACAGAGAGAGAAAGCTGTAAGAGAAATATCTACTATAAATAGAGAACTATCATGTGACTAGTGAGTCAGAGTACAATATAGACATGTAAATGGCATAGGAGATTCTGATGCTACACTATGGAAGAGATTCTGATACTACACTACTTGGATATTATTCACATGTCCATTTCTACTCCCCCGTACCCCCAATCAATACACAAGGATCCAGCCAGGTTATGTTATATGATGCTATGTAACAGCCCCCGAAGGGTAGTAGACCCCGAAGGTAATAGACCCCGAAGGTGGTACATAGTAGTCCCATAAATGGGATAAGGATTCTAGGAAGACTCTACGATCATAAGAGTATATGTCGTAAGTGATCAAAGAACCAATGAAGCATAGTGATACGCCATGTAAGTGAAATGCACAGAACATGTAGTACCCGATGCTCCCTAAGGATAACATCTCAAGAAAGGATCCATATAGTACCAATCCATGTGACCATCGTGACAGTACAAGTAAAGTAATCTACTGCAGGAAATAATTCTAAACAGGATATGAAATGATCAGAGAATGTACTCGCCTGTTTCTGAGTGTCCAATATGAAAAGTACCGTCCGAGGAGTGGTGTCTGGCTCCTAATCAGAACAGCACAAGTCACAACAAGTCCAAAATAGTAAAATGGAGTCCTACTATGCATTCTACATGATTCTAGGTCAATCTAGGCCAAAGTCAACTCTTGGTCAACTATGGTCAACCCTAGAAGTCAAACTAGGTCAACCAAGTCTAATCAAGTCTAAACTCAACTAACTAGGTCTAACAAGTCTGTACTAACCTATCTTAGCCCAATCAAGCCCAGTTAGCACTCCTACATATACACAAAGTTAACCCCATGATCTATGCCTCCTACCTAATACAACACATGCCTATGATAGCCATACATCAATAGATCATCACAATCTACATACCCACAACCTTCATGACTTATATATTAATCCACACTTTACATTACACTATATATAGATACATACATTATAATATATGTCTACATACTAGACATATAGTCTACACAAAATATGCACATTCACTACTCTACACATAATACACATCCTATATAACCCTAGGCTAAGTATTAAACTAAGCATAGAAATATATATATATATATATATATATATATATATATATATATATATATATATATATATATATATATATATATACATTCATACATTGTACATGCATATATAATATAAAGAGGGCCTGTGTGTTGTGTGAACATAATTATGCATATAATTGCAGGAAATAAAACAGTGAAAGAAAGGGGAAAGTGTGTGTAAACTGTGCACAGGAACAGTGAGTGACATAAGAGTGTATGTGTGTGTGTGATAGTGTGTGAGAGGGTACAGGAATTATCATGACCTTGACATCAAATTAGTTAAGAGTGGGGGGAGGGAAACAGAAAATACAGTGTGTGTGTGGGCTGTGGTGTGTGTGTGTTATGGTGAGAGTGTACAGGAATACATAAGACAGTGTAAGGAAAACAAAAACAGTGTGTGTATGCATACTTTGTGTGTGCAGGAATTTCATAACAGTGAAAGAGGGAGGAAAAGAGTGTGTGTTATGTTTACATGCTATGAGTGAAAGGGTGAGGGATAAATCATTTGCTAAACTGGACTGTAAACAGGGCATCACACACAGGAAAGCAATAGGGGCAGTCCATACACAGGTTTCAATATCAAAAAACTCAGAAAATCAAATGACAGTCCCCCTCCTTTACCTATTCTCAGTTTGAGCTCAAAATCTCATCAAACAACCCCCAACCAAAACACATTTCACAAAACTAGAAGGGAGACTAATCACATAGGTGTTCAGAACCTACAGCAAGGGAAAGGAAAGGGATTCAAGACACAACAACAAAAGAAATACTGAAACTTAAACCTAGTTCAGGATTTCTGAACTAAAATCCCAGTTTTCCCATTTGCTCCCCAATGACAGCAAAAAGAACACCAAATGAACCCAATTTCATCACATAGCTAGGTTAGCTATAGGAGAACACTAATTAGGACTCAAATCAGTATTTAAGCAGTAAATAATGGGTTAAAATAGATGTCCAATTTGGATTTCTGAAAACTGGAAATAGAAAATGATACCTAGTATCATAACTAGGGAAAAATGGGAATTAACTAATGAAAAATTATTAAAATTCAAAATAGAGAGTTGGTAAAATAAATATATGATGCATACATGCCAAGTGAGGTATTTGTGGCCAAACAAAAGGACACAAACGTGTCCAAATGAAACAGGACACGAAACAGTGCACACAGGCACTGTTTCAGTGTACTGTGTCGTGCACGTGTGCACGCGTGTCGTGCACACGACACAGGCCAAACTAGGCCTCGTGCTCGCAACCCTAGGTTCGCCAAGTGTCAGGCTACCTATGTGTCATTCTGTTTTGGGTCGACGTGTCCCCGTGTTCGAGTTATAAAACCGTATCAGTGACAAAAACCTACACTGCACAGAACAGTGCGAAACCCATGCGTCGAGGATTTCTTCCTCGTTACGCCACGTGGGCCCACGAAATTTGACACATGGCATTTCAGTGGGTGCCCCGAGGCTCCCACAAAATTTCGTGTCCAACAAGTGCGTGTCGTGTCCAGGAAAGAGCCCGATAGGCAGGGGATTCCTGTAGCCGCGCGCGCGTGTCCAAGTGCGTGTGTACGAGTGTCCTAACGACACGACACAAGCACGAAATCGACTCAGAGCTTCAGAAATGGATAAGCAACACAACAATGCAAATTTCCATTCAAATACAATTCGAAAATTAACACAAAAAGTTCACTGAGGCATTTCCACAAACACTAAGAACAGGTCACTGATACGTGTCCTGTTAGGACACGAAACGACACAAAAACTTAGGGTTTCCTATTTCTACTGTTAGGTTAGGTCTAGGGCTCCCTAATGATGCAAAAATTTCAGGATTCTATGGTGGAAATAGGAAGTTACCTCAAAGAGTCAAAACTCTCAAAAAGCTTTAATGAGTGATGTTCTCCTTGATGGTGAAACTCCTCCAAATTGTTAGAAAACTGAGAACAACTAATTCCAACAGCAAGAAAACAATAATTAGAACCTATTGCAACTTATTTGGATTAAAAAGGAGGAAAAATGGATTTATTATGAATTTCTAAAGATGGGAGCTCACCTCTTTCTTCTTGAAATGGATTTCCTAAGGAAAGGAGGCTAGCCCTAGAAATTAGGAGGGGTTTTATAGTGGAGGAATCCCTAGGTTGGCTGGACAAAATGTTAGGGTTGCTAATTTGGGCTTTGGGCCAAGTCCTATAGGCTATGGCTAAGTTGTTTATTAAATGGTTAGAACCATAAGTCATGACTTATGAAGTTTTAAGCCATATTAGCCTAAACAACTCCAAATCACTCCTAACTAGTTCCAATGAATTAAACCTCATTAAATTAGGTCAAACCAAGGTTACTTAACCTAACTAAGTGGCCATAACCTAGATTAGTCACTAGGTTAGTCTTCTAGTCAACACAAGTCAAAGTCAACTATAGGCCCAAATTCAATTATCCTAAAAATTACCAAAAATCACCAAAAATCATATTAATTCTAATAAATCATAATAATACATAATAATTCCAAAAATTTCTAAAATTTGAAAAATGAACAAAATACCCCCAAGCTAGAAAGGTGGTAGTGACAAATCTACCCTCCTTAAAATAATTTCGTCCTCGAAATTAAAGGCGAAACTAAACTGCTGAGAAGGATAGAAAAGTATACCTCAAGGTCCAAAAAGATAGGGGTACCGCTCGCGCATCTCATCCTCCCGCTCCCAGGTAGACTCTCCTGGAGAATGATGCCTCCATGCGACGCGTACCAAGGGTATCACCTGGTTCCTCAGAACCTTCTCCCGTCGATCCAGAATCTCCACGGGCTGCTCTGGATAGCTGAGAGAAGGCCCAACCTCTATCTCTGAATGATCGAGCACATGGCTAGGGTCAGCCACGTACCGTCTCAACTGGGATACATGAAATACGTTGTGGACCCCCACAAGTGCAGGCGGCAAGTCTAGCCTGTAAGCCACGTCACCGACTCTCCCGCTGATAACGAAAGGGCCGATGTAGCGCGGGCTAAGCTTTTTGCCTCCACCAAAACGTATCGTACCACGAGTCGGAGATATCCTCAAGAAAACCTGGTCTCCGACCTAATCACAAGCAAGGTCTCAATTAATTATAATAAACAAACATGATCAAAATCACAAACAACAACCTAAATCTAATCCTACTCTACTCCGTACCTCAAACTCCAAGGGCCTCCGGTGGCTATCGGCCCAGTGCCGATGTCTGTCCTGCGCCACGCGAAGTCTGTCCCTGATGAGCTTCACCTTCTCGGCCGCATCAACAACCATCTTTGGCCCCAGCAAAGCTCGCTCACCAACATCATCCCAGGATAAGGGTGTACGACACCTACGCACGTACAGAGCCTCGAAAGGTGACATCTCGATGCTGGCCTGGAAACTATTGTTGTAGGCAAACTCCACCAAATGAAGATGATCCTCCCAGGAACCTCTAAAGTCCAGGACGCACGTTCGCAGCATATCCTCAAGGGTCTGAATAGTTCGCTCTGACTGTCCGTCCGTCTAGGGGTGGTATACAGTACTAAGCTTGAGCTGAGTGCCCAAGCTGGTCTGCAGACTCCTCCAGAAATGGGAAGTAAAACGGCTATCCCGATCTGAGACGATGCTGACCGGAACTCCGTAGATCCTGACTATCTGCCGCATATACAACTCCGCCAGCCTCTCTGTAGACGTACCCACGTTGAATGGCAAGAAGTGGGCCGATTTGGTCAACCTATCAACGATGACCCAAATCGCGTCTTTCCCTCCTGGAGTACGCGGTAATCCTGAAACGAAGTCCATCGTGATATGCTCCCATTCCACTCGGGAATGGGCAACGGCTGCAACAATCTACCGGGCCTCTGTCTCTCTGCCTTGACCTGCTGACAGACCAAACACCTAGCTACGAAGCGAGCTACCTCCCGCTTCATTCCTGACCACCAAACATGCTTCCGTAGATCTCGATACATCTTGTTGGCACCTGGGTGTATAGAGTACTGAGATCTGTGGGCCTCCTGCATAACCTGCTCCCTGAGCTCTCCGCTGGGCACACATAATCTGGAACCGTGCCTCAAGGCACCATCCTCTGTAAGAGAAAACTCGTCCTCCAGCAAACCTGCTCGAACCTGCTCCTGGAGACACCGTAGAGCAACGTCCTCAAACTGTGCCGACTTGATCCTCTCCACCAAGTCTGACTGAATCTGCATCCCCCATAGCTGCATCTGCACTCCCGACACGATCACCTCAATCCCAAGGCTCTCCAAGTCGGCAAGCAAATACCGATCCATGGTCAAACACATGGCTGTCGGATACCTACTCAAGGCATCGGCAACCACGTTGGTCTTCCCTGGATGAAACTGCAGTACAATGTCGAAGTCCTTCATCAACTCCAACCATCTGCGCTGCCTCATGTTCAACTCCTTCTGAGTGAACACATACTTTAAGCTCTTGTGATCTGTGAAGATCTCCATCCTCTCACCATACAGATAATGCTTCCACAGCTTCAGAGCAAATATCACTGCTGCCAGCTCCAGGTCGTGGATAGGGTAGTTTTTCTCATGGGGACGCAATTGCTTGGAAGCATAGGCAATCACCTTCCCGTGCTGCTGTAACACACAACACAGCCCCTTTCCTGAAGCATCACTATAAATAGTAAAACTACCTGATCCTGAAGGCAACGTCAGAATCGGAGCTGTCGTCAGCCGCTTCTTCAACTCATCAAAAGCTGCCTGACACTCCTCTGACCAAACATACTCAGCATCCTTCCGGGTCAACCGTGTCAACGGCTCTGCAACCTGGGAGAAATCCTGTACGAATCTCCGATAGTATCCTGCCAGCCCCAGGAAACTCCTGATCTCTGCAACTGAAGTCGGTGCAGCCCATGCCTCAACTGCTACAATCTTCTTGGGGTCAACTGAGATACCATATCCAGTCACCACATGCCCCAAGAAGTCCACCCGATCCAAGAAGAACTCACACTTGGAGAGCTTCCCGTAAAGCTGCTCCTTCCTGAGAGTCTCCAGCACGATCCTAAGATGCTCCTCGTGCTCCTCCTCAGTCTTGGAATATACCAAAATATTATCTATGAACACTACCACAAACTGATCCAGATACTGGTGGAACACCTTGTTCATAAGGTTCATAAACACTGCTGGTGCATTGGTTAGCCCAAACGGCATAACCAAAAACTCGAACTGTCCATACCGCATCCTGAAAGCGGTCTTGGGAATATCCTCCCTCTTCACCTTCACCTGGTGATATCCCGACCTCAGATCAATCTTAGAAAATACCCGAGCTCCGCTCAACTGGTCAAATAGATCGTCGATCCGCGGCAGTGGGTATTTGTTCTTGATCGTGAGGTTGTTGAGTGCCCTATAGTCATTACACATGCGTACTGACCCATCCTTCTTCGGCACGAACAACACTGGTGCACCCCATGGCGATGAACTCGAGCGGATAAAGCCCTTGTCCTGTAGCTCATCCACCTGCTTCTTCAGCTCCACCAGCTCGCTGTTGTTCACCCGATAGACATGCTGAGAGATGGGCTCCGCTCCTGGAACCAAGTCTATCGAGAACTCTATGTCCCTGTTTGGTGGCAGTCCCGACAACTCCTCTGGGAAAACATCTATATAATCTGCTATCAAGGGGTGTGGAATCGTCTGCTCCTCGACCGAGACTCCACAGAAGACTCCGCTGATCTGCTCTGCCTGACGTCTGGAGTACTCGAACTATGGCTCCCCCGGCGCTCTGAACAGAACTCTACCCCCTCTGCAATCAATGCTGGCGTGGTGCCTGCTCAACCAATCCATGCCTAGTACTATATCGTAGTTCGGCAATGGCATTACGAGCAGGCTCACCTCCAACTCACGGCCTCCCAAAACTACTCTCCGACCCTTATAAACAACACTCACGAGGATAATACCACCCCCGGTCGTGATCTTGTAAGTCCTAGGCAACGATTCAGCTATGATACCGTGTCTAATCGCAAAAGATACTGATATAAAGCTATGCAAAGCACCAGAATCAAATAATGCAAATGCTGGACTGGAGTCAAGAAGAATCGAACCTGCAATCAGCTCTCCAGTCACCTCTGCCTCTCCAGCTGCCATGGCGAAAGGTCGCCCCTGTTGGCCTCCCCTGGCCTGCTGCTGGTGCTGGACGAACCTCTGCTGCTGCGTCGGCAGGGCTGGTCCCCGCTGCTGGCCCACTGGAGCTCTGGCTCCTCCTCCTCCTACCGGAGCTACCCGTCCCATGCGGCACTCCCTCATCTGGTGGTCTGCTGAACCACACACCATGCACAGGTCCAGCCTCTTCCGGCACTCATTGAAGACGTGACCAGGCTTCTTGCAGTAGGCACAAGTGACTCCCTGTCTCTGACCCTGCTGGTGCTGTCTCGGCTGCTGCTGCTGAACTGGCCTCTGCTGGATCGGCTGCGGCTGAAACTGCCTCAGTTGCTGATGCTAAAAGTGGGGCCTCTTGGCCTGGCCCCTGCTGCTGCTGCCTCCAACTGGGTCTCTCCCCCTCTTGAGCCTAAGCTCAAGATCATCCTCTGCCAACAGGGCTCCTGTCAAGATCTTCTCGAACGTAGCATCTCTGCTGCCCTTGGTCAGGGACTTGACCTCCTTGACCAGACCCATCCGGAACCTCTGGGCCTTTGCCGTCTCGCTCAAGCCCTCCACGAACCTGCCGAGACGACCAAACTCTCCAGCATACTCCTCTACTGAGAGGCTCCCCTGGACCAAGCTCTCAAACTGCGACTCTAAGGCTCTGACTGCTGAATCTGGAAAGAACTTCTTCTTGAAGAAGCCCCTGAACTGCTCCCAAGTTTGCCCTGGTACTTCCACCCTGGGGTCTGACTGATACCAGGTGCGAGCAAGATCTCGCATCCGGCTAGCGGCGGCCTCGATCTGAAGGTCTGCTGGAATCCTGGCCAAGCAGAAGATCTCCTCTATATACTCGATCCACTCATCGGCATATAAGATCCCCTCTGTCCCCAGAAAGTCTCTGGGGTTCATCTTCTGAATCTGCTCGATCCCCGGTGTCCTCGGCTGCTGCACCACTGGTCGAGCTGCGGCTGTCGTGACGGCCAACTCCATGCCTCTGTCCTGCCGAGCCTGCTGTCGGTCGATAAACTGCTGGAAATACGCGAACATCTGAGCTGCGTCCACATGTCCTGGAGGTGGTGGCGGCAGGAAAGGATCCTCTGGAATGACCGGGTCCTGCCTCCCAGTCGGTGGATGCATAGCCCCTGCTGCGGCTGTCGAGGTCTCAACACGAGCTGAGGTGGCAGGAGCTGCAGTCCCCTGGCCTCGCCGTGCTGGCTGAGAGGTAGCAGTCCCCTCTATAGCATCCTCATGAATGGCACGCTGCGATCTAGTCTCTACCATCCTGAAGATAGACAAACAAGAGTATCAATTTCTGAGAAAGAAGCGAAATAACAAAGGCGGACAATCATAATTCAAAGGATCAGCTGGCAAAGGATTTAAATGGCAATAAAAGAAATTTTCCTAAAGTGATTGAGTATCTTAAAATTAATGTCCTATATCCTATAGCAGGCTGCAGCGATACTCTAGTTCGAGTACCACCACACTTCTAGTCTAGACCTGCATGGGCCACCACTAAAAACGTGTCACGACCCGCACCCACTGTGAGGGTACGAGAACGTAACAACGCCCAGCCTACGCCGTAGTATCGGCGGTAGAGCGCTGTCCTAGGTCAACATACATCTAACAATATACATCTAAACAGTTTATACTCCCCGAATGGGGGTGACATAACAGTAAAACTCAATCACAACTAAGGAAGAGATAGCACGAAATGAAATAGAACTCAAGGAAGTAAATAGATGACATAGCAGTAGTCTAAGATAATCCCAGCAATATCCAACAGTACAAGGTCTCAGATGAAAGAATATGTACAACTCTGAACTCCAAATAAAGTCTAACTAAAACATGTCTCAAGACTGCATAAAGTAAGATAAGCCTAACTAGTCTAGTCTAGGCAATCAGGGTGATCTCCTCAGCTAGAGCTGGGTCCTCCTGAGGGTCCAGCTTGCAGGTGTCATCTAAGGCTGCCCCGTAGTAAGTGTCCAGGCAAGCCTCCTCCTCGTCCTCTGTAATATTTTCAACAGGTCCAGTCAGGACATGAGCGAGTACAGTACATCTCAACAGATCATAGCAGGTTAGAAGATATAATCATGCAGTAAAGTAAGATACAAGTACTGAAAGAAGTACAGTATGTAAACAGAGAGAGAAAGCTGTAAGAGAAATATCTACTATAAATAGAGAACTATCATGTGACTAGTGAGTCAGAGTACAATATAGACATGTAAATAGCATAGGAGATTCTGATGCTACACTATGGAAGAGATTCTGATACTACACTACTTGGATATTATTCACATGTCCATTTCTACTCTCCCGTACCCCCAATCAATACACAAGGATCCAGCCAGGTTATGTTATATGATGCTATGTAACAGCCCCCGAAGGGTAGTAGACCCCGAAGGTGATAGACCCCGAAGGTGATAGACCCCGAAGGTGGTAGACCCTGAAGGTGGTACATAGTAGTCCCATAAATGGGATAAGGATTCTAGGAAGACTCTACGATCATAAGAGTATATGTCGTAAGTGATCAAAGAACCAATAAAGCATAGTGATACGCCATGTAAGTGAAACGCACATAACATGTAGTACCCGATGCTCCCTAAGGATAACATCTCAAGAAAGGATCCATATAGTACCAATCCGTGTGACCATCGTGACAGTACAAGTAAAGTAATCTACTGTAGGAAATAATTCTAAACAGGATATAAAATGATCAGAGAATGTACTCGCCTGTATCTGAGTGTCCAATATGAAAAGTACCGTCCGAGGAGTGGTGTCTGGCTACTAATCAGAACAGCACAAGTCACAACAAGTCCAAAATAGTAAAATGGAGTCCTACTATGCATTCTACATGATTCTAGGTCAATCTAGGCCAAAGTCAACTCTTGGTCAACTCTGGTCAACCCTAGAAGTCAAACTAGGTCAACCAAGTCTAATCAAGTCTAAACTCAACTAACTAGGTCTAACAAGTCTGTACTAACCTATCTTAGCCCAATCAAGCCCAGTTAGCACTCCTACACATACACAAAGTTAACCCCATGATCTATGCCTCCTACCTAATACAACACATGCCTATGATAGCCATACATCAATAGATCATCACAATCTACATACCCACAACCTTCATGACTTATATATTAATCCACACTTTACATTACACTATATATAGATACATACATTATAATATATGTCTACATACTAGACATATAGTCTACACAAAATATGCACATTCACTACTCTACACATAATACACATCCTATATAACCCTAGGCTAAGTATTAAACTAAGCATAGAAATATATATATATATATATATATATATATATATATATATACACTCATACATTGTATATGCATATATAATATAAAGAGGGCCTGTGTGTTGTGTGAACATGATTATGCATATAATTGCAGGAAATAAAACAGTAAAAGAAAGGGGAAAGTGTGTGTAAACTGTGCACAGAAACAGTGAGTGACATAAGAGTGTATGTGTGTGTGTGATAGTGTGTGAGAGGGTACAGGAATTATCATGACCTTGACATCAAATTAGTTAAGAGTTGGGGGGGGGAACAGAAAATACAGTGTGTGTGTGGGCTGTGGTGTGTGTGTTATGGTGAGAGTGTACAGAAATACATAAGACAGTGTAAGGAAAACAAAAACAGTGTGTGTATGCATACTTTGTGTGTGCAGGAATTTCATAACAGTGAAAGAGGGAGGAAAAGTGTGTGTGTTACGTTTACATGCCATGAGTGAAAGGGTGAGGGATAAATCATTTGCTAAACTGGACTGTAAACAGGGAATCACACACAGGAAAGCAATAGGGGCAGTCCATACACAGGTTTCAATATCAAAAAACTCAGAAAATCAAATGACAGTCCCCCTCCTTTACCTATTCTCAGTTTGAGCTCAAAATCTCATCAAACAACCCCCAACCAAAACACATTTCACAAAACTAGAAAGGAGACTAATCACATAGGTGTTCAGAACCTACAGCAAGGGAAAGAAAAGGGATTCAAGACACAACAACAAAAGAAATACTGAAACTTAAACCTAGTTCAGGATTTCTGAACTAAAATCCCAGCTTTCCGATTTGCTCCCCAATGACAGCAAAAAGAACACCAAATGAACCCAATTTCATCACATAGCTAGGTTAGCTATAGGAAAACACTAACTAGGACTCAAATCAGTATTTAAGCAGTAAATAATGGGTTAAAATAGATGTCCAATTTGGATTTCTGAAAACTGGAAATAGAAAATGATACCTAGTATCATAACTAGGGAAAAATGGGAATTAACTAATGAAAAATTATTAAAATTAAAAATAGAGAGTTGGTAAAATAAATATACGATGCATACATGCCAAGTAAGGTGTTTGTGTCCAAACAAAAGGACACAAACGTGTCCAAATGAAACAGGACACGAAACAGTGCACACAGGCACTGTTTCAGTGCACTGTGTCGTGCACGTGTGCACGCATGTCGTGCACACGACACAGGCCAAACTAGGCCTCGTGCTCGCAACCCTAGGTTTGCCAAGTGTCAGGCTACCTACGTGTCATCCTGTTTTGGGTCGACGTGTCCCCGTGTCTGAGTTATAAAACCGTATCAGTGACAAAAACCCACACTGCACAGAACAGTGCGAAACCCGTGCGTCGAGGATTTCTTCCTCGTTACGCCACGTGGGCCCACGAAATTTGACACATGGCGTGTCAGTGGGTGCCCCGAGGCTCCCACAAAATTTCGTGTCCAACAAGTGCGTGTCGTGTCCAGAAAAGAGCCCGATAGGCAGGGGATTCCTGTAGCCGCGCGTGCGTGTCCAAGTGCGTGTGTATGAGTGTCCTAACGACACGACACAAGCACAAAATTGACTCAGAGCTTCAGAAATGGATAAGCGATACAACAATACAAATTTCCATTCAAATACAATTCGAAAATTAACACAAAAAGTTCACTGAGGCATTTCCACAAACACTAAGAACAGGTCACTGATACGTGTCCTGTTAGGACACGAAACGACACAAAAACTTAGGGTTTCCTATTCCTACTGTTAGGTTAGGTCTAGGGCTCCCTAATGATGCAAAAATTTCAGGATTCTATGGTGGAAATAGGAAGTTACCTCAAAGAGTCAAAACTCTCAAAAAGCTTTAATGAGTGATGTTCTCCTAGATGGTGAAACTCCTCCAAATTGTTAGAAAACTGAGAACAACCAATTCCAACAGCAAGAAAACAATAATTAAAACCTATTGCAACTTGTTTGGATTAAAAAGGAGGAAAAATGGATTTATTATGAATTTCTAAAGATGGGAGCTCACCTCTTTCTTCTTGAAATGGATTTCCTAAGGAAAAGAGGCTAGCCCTAGAAATTAGGAGGGGTTTTATAGTGGGGGAATCCCTAGGTTGGCTAGAAAAAATGTTAGGGTTGCTAATTTGGGCTTTGGGCCAAGTCCTATAGGCTATGGCTAAGTTGTTTATTAAATGGTTAGAACCATAAGTCATGACTTATGAAGTTTTAAGCCATATTGGCCTAAACAACTCCAAATCACTCCTAACTAGTTCCAATGACTTAAACCTCATTAAATTAGGTCAAACCAAGGTTACTTAACCTAACTAAGTGGCCATAACCTAGATTAGTCACTAGGTTAGTCTTCTAGTCAACACAAGTCAAAGTCAACTATAGGCCCAAATTCAATTATCCTAAAAATCACCAAAAATCACCAAAAATCATATTAATTCTAATAAATCATAATAATACATAATAATTCCAAAAATTCCCAAAATTTGAAAAATGACCAGAATACCCCCAAGCTAGAAAGGTGGTAGTGACAATGGCTCCTTCGAAGAATGCAGTGGCCGCTTCGGTGATGTCCTGCTTGATAATTTCCCAGCACTTGCGAAAAAGGTCCCCGTGAATCCGTCCGGTCCGGGGGCACTATGTTCGTTGAGGGCCCAAACTGCCTCTTTCACCTCCTGGACGGTGGGGGTTCGCTCCAGCTGGGCGTTATCGGCGTCATTAATGAGAGAGGGGATTTGGTCCAGGAAGGCGTTATATTTGTGAACAATACCTTTGGAGAATAATTTAGAATAGAAGTCCGTAACAGTATCCTGGATGCCTTTCTGGTCGGTAATGATGTTTTCGCTCTCGTCGGTGGTGTGGTGGATCTCTAGCTTTTGTCTTCGCCCGTTGACGCAGGCATGGAAGTATTTTGAGTTTTTGTCCCCTTCGCTATCCCATTTCAATCTAGCTTTTTACTTCCAGAAGTCGGTCTCCACTTTAGTCCTAAATTTGAGCATGGCCTTGGTGAGGTTGAGGACGGCCCTGGCCGCCGGGGACTGATCAGATGCGAACCTGGCTTCAGCGCGGGTGACGTCATCTTCGGCCACCCAAACAGCTTAAAAGATGTCCCCGAACGCAATTTTGCTCCATTTGGACAGAGCTTTCCTGGTCGCCTTGAGCCTGATGCTCATGCGAGAGAGAGGGTTGGTGATTCCTCACTATTCCATGCTTCCGCTACGATGTCCAAGAATTGCGGGTGCTCGATCCATAGGTCGAGGAATTAGAAATTCTTTTTAGATGGGTTAGTATTGCTTTTCACTTCCACGAGCAGCGGGGCATGGTCGGATTCGGAGGAGTTGAGGTGGGACAGGTTGGTGGTTATCCCCATTCCGTGCCAGAGGATGTTAGTGAGGGCTCTGTCGAGACGGAAGTACTATCGGCGGTTGCCTTCTTATATATTGCACCAGGTGAAGGCGTTGCCGGTGAACTGGAGCGGTGCTAGATTGGCATTGAATATGAAGTTGTTGAAGTCTTGCATGGCTGGGATAGGAGGGGGGCGTCCCCCGATTTTCTCCTCTCTACAGGTGAGCGCGTTGAAGTCTCCAATGCACAGCCAAGGGAAATTGCTGTGATTTAGGGGGATGTTAAGGAGATCATTCCAGAAGTTTTTCTGCTCTAAGAAATCATAGCTGCCATGGACCGCCGATATGAGGGTGCGCTCGGGAAGCAAGGGGTGATCTAAGCAGCAGGAGAGGGCTTGTCGGGTGTCCTGGATACACCCTATTTTGACATCTTTTGTACCAAGGATCCAAATGTCGTGTCTGCTAGCAATGGCCGTGGGGAGGCCTAGCTGTAGCTGGATAGATTTTAATCTTTTAGAGAGAATTTTGGGTTCTAGAATGATGAGAATGTCTATCTTGTGGATTTTCTTCAGGCTGATGATTCTCTTTAGTGTGGGTTTGTTCCCCAGCCCGCGGACATTCCAAGATAGGATGTTAATCATTAAGGAGGTTGTGGGGGTTTGTTTTTTCTGCTTGGCCGCAGATCTGGTTAGGATGGTTATGGAATCTGCTAGTCCTTTCCTTATTAAGGCCCCATTCTCGTTCTTATTAGTGGTAGGGTGGTCACTAGTTGCTTCCATGTGCTGGTCTGGGGGGGGAGCCGATAGATTCCCCGACGGAGTCCTGGGTGGGGTCCTCTGGGGGGATAACTAGGGAGTCACTGGTGCTCCCTATCTGAAGCATAGATTGCTGGAGAGGAAAGCCTGCCGCTTGAATCTGTTGGCCCCTCTGAACTAGGTCCGGGCCTAGAATAACAAGGGCTGCTTCGATGGGGTCTTCGATTATGTGTTGGTGATCCTCGACGATAGTGACGATGGTCGCCTCTTCCTCCTCCGTACCGGGGATTGTGGCGATAGTGCTCTCGATCTGGAGGGGCTCTGGAGACGAAACCACCTCATCCGAGTCTAGAGCGTCGAATTGGTTGGAGAGCGTGATTGCATGAGTGTTGAGAGGGATCAACGCATTGCTGGAGATCTGGCTCTTGTCCGACATGCTGTCACTGGAGTTGAAATGGAAGTGAGTATTGGAAAGGGGTAGAATGGGCTCCTAGGGTGTCCTCCCTTCTGTCTGCGCTTTGTCGTTTTGGACCGATTTCTTCTTGAGTTCCGGATGGAGACGGTGGCAATATTTTTCGGTGTGGCCTCTTAGATGGCAGTGGTTGCAGAACAAAATATGGTTGTCATAGAGGATTTGTTGGGTGTGGGTCTGGTTGCCCAGCTCTATTGTGATAAAATTCGGTGGTTCTGATGACAGGTCGAGTTCCACGCAAATTTTGGCGTAGTGAGCCTTGGTGAGGTTGCTAGTTTCTGGTGCCGTTGCCACGTACGTGCCGAAGGAGTTAGCAATACGCCTAATAGCCGCTGGAATAAAGCAAATGAGGGGGAGATTGGGCAGGGTCACCCAAGCTGCGACCTTCGGTGAATCTTCTTTGGTGCTGAAGCTAGTCGACCACTTAATGATCTTCATCTGGTTGGAGTCGATCCTGCAAGTGCCTTTGGACCACACGATCCTGTGGTCGGTGTCGGAGGATAAGTGGAGGAGAATATGCCTAGGGTCGATGGGAGCAACGCGATAAGGAGCCGATAGCTTCCATCTGGCAATCTCCTCCTGCACCCTAGAGAGCTTGGGACAACCAGATGAAAATTTAAGGATAAAGGAGTGGGGGAAGGATGATGACAGAGAGGTTAATTCCGAGTCGGAGAACGGAACTAACGGCACTGGAGAGTCCCGAGAGTACTCGATGTTCGGTAGACGGATATCCGGTAAAATATGGCACTGATCAGACGCTAGGTCCGGGCGCAACTTGGAGGCGTAGGACGCCGGAGCTGGTCCGGAAGGGGCGGTGCCAGAGGCTGAGGGGGCGTAGTCTGCCGGAAGACCAGTACCTGGTGGCAGGGAAGGGGGAATTGGTTGGGGATGGCGACCGCCTTCGTCCCGCTAGAGGACGGAAGGCTGGATCCCGAATCCGAGGAGACAGAGATACCCGCGGTCGCCGAGGACGGGAGAGGGCCGACTGGAGAAGGTATGAAAACCGAGGGTGCCAGGCCCGAAGGCTCGATAGGGGGGGTGGCGGTGGTGGAGAGGGATGTCGGCCCTGCGAGTTGAAGGGGCAACGAATAATCCAACGAGGGGGCGGTGGGGGCTTGGGGCTCCACAGGAGAGGAGTTGGCCGGGAGGCCATAGGAAGAGGGGACGGAGGGGACCGGGGGCTCAACTAGGGAGAGGTGGCCGGGGGGGGTAGGAGGTGGGAGGGAGGGAGGAAAATACGCTGGAAGAAAATGGTTCTGGAAAGTATGCGGATGGGGGGAATATGCTGAGATGGGGGGAGACCAATACGCTGCTGGCGATGCCACCTGACCGGCGTAATACCCCTCATTGGCATAAAATGAATGGCTAGGCTCCATGCCTCTTCCAGCGTAAAACTCATTGGAATAATCTGGGTGGGCCCCACCGCCTGAGGTGAAGAAGCGAGGAGTATTACACGCTGAGCTAGCGTAAAAGGGTGGGATACTCTCCCGTACGAGAGGCCACGAGGCTAGACCACCTGCATCGCAGGATGGCACCCTGTCCAAGGATGCTTCACTCCCGAAGGGAGTTTAAAAACTATAGGCTAGGGGCCCACCACCTGCATCGCAGGGGGCATCCTGTCCAAGGAAGCATCACTCCCGATGGGAGTTTGAAAAAATTGCGGCCAACTGTAGGCGGGTGCCTGAAGTTGATCGGACCAGAAAAAGCCGGTAAGATTTCCGCCAGATGCACCGCCCGAAGAGTGTGGGGGGCCGTACTGGTAGGGCCGCCGAAGGTCTCGACTGAGAGGGAGAGCAAGGGGTGGCTGAGGGGAGATGGGCGAGACACCGGAGTCTGGGGGGTGATGGAGAGTTGAAAGCGGCGCCGGAGCAGCCGACCTGGGAGAGAGGGAGGGCGAATGGAGGGACTGGGGAGGGGGATGAACGCCTATGGGGTTGAGAGAAGCTGGCGGAATGGAGGCTTGGCGGACTAAAGCCAAGGCTTCGTCCGGCCAAGGGGGAGGGGGCATCACGGAGGAGGGGGAGGCTGAGCGCCGGGATTGCTGACGAGGGGCGGAGGGGCGGGGAGGCCTAGGTGCTCCCCCTGGGAGAGAGCAGCGGAAGGGGAAAGCTCATTGTTATATATATATATATATATATATATATATATATATATATATATATATATATATATATATATAAATAGAGAGAGAGAGAGAGAGAGAGAGAGAGAGAATAAGGCCCCCCACAAAGCCAGGCCCATCTAAGTAATCCAACCGCACAGTAGCACCCTATCCCAGCCCAGCCGAGAGCGTAGGTGTGTGTATATATATCATTATATATGTAAAGATCAGGATAGAGATCGAGAGAAAGAAAACGGAGCAGCAGCAGCAGCAAACCTAAAACCCTAAGTTAATGGTGCGCCACCCCTCCCCCGACCCTGGGCGGCCACTCGCCACCGGCGTCGCCGCCGTGCGCGGCCGGAGTCGGCCGAAAACGTACGGCCAACAGAGCACGGCATAGCGGCAACAATAGTACAAAGGTCGAGTTCGCTGTAGGTTTTTCGCCGTCTCGTTCGACCATTGCTCTATCCAGTTTTGCAGGTATACAAACCACATATCCAATATCGAACCCCTTCAAATAGTTTTTGAATTAGTAACCTGGACTGTCCTGAAAATCGACGCAAAGTCGAGAGATTTCCCGTTCAAAAAATAGAACAGGAAACCGTCCAGCATCCTATATTAGAAGGCCGATTCTGGTCAAACCAATGACCAACTTAGAATTCTAATTGAACAATTATTTAGACAACATAAAGGACTTCAAATCCCTATTAATGGATTTAATTCTAGGTAACCGTACAGATAGATAAAGTAGTTAGAAGTTGACCCAAAAACAGTTTTCAAAAATATTAAGAATATTGAAAAACCTTCGATACGACGTGCGTCCCGTCAATCCGGGCAACGTGGCATTGAAAGGCACGTCCGAATATTGCAGACGTGTGAGCTTTGACGGAATTCAAATTGTTCGCGTGTGCGCGACGAATTTGATGCGTATCCGTCAAAATTTACCGTATCGGCCTCTGTGTAAATTTTTTAATTACTTTGTGCACGTTCGTCAGATCGAGACAAAACTTGCGCCAGCAGAACTATATCATTTTTTTGGTCATGTATGCCAAGTTTGGTCCAATTTTGAGATAGTTGACCGGATCGCCGTTTTGTGGGCCCTACGGTCCGATTCAACGGACGATTTTGTGCACGGTCCACCGGAATCCAAAATTGGACATACCGTTGGGTTCATATCATCAAAATAAATCTGTGGACATGTAGTTTGACGACTTTAGATACCATTGACTCTGGCACGCTTTTCGGTGCAAAGTGGGTTCAACGACGGACACCATTTTGGCTCAAAATGACTGTTTTGCTCCTGTGTCCAGAATTAGACATAAAAATAGGCAATCCTAAATAATTTGACTATTCTGAGAAGGTTGGCAATGTCTATTTCAGCTTTCGGAGACAGTTGTGATGATTTGAATTTTATGGCTTATTAGTTGATGACATCTTGTGGATCTACGTACAACCACCAGGCAAGTATACCTTGTCTTCCTCTACCGTTCATTTTCATGCTTATAGTTTTTCTATTTTTATTATGATTCGTTTAGTTATTCTAGTTGATATGGATTCATATGTACCATGTTTACCAGTTCATTGTCTTGCCTGTGTATTAGTATTTCACGACTTGATAGTGTAGTTACATAAGGCTTGTTCACATTATGGTTCATGCTAGGGTTGTCCTTACCTGTGTCATGACTGAGTTGTACCGTGTTGTCACCTGTATCTTGACTGAGTCATGTCTACAAGTATGTGTAATTGAACTGCTGTTCCTGTATCATTTCCTCAACTTACACAATCGGGGCGAGGGTTGACCGGTTTGCACCTCCAAGTCCACAATCGGGGCGAGGGTGTTTGTCTTGATCTGTTTGTACCTGCGAGTCCACACTCGGGGTGAGGGTGTTTGTCGTGAACTAACCTGCGAGTCCACACTCGGGGCGAGGGTTAGTGATTATTTCAAACCTGTGAGTCCACACTCGGGGCGAGGGTTTGGTATTCCATTGATCTCTTGTTTACTTGTCCTTCTTGTAGTTCATTTATGCGTAGTTGTTCCCATATCCGTGCTCACAGGCACCTGTTAGTTTCTGTCTCGTTTTCTGTTTATATCATGTTTATATTCTTATGCATGATAGAACTGTTAGATAGGCATATTTTTATGTATCTTGCTATGTCCCCTGAGGACCTGATGATCTCTTCAGGTTTAGCGACTGCATGGAGTTAATTAGCAGAGCAGGATGGTAGATGTTCATGATATACTTGCAGGACCCAGGTATCAATATTATATTTGTTATCTGTTCGTGCTTTCATCCTTATCAAGATATACTCTGTTGTTAGCTCGTTTTATATACTCATGTTATTTCTTGGAGTCTAATCGGACGTGTATGCTAGTGGGCTGCAGACCATGACCCATAGTGTTCATTTATGTTTCGTATTCTTATTATGGATTGAGATATAGTTTTACCTTGCCTTGAATAGGCCCATTACTAGTCCAGACAGCGTTTACGTATTCGAGTCGGGCTGGAGTCTGCTTGATACGTAGCTGGCTTGCTCACACACTTGCATCCCAAAAAGCGGGTACGGGTCGTGATACTGTAGATGCCATTGCTGATGCTGTCATGCCCCGGTCTCGTATGACCGATCGTTCTCGCTAAGGTGTGATGCCACATGATTCTAGATTGCGTTCACGCAAGGCAGGTTCCATGACGGCCGATTACAGTAGCTTGCGATGGGGTCGTCACACAGAAGTCCCAAACAGAAACATTGAATAACAACAACAAGAATTTAAAGCAAAACACAAGTCATTTAAACTGCTCTTTATTGATATTGAAACAAAGATTACAACGTGGCACGAGATTACAATCACTCAAGCTCACTCTTCTCACAATTATAAGTCACTCATCTCTTTTCCATCTCTCATTACAATTTGAGTAGTCCAGCGGAAGCTTCGGATAGGCGATGTCCATATATTATGTCATGCATAAGTTCTGAGTCTATGCGGCCGTATGCCTCGAAACGACAAGGAACTCCATGCCTTGATGCATCTAAGCGAGCTCCGTGCCAACGAGCTTCTACCTGTGCCTGTACATAAATACTGTATGGGTATCAATACTCAACTGTACTGGTGGAGTGAGCTCCTCGCCCACCCATACAAAATCAACACGTTCATTTATTTTGTGCAACATAATTTCTTTATGATTGTCTTTTTAGTCTTACCTTAGGATCAGCTTTTAGTACACAAACACCTGGCCTATTTGTGTCTCTAGACCATCATCGTGCTATCGCACCGATAACTTCCTTGTCCTTACCTCTAGTCTGATTTCGTGCTTGTAATATCAATGTACCGACTCGTGCTTGCCTTATGGCCCATACTTTGGGACGCAACAACATGATTCATGTTATCGACTTGGTCCGTGCTTCAACATCGAGGTCGTGCCTCACTACTTAGCATGACTTAACCAAACTTGTCTTACGGCCCTTCTTGACTTAACTCGAAATGACTCGTCTGACTTATGCAACTCTATGCCAACGACTTAATACTCGACACCGCATCTTGTGTCGAAGCACGTGTCTTTGCTATAGCCAAATCTTAGGCTTATTAAGACTTGTATTGCAACTGTGCATACCATCTTTATCCCATTCGTGCCGTGCTTGCTCTTTCTTTGTTTCGACCGACACCGTGCATGCGGATTGCCGCTCAGCACGCCAACTTATCTATATGAAAGGTCACTGACAATTCAAGCCATCTTTGACATGTAAGTGGTGCAAGACGAGGCCCTTACAGCTAAGGATAGCATGCCCTGCTCAAGTCCTCGAATTATCGGCAGCGTGTTCTTGCCTAACTACCTTGCTTTCCTCCTAGGCCGATACGGTCCTGTGGTCCCAGGTTTCCGAATCGAGGGCGCAAAACCTTGTCGACAAGTTGCACATGACCACGCACCTACGAGAACTCCTAGACTCAACGTAAATGCATGGCCTAACCATCGCAACTTAGCTTCCTTAGCTTTACTTCTTTTGCAGAGCCCAAACCAGGGTTGCCTCGGCGACTGACCTATAATTCTAACATGTTTCCTTCTTGGCGACTGACCTACAGTCCCGACTCTCGATGACTGACCTACAGTCCCAACATATTTTCAGTGTTTCCATACTCTTATTGACTTAACTCATGAATGGCTAATTCATAGCCTTCAAGCATAACTTGCACAAAACGTGTTCTTTATGTGCCAATAGACCGTGACTAACTTTCTACTGAACCAACCGTGGCTCGTGCCTTAAACCGACTAACGTTCTGTGCAACACTATCGCCCAAGTCATACTTTATACGACGAACCTTGTGATTGTGGGACTAAGTGACTTTGACAACCGCAGAAAGAGTGGGACAGTGCTTGGAATGACTTCGATCGAGCGGCATAACTTGCCTAACTTAATTGTGCAACAACTTGACGAGTAAAGGCTGCGTCAAGCTTTGTCTCGAGGGAACGTGTCGTGCACGCGTTCGACTTGAACAACCAAGTTATTTGGGTGCCTAGACTTATGCCACAAGCTGTGCAATGCAGCTTAACCCGTGGGACGAGCAAAGACTATGCCAAGCCTTAGACGATGGGACCATGCATGCTTTATCAAGCATTCATACGGGCAACGTCTATAACTTAGGCTAAGTGTCACTCCCGTTTTCCGTTATACGTATTTTCAGTATACGCGTACTGATTTCTGACCCATATTTTGACTTGTCTAGCATGGCTTGGCTTGGTTTGGTCTTGGTTTAGCTTGGCTTGGTTTATTTTGGTCTGGTTTAGATTTTGGTTGGAGATGGAAAGGGTTGATATAAATATCAACCTTCCTCTTTCTCTCCTCATTACTTCTTCATTTACTCCTCTTCCTTCATTAAACCTCTCCACCCATCTTAGGCAAGTGTAACTTGCTTCATGGAGGAACCCCAATTTTATTGTTCCATTGTCTTCCCTATAAGTTTCTAAGAATCTTTAGTACTTAGCATTTTTGATTTTGGTGGATAATTTCTTGTAGATTCAAGTTTACTCAAATCTTAGTTTTCTTGGGTTTTGATATACCAAACTTCATTATTTTCAAGTTTTGATTGTTCCATGTTGTAGAGAATTTGATTTTACTCAAAATGGACCTTTGAAAACCCAGATTTTGATTTGTTTTGAGTGATTTATGAACTTGGAAAGTTCATGGGTTCCATGAACTCATGTTCTTGGATTGAAGAAGATGAGCAGTGCTGGGTGCATAGCCATCAATATGCGCCCAAGCCACACTTCTTCCTGCTTAGGGCGCATATCTCTTATTATGCGCCCAAGGCCTTCCCTGCTTAGGCGTATAGGCTCTGGCATGAGTCTAAGGCCCAAAGCTCTCCTGCTTGGGCGCATAGTCCTTTTTATGTGCCCACTGAGTCTTGGAAGATAGTCTCCTAGCTTCTTTTCAAGTGCACCATGTCTTCCTGCTTTGGGCGCATGCTCTTGGACGCGTACAGCCCTGGGCGCATGCCTACCCTAGTACATGCTCTCCATGATACGCCTAGCCGTAGGCGCATAGTTTTGGGCGCATGCTCCCTGCTTGGGCACATGCCATTCCCTGCGTATGTCACCCTAGGCGCATGCTCTCCTTGGACCATGTTGACCTTAGGCGCATGCTATCCATGACACCCATTGCCCCTTTGGCGCCATTTCTAGTCAGAGAAATTCTTGTTGCATTTATCCATGCTTGTTCCCATGGTCCATAGTGTCAGTTGTGACCCTTGAGCATGATGGGCATACTCCCATGATAGCCTGGTATAATGTTATTATATGTCCCATGTGCGTGCTTTGAGCTTAAGCACGATCTCAGCATGGCATGTGCACTCTCTGATAACTCTTTCAGTGGCCTGCCGTGGCGCACTCTTGACCAAGTGAATTCTTGATATACACGTACCCTTAACATAAACACGGTATGACAACATAGCTTTACATGATAATTCTTGATGGTGGTCCGTCGTGACGCACCCTTGACATGATAAGTAGTAACTTGACATGAATAATCTTGATAGTGGCCTGCCGAGGCACACTCTTGACAAGTGATCTTGATAAGTAACCTAACATGATAATCTTGATATGCTATTGCGACGGCTATCTTGACTTGCTAAGTAACTCTTGTCTTGACACCGTGGGTGATTGTGCTTGTATAAGCTACATGTCTCGTCTTGCATCATGTTTAGGACATAGATTCATGGTTACCACGGTCAGGGATTCGTACTGAATCTGACTAGGTTAACAACTAGATTGATCAAGTAGTTCATATTGAGATTTCCCAGTCACAGGCAATCCCGTTATCTGGGCGCCCCAAGTAGACTTGTAGCCTGCCGACGAGTAAGGCACATTTTCAGCACACTGTCATGTGTTGCACCCCGAAGTCACCTAATACAACTCTCTCAACCTTTGAAAGGATAACTGGATAGTCTGCAGGGCTGGTGACTGCTGGAACATCTTATTGCATCTTGTAGTAATTAGGCTTATGATAACCCTAGTTAGTTAAAGTATCAAGCCGTACTCATTGCTTGGCCGTAATTAATGGATGGAGTCCAGTCTAGTCTTGTCTAGATAGTGCAAGTCTATGATTACTTCAGTACATTGCTGTTATGATTTACTTTATCGATAATTGGTTAGAGACTAAGTTCTGTTCAGGTGAAGGATTACAACCCCGGTCCTTATTTGGTTTACGGGTTGTAACTTGGTTACCTGAACAGTTTCTTAGTTACCTTATCGTTTATCACCCTACTCTCATAACTCCAGTTTTCTTGTTATTATTTATGTCTTGTTCTAACATGCTGGTTTTAGTTCTTAAGTGAAGCCTCCCTTATGGCACTTGCTCTTTCTGGGGTCTGACCCAGTTGGTTTTGTATAGCCAGATTTCAGAGTAGCTCCTGAGGATCTTCCAGCCTTCCAGCTAGATGGTGAACACTAGACGCAACCCTGACAACGAGTGGGTTTTATTTTGCTCTCCCATTCTATTGTAAATTATTCTTTTGAGGCGTTTAGCCGCCGAGCAAGTGTTAGCTCGTGTTGAAAGCTTACATTCCTGTCTGCCTAAGAGCTGTAACATGATTGACAAATTCTAGGGTTGATCATGTATGACTTAAACTCTTGGTAGTCTTTATATTTTGTATGACTAACTTCATGATCATCTGAATATGTAATGTTTGGGACGCCTTACTTTATATGTCTGATGATCTAATATCTTGTAACTCTTACTTGCTTGCTTGAGATTGAGACACTAGGCTTGTTCTTGACCCTAAGAGACTGATGGCTTGTAGAAAAACCTTCATGCATGTAGACAGCCGTGACCATATATCGAGGTAGGTTACACTTCAATGTACGTAGCTAGCTGTGTCTGTCCCCCGCTCTCCAGTATTCTGGTTCTGGGGCATGACAATAAGTTATTAACTTTGAGACAAAGACCAACTTTTCTTCTCCTAAGTCACGGAACGAAGGACCGAGTGTTATTTTAAAAGCATGCCGTGCAACGATCATAAGCCGACCATGGGACCTTTTTCATGTTCTAACTCAATCCGACCCGACTTGGGATTATTCCCTTAGTTACGTAGATTCGTCTCTTTTATTATCAAGCCTACTTGTGCATTTGAAAACTTTCGTTTTATTAGAGCGAAGGCCAAGCCAAGGCAAGTTCACCGAAGCCACCCACTTGAGCGAGGAGCCGCCTCTACCGAGCGGGTCTTCGAGTAGACGTTGCATGGCTAAGTCCGAACGTCGTTGGCATTTCGTTTCCTCCGATTGAGCTGAGCGTGACAGGACATTACATTATACACCACTCAGAAAAAATTTTGTCCTCGAAACTAACTGAGTACACTTATCTACTTATAACTTGATTCAACATCCAACTATTCTCGCACACATTCCTCTTATGCGTTTCTTCAATCCGAGCAACGATCGCACTACCCTTAATCTTTTCCTTGAAACCCTCGATACCCTTCCATTCCTTTAGTCTCTCTTAAATTCAACGTATCACTTAGTTGGATCGTGCACATATTTCAGGCATCCCCAAAATACATACATTTCAACCAAGCCTCGTGATAGAGAATTCTGCTATTTCCACTCGAGTCGGATCGTGCACATATTCAGGTGTCCCTGATATATATGCATTTCAGCCAAATCTCGTGATGGATATTCCCATATTCTTGATTCATTCTATCCATCCATACCAATCCTCAAGATCAATCTTTCGAATGCTAACTCTTGAAACATGGATGTCTCGCCTAACCGCTAGGCCATTTCTCAAGGCTAAAGTCAATGTCAGGATTAGAATCATAGTTCCCCAACAATAATGCCAACACTGACCCCAATCCTTGGGTCAAACCAAAGTTGATCGTACATGGTTTTCTACCCAAGCTCGCATCACTCAGATTTTTAAACATCGAGCATATATTTCTCCTATTCGCACTTGTAACACTTAGTCCAAGGGGTCTGAGTCATTCAGCAAAGCCATCCTACACTGAGTCATGTTCAACCATTTCCTTGACATATCAATATCGTTCATCCAACAAGCAACTTGCATAGTCTATCTCTTCGAACATGTTCAATATAATTCACATATCCATTCTTTTCAAGTCAAGTACTCCAAAACACAATTTTGTCACTAAACCATAATTTTTTATTTCATATTCCTTAAATCATTTATCCCAATTCATGTAATCGATCACAAGGTCGTCTGACTTTAACAATATGTCACGCCCCAATCTCACGCAAGTCCGATTATCCATGGTCGGCATAAAATCACCATGCAACGCTTCTGCGGAATAATCGTTCGCATCGGAGCGTAACTCTTGTTTTGAGTCTAGACTAATTCATTCTCGATATGCAGATTGGATGTCCTCAATCCTCAAGTTTACTCAATCGTCAATCACAAGTCCGATCAATACTCGAATCCACCTTCTTCTCAAACCACAATTCGAAGCAATCCAAATTGCCACATCTTGATTTACCGAGTTCGATCGTTCCCTCGACATGAATCACCATGTCCGCGCTCACGCGGAACGATCATCCCCAAATCTGACGTGATGCATAGGCGAGGCTGGAGTTGTGCTCGCACAAGACAAGAGTGTTGGCCCATTCATAAATGGTCACACCTAATTTGATAAATTAACAATGACTTAAGTCAATACACAAAATATACAAACTGCTGCTAACATTTCAGGTCTAGTGAAATCAATATCAAGAGTGTACTACAATATCTGCAAGCATGTCAATCATCATTTCAAAGCGTTCATGTATTGGAATTTGTCTGAGTCATTTTACAATTTATTATGTATTTGTATCTTTATTGAGTATAGGATACAAATTGTAAAATCGACTGGGTATTGCTGGCTTAGGTTATCCACAGTCCATCTATCTAAAAAGCCTGCCTATCCACCAAAATTTCTTATACCTAAAATATTACATATCCTACGCAAACAAAATTGGACCAAACATTCTTCTAAGTACTAGATGAACTAAGACAGAACTATGGCCGAGTTCGGTCCGAGTTCGTACCGAGTTCGGTTAGTTAAAATTCAAATGTTTGTTGCCTCCAAATTTGCATACAACGTTCGTTTGCAAAATCTTTGCATCAGAACTCTGCCCGAACTCTTTCCGAGTTTGGTCCTCAAAAACACCTATAAATAGAAGAGAATTTCTCATTTCAAATCACTCATCAATTCATCTTCTCTTCTCTCTATCTATATCCAATAGTGTTTTCATTGATCTAAAGCTTTCACACTCCACCTATACATCTCTTAGCCAAAGCCAGTAACATCTATTTGATTTAGAGTCATCGGTTGTCAGAGTTGTAAAGAGGTCGTTCAAAGTTCAGAACACATTTTTATTTTTGGAGCCAGTCGTGCGCTCGTCGCCAAGCACGGTGTTGTAAAGTCGGTCGTGCACTTGTCACCAAGCACGGTGTTGTAAAGAGACTGCAAGCTCTCAATTAGTTTGTAAATAGTGGATTAACAGCAGGCAAGAGTACCTGCAACTGGATTAGTCCTCCAAGAGGGAAACCAGTATATATCGCGGTGTCCACTGAATTTGATTCTCTGATCTCTATATTTATTTACTCTCTCTTTATTTACTGCCATTGTTATCTGCTTTTGATTTTTAATTGGTGATTATTTTTCGCTGCACTCGCACTCACTCTATTCACCCCTCCTCTAGAGGTGCTCAACGGTCCTACAATTGGTATCAAAGCAGGTTATATTCTAATATAACAACCTCAAAGAGTATATATGGAAGCCGTGAAATCAATATTCAACGGTGAAGGACAATCCACAAATAGACCCCCACTATTTGATGGAACAAACTATACTTACTGGAAAACACGAATGACATTCTTTTTAAAGTCTCTTGAATTTGATCTTTGGTCTATAGTTATTGACGGTTATAAGAAACCGACACCTACAGTAGTTGATGTCATACTTACAGACAAGCCTCATGATAAATATACAGAGGTAGAAAAAGCAAAGGCTAGTCTAGATGCACGTGCCATCAACGCACTATTCTGTGCAATTGACAAGATGGAGTTCAATCGAGTTTCAACACGTAAGACGTCTCATGAGATTTGAAAACTTTTTGAGGTAACTCATGAAGGTACTTCCCAAGTGAAAGAATCCAAAATCAGTAGACTAACACAGGAATATGAATCTTTTAAAATAAAACCCGACGAGTCAATTATACAGATGTTTACTCGTTTCCTTGATATTACTAATCCTTTGCAATCTCTTGGTAAGGATTACAATAATCACAAGAAGATCAGAAAAGTGCTACGGGCTCTAACCAAGAACTGGAACTCAAAAGCAACAGCAATTGTTGAAGGAAACGATCTCACCAACATGACTCTGGAAATACTTATGGGTAAGCTAATGACCCATGAGCTGGATTAGCAAGAGTTTGAAGAAGCTACCCCAAAAGAGAAATCAATCGTCTTCAAAGCTCAAGCCAGAAGATCAACATGCAAAGATTCTGATGAAGAATCATCCAGTTGTGATGAACAAGCCCTGATAGTGAAGAACTTCAAAAAATTCTTAAAGTTTAAAAAATTAAACAGAAATAAGAAAGATGTCCATGAAAGCAATGAAGAAGAAATAATCTGCTTTAGATGCAAGAAGTCAGGGCATATGAAGAAGGACTGCCCAACTCCAAAGAAAAGCAGTCCATATGATAGATCAAGATCAAGCCGAAGAACAACAACTGGTCAAAAGTATATAAATACAAGTATCTGGGATGAAAGTGATGCTAGTGAATCAGAGGAAGAAGATAGACCCTGCAGCACTGCAAATGTCTGTCTTATGGATTTTGATAAGGTATCCTCAAATCCTTTGTTTGATGATTTTACTTTCGATGAGTTAGAAAATGCCTTCAGCGAACTACTTGAAGAACACAGAAATGTGCTTGACAAGTATAAGCAATCTCGAAAAGAGGTTTAGGCATGCACAACCAAAGTAGCTTGACTATCAAGTCTCATTAAAGACATTAAAGAGACATCTACTACCGGTAACACGAAAGAGATAGCCAAGCTTAAAGTAGACTATTTTGAGGCTATCCTCAAAATTGAAAAGAAAAAAAGAGACTATGTCAAGATATAAGAGTTATATGACATAGAGAAGAAGAAGCAGTTAGTCACAGAGCAAAGACTCATTGATATGACCGCTAAATAAGAGTCTTATGCAATTTCTAAAAAGTTAGAAATCAAGTTAGGCAAATAGGCTATACCTGTGACACAGCCTAAATTTAGTCCTAATGCTAAGCATACACCTAAGAGGGCTAAAATACAGAAAGTACGCAAGAAACACGAATATCACCGTACTTTTTGCGTACTTTCTCATATAGGTTTTCAAAGAAACCACATATGCATGTCAACACAAAATCAACTAACACGTTTTCAAAACTTATTTGCACGTACTGTGATACTCATGGGCACATATCACAGTATTGTCTAGCAAGAAAGCTTGTTGACAATCGTACACTGATTTGGAGACCTAAGACTAATCAATATGGACCCTTCAGTAAATGGGTACCAAAAGATTCATCTACTTGTTTTATAGGTGGACCCTCAACCCTCTCATGCTAAAAGTAAGTGGATCCTCGATAGCGGATGTTCGCGGCACATGACTAATAATGCATCTTTGTTCCCCACGCTATCGATGAAGAAAGAAGGATACGTCTCCTTCGAAAAAAACCTGAGAGGTGATATCATTGGAAATGGCATTGTTGGTATTTCTCCTTATCATGTAATAAAAGATGTTTGTCTAGTTACATAATTGAAACATAACCTACTGAGCATAAGTCACTTGGCAGATAATGGTTATGGCATTAATTTTGTTAAAGACAAATGTACTTATATGATGTCATCTGGTAATCCCGTATATGAAGGGATTAGAGAAGACAATATTTATGTTTTCTTTCTAGAGAGTACTAATAATGAAGGAAGATGCCTAGTCATAAACTTAGATGAAAGCTGGTTGTGGCATATGAGGCTAGGACATGCTAATATGGACACTATCTCACAGCAAAGTACTAAAAAGTTGGCAAAAGGACTCCCTGAGATATTATTCAAAAGAGATATGGTATGTGTAGACTGTGAAAAGAATAAAGCACATAGATCTACATTTAAATCCATCAATGCTGTAAGTACTTCTAGACCTTTGCAGTTGATACATATAGATTTATTTGGTCCTAGTAGAGTCGCTAGTCTTAGCGGTAAGCTCCACGCCTTTGTTATTGTTGATGATTTCTCTCGTTTTACTTGGGTTTACTTTTTATCAAATAAAAGTGATACAATTTTTGATTTCAGATATTTTGTAAAAAGGTACAAAATGAAAAGGGCTTTATGATTATTTATATCCGAAGTGATCATGGTGGCGAATTCGTAAATACTGATTTAAAAAGTTTTATGATGATAGTGGATATTACCACGAGTTTTTCTATCCTAGAACTCCTCAACAGAATGATGTTGTAGAGCGAAAGAATCGTACTCTAAGCGAGATGGCTAGAGTCATGCTGAATCAGCACAATCTTCTTAAATACTTTTGGGCAGAAGCTGTTAGTACAGCCTGTCATGTTTTAAATAGGGTGTTAATTCGACCTATATCGAAGAAAATACCTTATGAACTTTGGTTTGGAAGGATTCCAAATATTTCTTATTTTAAAGTTTTTAGATGTCGCTGATTTATCCTGAACACCAAGGACAACTTAGGAAAGTTTGACTCTAAAGCAGATGAATGGATATTTCTCAGCTATGCTGCTAAGAGTAAGGGATATAGAATTTTTAATAAAAGATCTATGATTGTTGAAGAATCCATTAACGTTACTTTTGATGAGCTCAATAGTCACAGATCTAGCGACAGTGATGATAAAAATGTACAAGCCAGAACCGATAAAAGTCCTGTGAAAGATCTGACTCATAGATTTGAATCATTAAAGTTCTTGCCAGATCATCCAGAGACGCTCATTATAGGTGATATATCAAAATGTGTAAGTACACACTCTTCATATAGAGATACTGAAATAGTAGCAAATATAGCTTTTATTTTACAAGTAGAACCTAAGAATGTAGCAGATGCTTTTAATGATAATTTTTGGATTGATGCCAAGCAAGAAGAACTTAATCAATTTGAGAGAAACCAAGTTTGGGAACTTGTTCCTAAACCTATTGGTCAATCGATAATTGATACCAAATGGGTGTTCCAAAATAAATTAAGTGAAGATGGACAAGTTCTACGCAACAAAGTACGTCTAGTGGCACAAGGTTATAATCAAGAAGAAGATATTAATTATTACGAGACATATGTTCTTGTTGCTAGACTAGAAGCTATCCGCATGTTTTGTGCATAGGCATATTTTAATGATTTTAAATTATTTCAAATGGACGTGAAAAGTGTATTTTTAAACGAATTTTTGAAAGAAAAAGTTTTTGTGAAACATCCCCCTAGTTTTGAAGATTTTCAAAAATTTGATCACGTCTTCAAACTTAAGAAATCACTCTATGGACTCAAACAGGTACCTCGTGCTTGGTATGAATGCCTAAGTGCCTTCTTACTTGAAAATAGTTTTTCAAAAGAAAGAGTTGATACTAATTTATTTATCAAGTCTTTAGATGATGATATTCTTTTTGTGCAAATATATATTGATGACATCATATTCGGATCTACTAATAAAAAACTTTGTCAAGAGTTTGCTAAGTGTATGTAGAGTAAATTTGAGATGAGTATGATTGGAGAGCTGAACTTCTTCTTAGGACTTCAGATCAAACAATCAAAAGGAACATTCATCAATCAAGCTAATATACAAAGGACATACTGAAAAAGTACGACTTCGACAATGTAAAGCCAATCAGAACTCCAATGGCTACATCAACAAAGCTTGACACTGATGAAAGTGGTAAACCTGTCGACCAGCGTAAGTATCGAGGTATGATTAGTAGTTTATTATATTTAACTGCTAGTCGTCCTGATATTATGTTTAATGTCTGCATTTATGCACGATATCAGGCTAATCCTAAGGAATCACACTTATGTGACGTTAAGATTATCTTCCGATACCTTAAGGAAACTTCAACAGTCGGCTTATGGTATCCTAAAACCAAATCCTTTAACCTGATAGGTTACTCAGATGCGGATTTTGCAGGTTGCAAAGTAGACCATAAAAGTACTAGCGGTACGTGTCATTTCCTAGGAAAAGCCTTAGTCTCATGGTTTAGCAAGAAACAAAATTCTGTAGCACTATCAATTACTGAGGCTGAGTATATCGCCACAGGACGATGTTGTGCTCAAATTTTGTGGATGAAGCACACCTTAGAAGACTACAATCTGCACTACACTAAGATTCCTATTTATTATGACAACACTAGTACTATTAACTTGACTAAGAATCTTGTATGTCACTCACGCACAAAGCACATAGAGATTCATCATCACTTTTTACGTGATCACCAACAATACGGGAATATTTGCTTAGAATTTGTTGACATAGATCATCAACTAGCAGATATTTTCATAAAACCATTGGCTGAAGACCGTTTTAACAATCTGCATCGAGAGCTCGACATACTTGAATTTTCAGATTCATAATGTAGTATGATTAGTAAATCAATTTATAACTCAAAAACTTTGACCTTTATTAATGGACGTTATTTTGGATACAAGCCGAAAGGGTCCTTCTGTCATACAGGCATAAATAGCCTGAAGCGACACAGTGTACTAGTCTTCGGACTACCGCTAGCTGGGATCCGGCCTCTACAGCTAACCCAAAGTAATAGAAATTATTAAATGAAAAAGTATGAATGCTAAACATTAAAGTTTATCAATTATACAACATTAATGACAATGGAAATACAAGTAGCCGAACTCGGACCGAGTTCGGACCGAGTTCGGATGGAGCCGATGCGAATTTCCAGAACACCAGCATCCGGCACTAGCCTATATTTATTTCATTTTTACCTCATTCTTTCACCATCTCAAAAACCGAGAGCCTCCTCAAAGTAAATTTTTACTTCTTCCTAGTCTTCCTCCTCCCTACTTCGCGGATCTTCGAAGCTCGGAAGCAGTCTCCTTCCTCCTCTCTCAATCTCTTTAAGGTATTCTTTCTTTTTAAATTCAATTCTCATGGCACCCAAACTCCACCACAAGAGGATGAAACCATCTTCCAAGAGTGGATCTCATGCTGGATCCTCCTCCGCTGAGTATGAACCAGTTAACATATTTAGTCCCGCTCGTCCTACCGACGATGATGACTATGATTCTGAACTTTTTCCATATACATACTTTTTTATTGCCTGGTTTGACAATTTTTCTTATAGAGATATTTGTCCCGGTCATTATGTCAACTTCACTATATTTTATGAGTATGTCACTACATTTGAAAATCTATCTCTTTGTATTTTTTCGAAACCGTCGACAATGTATATGATAATGTCGTTCGTATATTTTACTGTAACTTACAAGTTGTAGAGAGCGATATTTATTCATGTGTTGGAGGTAGAGAAATTGAATTCAACTCTACAGATGTTAGTGAATTTTTTCACATGCCTGACGTAGGTGAAGCCCTAGTTGACATAAATCATGTCCAATTTTCTGAGGGCATGACTGTTGATTCTTTCAAGCTCGCCATATGTCATCCTCGTCCTGTTCCTAGAAATGGCAGGGTGTACTCACGGCACCTTAGTCAAAATTTTTATGAGTTACATCGTTTCGTGTCTATGCTTTGCTTCCCAAGACGGGATCTTCAGACGAGGTCACGTTTTTCGAGATGTCTGCTATGTATCACCTGTAATTTGGTGTCACTTTTTCTCTCCCCAAGACTTTTATTGCTTGGATAATAGCTGTAGGAGGATGGAGCGCAACCTCTTGTACCCCAATGCACTTGGCTAAGATCTTTAGACGTCTTGGAGTTGATCTCTCTCAGTGTCATTTCTCTTCTACTGCTTCTGAGCTAAGTAGTTCCAGGAATTATCCTAATCCACCTCTTCCACCTGGTGCTGAACCTGCTGCTCCGGTTCACGCTGATGATCCTTAGGCTCCTGCCCCTGCTGTTCTAGCTGTTACTCCAGGTTTTGACCCAGGTTTCTATTAGCGATTTGATGAGTTTGTTTCCTTCTCAGCGCAACGTCATCAGCGCTTTGATGACTTTGTTGCACTTTCTGCGCAACATCATCAGAGCTATATTGATGCTGAGTTCTGCCATATCTCTCAGGCTCAGATAGTACAGAACAACCTTGGTGATATCCACTAGAGCTTATCTCATGATCCCACTCATCCGATTCAGATGACTCGTCACCCCGGTTTACTGGACCGAGGTTCGATGATAAGGCTACTTTCACTCACTTTGATCCTACCACGACCTACTTTCCACCGGATGCTCCTAGAGGTGATGAGTTAGACTTTTAGACTTGTTTTGAAAGTCATTTACTGTTAAGTTATGACTGATTATGATTATGTTAGTTGTACTTCAGTTGATCTTCTTATATAAGATTTTAGTTATGTTACTGCTTCTCTTAGTTTATTTTTATAGATTTGTTATCTGCGGAATTACTCTGTCTTTGTCTTTGTTAAATGATGAACATTGTTGGCTTCACACATTATGGAGGAGCCGAAACATTTTGAACAAGACAAAGGGGGAGAAAGAGCAATACCAAATATTTGTTTCAAAACTTCACAGAACAAATCAGGTATTTTGTTTCAATTAAATTTTTTTAGATATATTTTGGTATAGACTCAAGTTTGACATTTATCAAAATGAGGGAGATTGTTAGCCAATTCCTAAATGGTCACACTCGATTTTGATAAATCAATAATAATTTAAGTCAATACACAAAATATACAAACTGCTGCTAACATTTCAGGTCTAGTGAAATCAATATCAAGAGTGTACTACAACATCTGCAAGCATGTCAATCATCATTTCGAAGCATTCACGTATTAGAATTTGTCTGAGTTATTTTACAATTTATTATATATTTTATCTTTATTGAGTCTAGGATATAAATTTTAAATCGACTGGGTATTGCTGGCTTAGGTTATCCACAGTCCACCTATCTAAAAAGCCTGCCTATACACCAAAATTCCTTATACCAAAAATATTAGATATCCTATGCAAACAGAATTGGACCTAACATTCTTCTAAGTACTAGATGAACTTAGACAGAACTCTGGCCGAGTTCGGACCGAGTTCGGTCAGTTCAAATTCAAATATTTGTTGCCTCCAAATCTACACGCAACGTTCATTTGCAAAAATTTTGCATCCGAACTCTGCCCGAACTCTGTCCGAGTTGGGTCCTCAAAAACACCTATAAATATAAGAGAATTTCTTATTTCAAATCACTCATCAATTCATCTTCTCTTCTCTCTATCTATATCCAATAGTGTTTTCATTGATTTAAAGCTTTCACACTCCACCTATATATCTCTTAGCCAAAGCCAGTAACATCAATTTGATTTAGAGTCTTTGGTTGTCAGAGTTGTAAAGAGGTCGTTCAAAGTTTAGAACACATTTCTGTTTTTGGATCCAGTCGTGCGCTCGTCGCCAAGCACGGTGTTGTGAAGTCGGTCGTGCACTTGTCACCAAGCACGGTGTTGTAAAGAGACTGCAAGCTCTCAATTAGCTTATGAATAGTGGAATAACAGCAGGCAAGAGTATCTGTGACTGGATTAGTACTCCAAGAGGGAAACCAGTATATATCGCGGTGTCCACTGAGTTTGATTCTTTGATCTATACATTTATTTACTGCCATTGTTATCTGCTTTTGATTTTTAATTGGTGATTATTTTCCGCTGCACTCGCACTCACTCTATTCATCCCCTCTAGAAGTGCTCAACGGTCCTACAAAGAACGTCGACATTATAGTTTTTGGCGTAACCATCAAGTCACGATCATTTTTATCCAACATTCATTTTATCAAAATCCCAAACATAGCATCCATCGAAACAATAACATTTTGCACGATCGTCATTCCTCGAATCAGAGTACCCCCGAGTTATCGCATATTGATCTTTAATACGCCTCAATACCATCGATGATATACGTAACCTGACGATCTTCATTTGCAACGAATTTTGAGTTGTAAGACTGATACTATCGTACTAACTGGATAATCTCCTCGACATTCAAGATCAAGTTCGATCATTATCTCCAAACCCGTTATATGTTCAATTCGTCCAAAATCAAAATCACGTATATTCGTCCGACTATCTTAAGTCATCCAGTAACATATTTCCTCAATTCAAGTTGTCTTATTTCTAACACAAGTCATCGAGCAACATCGATTCACATCCTTAGAGTTATTCTCAAATATTCGAATCATTTTCACGCACGCTATCATCCAATCGTGCTAACTTTTCGTATACGATTCATATATCGATTTCTTCGATCAAGTCATCTGTTTGTTACACCTTAACTTTTTTTCGATTTAATTTATCCTTTTCTTATCACTTGTATTTCGCGCTCAGCGCAATTCTAATCCCATGTGTGTCGTTTCTAATTCTGTTCGAATCAACTCGTCAAAATCGTCGAAATCACAACTTTACTCAATGATACTCAATATATGGATTTGCATACATGCGACGCTTGCTGATAGACTCATTGGCACCCCGCATCCTCAATCGACCAACATCCTCGAGGCTATCCCATACACTAATCAGGGATGAAGTCATTCGACAAATCCTCAAAACTATCATTCGATTCACAATCGATTACTTCGAATCTCCGTTCAAACTATTCCTCAAATTCCAAGCTCGCTCATCTATATCGCATCGATGATAACATCGTCAGATGGCACCCCTATCGATAGTCATCCAACTTACTCAATCGAGTCCATCTCATTCTTGTCCGACACAATTTGAATCCCGCACTCGACTTTTGCTAAGATTGATGCAAATTTTGGTGTATATGCCCAGCCCGACTTAGCCAATCGTTCTTACTTGAACTTTTGTTCAACCAAATTTTCTTTCGTAATACATTTCAAAATATATAGTATCGTAGCCGTATCCAATTATACTATTTATTTTAATTAATTGTACGTTCCTTAAAATTTTTCTCTAATTAATTATTAATATTTTATTATAATGAAAAGGATTTAGTAATTTAATTAGATGAATTTTTATAAAAGTCCATGAATTAAATTTGTAATTGTATTTTTAGACTTACCAACTCATTGGATTAGGTGTCAATATGAGAGAGTAGGTGACATTCATATACGTTTAGGTGGCATCTTCTAAGACATGTGACACTTAATAATGCCACATGGGTTGGATGCATGAAGAGGGGCTCTCTTCATGAGCCACCTCACCCTCTTTCTTCTCCTTCCTCCTTTATTTCTTTTCCTCTCCCTATTTCCTTCATTCCCTTCACCATCACCAAAACCCAAACCCCCTCTTTCAAAAAGAAAAAAAAAAGAGAGAAGGAAGATGAAGAAGAAGATGGAGTAAAGAAGAAGAAATTGGAGAAGGAGCAAGCCCTAATTTCCAATTCCAAACCCAAATCATTTTTCCAAGGCAAGTCCTCCCTACCTATATTAATTACATATAATTTCTAATGTAGTTGTAGAAGCTATAGCACAAGTATTACACTCAAGTAATGTAAATCTGGAATTTTTTACTTGCACAGTTTTATTGTGAGACTGTTTTGACCTAATAAATTTTACTAAAATAAAAATATGTCCAAACGAGTTATCTAAGAAATTTGACGTCGTTTTCGAAAACATATAATATGATGGTATTATGATTTATGTACTAGGAGCTACAGGCCGTGCAACATGAATAGAAAATTCTGGAACCATATTCTGGAATTTATTTTACAGTATTTTCCGGATCAGTTTTGATCTAGCAGACGTCATTAAAATTGAAATATGTTTGAACGAGAATCGAAGGGGAGTCGATAAGATTTCTGACGATATATGATACGATAGGGTTTGAGTTTATATGGTAGAAGTTATGGGTTGTACAACATAGGTGTACAATTCTGGAATTGAATCAGGAATCCAGTACACACATAATTTTGTACGACAGATTTGACCTATTAAACCCTGTCAAAATAAGAATATGTATGAAGAGAAATCGAAGAGGATTTGATAAGACTTTTAGCGATATATAATATGATAGAATCTAGATGTGTATATTAGGAATTATTAATCGTACAATATCATCGTCGAAACCTGGAAAAAATTCTGTAATTTAAGGAGATAGCAGCTTTGTATCCTAATTTTGACCTATTAAACTTTATCAAATAAAAAATGTATAGACACGTGTTTCGTAGAAAATTTGATAACCTTTCCAACGATATATAATATGATTGTATTCAGATTTATATGATAGGTGTTATGCTATTTGCAAGTAGAGGATACATGTTTGGGATTCTGGACAACTTAGTTTTGTGTTTTTATATAATTCTTATCTACTATATTGACTGCGTGTGACCGGTGTAGAGTTGCTCCACCGAAGGGGTCGGTGTACCCGGTCTTTTGATATATATATATATTATCTATTATAAAATTTCTGGGTCAACAAATACAAAGGAGTCTGCCGAAATTTTCAATAATTTCGGGAGTTAGCCAAAGTTAGAGAATTCCTAGATTAGGAAAACCTAATTGAATAATCTAAGTTATATCCAGCTTCTTAGTCACAAGATATTACCATATGGCGTGTTGACTTTGACACACGAGATGGTAAAATAAGTTGAACAATTCCTTGCCAATGATTATTACCATATGGCATGTTGTTCCGACACACGAGATGGTAATGAGTTGGATAATCTTCTGCCAACAAGATATTACTGTACGGCATATTGTCTTTGACATACGAGATGGTAATTGAGTTGGAACATGATATTAGACATAGGAGTCAATAGACTATTGTCTGTGTTTTTAGTTGCATCATGAGGTGGAAAGAACAACTGGATCACGTCTATCAAAATCCGTGCAATATAATAACAACAGAAAAAGCTGATCAGTAGTCCCGTACATGTAAGGCCTTGCGATGTCGGGGGTGAGGCATAGCTCACCAACAGAGAATAGTCCACTAAATTCCGAGAATAAAATTGGAATTTAAAAAGTTAATGCATACAAGTTTCCCACAAGATGTGGGGGATCGGATCTAAGACACCGTACCCGATCCAGATGCCACCTGGTCCCGGATAAATGGGATTATTGTCGGGAAAATAGAGAATGATCATGATCCAAATGTGTTCTATAAACTGCATCATCATATAGGAAACTTGACTGTGATTGTGATCGTGAATTTAGGTGGTTGTGATTGTGATTGCAGTCATTATTTATGAATTATTAGGATCTAGTCGTAGGACAAAAACTAAGGAAATTTACTAGAATGAGATTTAGTCAGAGCCATATTTTAAGTTAACGTTATAATCCCTCTGAATTAATTTCTCAATTTCTTTACTTTAGAATTTTGAGAATCCGATCATCTCAGTGATTCTCAATTTACTTATTTTATTTTCTCGTCTGTGACTGAGGGCTTGCATATCATTTGATGACATAGTATTGTTCACTAGATTTGTTGACATACTTCCAAGGAGCTGCCATTATACATTTAAGAAAAGCTGGAGAACAAGAACGAGATGTGACGATTGAAGACAACCATATTGAAATCAGATCTTATTATCATCAATTCAAGTATATAAATATATAAACATAATTGGGTTAATAGTTGTATTGGGTAGAATAGTCCATTTCAAACTTATAGTTTCAGAATGCCCTTTTGAATAATATTAATTTTATTTTGCTAATTATGACATGTGATAACCTATCCTAGAACCTTACGGGCAACAATCGCGAATATGGGTACTGGAGTATTCGTATGTCGTATAGCCTGGGGATGATGTTACGTACTCGGCTCGCCGTTTTCTAGGAGCGGGACGTGACATATAGACTTATTGTATGGACATCCGGTGGGACATATTGAGAGAGAGCGCACCAACGATATAGATTACGAAACAACAGAGTTTGCGGAACATCATCGAAGTTAAAAATTCAATCGAAAGTCCAAGGACGTAAAGCCGTGCTCTGATACCATTATGTTATGCCCCGGTCCCGTATGATCGATAGTCCTCACTAAGGCGTGATGCCGCGTGAGCCTCGATTGCGCTCACGCAAGGCAGGTTCCATAACTGCCAATTATAGCGGCTTACGACGGGGTCGTCGTACAAAAGTCCCAAGCAGAAACATTGAATAACAGCAGCAGGAATTTAAAACAAAACATAAGTCATTTAAACTACTTTTTATGTTACGCCCCGGTCCCGTAGGACCGATCGTCCTCGCTAAGGCATGATACCGTGTGAGCCTAGATTACGCTCACGCAAGGCAGGTTCCATAACGGCCGATTACAGTAGCTTGCGACGGGGTAGTCGTACAGAAGTCCCAAGCAGAAACATTGAATAACAGCAGCAGGAATTTAAAGCAAAACACAAGTCATTTAAACTGCCCTTTATTGATATTGAAACAAATATTATAATATGGCGCGAGGCCAAGATTACAATCACTCAAGCTCACTCTTCTCATAATTACAAGTCACTCAGCTCTCTCTCATCTCTCCATATAATTTGAGTAGTCCAACGGAACCTTCGGATATGCGATGTCTATATATTATGTCCTGTATAAGTTCTGAGTCTATGCGGCCGCACGCCTCGAAACACCAAGGAACTCCGTGCTTCGACGCATCTAAGCGAGCTCTGCGCCAACGAGCTTCTACCTGTGCCTGCACATAAATACTGTGTGGGTGTCAGTACTCAACTGTACTGGTGTAGTGAGCTCGTCGCCCACCCATACAAACCAACATGTTTATTATTTTGTGCAACATAATCCCTTTATGATTGTCTTTCTAGTCTTGCCTTAGGATCAGCTTTTAGTACACAGACACCTGGCCTATTTGTGTCTCTAGACCATCATTGTGCTATCGTACCGATAACTATCTTATCCTTGCCTCTAGCCCAATTTTGTGCTTACAACATCAACGTACCGACTCGTGCTTGCCTTATGGCCCATACTTTCGGACGCAACAACATGATTCATGTTATCGACATGCTTCGTGCTTCAACATCGAGGCCGTGTCTCGCAACATAGCATGACTTAACCAAACTTGTCTTACGATCGTACTTGACTTACTCGAAATGACTCAAGTCTGACTTATGCAATTCTATGCCAACGACTTAATACTCGACACCGCATCTCATGCCGAAGCACGTGTCTTTGCTATAGCCAAATCTTAGGCTTCTTAAGACTTGTATTGCAACCGTGCATACCTTGTTTATTCCATTCGTGCCGTGCTTGCACTTTCTTTATTTCGACCGATACCGTGCATGCGGATTGCCGCTCAACACGCCAACTTATCTATATGAAAGGTCACTGGTAATTCAAGCCATCTTGGACATATAGGTGGTGTAAGATAAGGCCCTTGCAACTAAGGGTATCTAGTCCTGCTCAAGTCCTCGAATCACCGACAGTGTGTTCTTGCCTAACTACCTTGCTTCCCTCCTAGGCCAATACGGTCCTGTGGCCCAAGGTTTTCGAATCGAGGGCGCGAAACCTTGTCGACAAGTTGTCCATGACCACGTACCTACGAGAACTCCTAGACTCAACGTAAATGCATGACCTAACCGTTGCAATTTAGCTTCCTTAGCTTTACTTCTTTTGTAGAGCCCAAACCAGGATTGCCTCGGCGACTAACCTACAGCCCCGACATGTATCCTTCTTGGCGACTGACCTACTGTCCCAACTCTCGGCGACTGACCTATAGTCCTGACATATTTTTAGTGTTTCCATACTCTTATTGACTTAACTCATGAATGGCTAATTCATAGCCTTCGAGCATAACTTACACAAAACTTGTTCTTATGTGCCAATAGACCGTGGCTAACTTTCCACTGAACCAACTGTGGCTCGTGCCTTAATCTGACTTACGTTCTGTGCAACACTATCGCCCAAGTCTTACTTTATATGACGAGCCTTGAGATTGTGGGACTAAGTGACTTTGACAACCACAGAAAGAGCGGGACAGTGCTTATAATGACTTCGATCGACCACATAACTTGCCTAACTTAATTGTGCAACAACTTGACGAGAAAAGGTTGTGTCAAGCTTTGCCTCGAGGGAACGTGCCGTGCACGCGTTCGACTTGAACAACTAAGTTATTTGGGTGCCTAGACTTATGCCACAAGCTGTACAATATAGCTTAACCCGTGGGGCGAACAAAGGCTATGCCAAGCCTTAGACGATGGGACCGTGCATGCTTTATCAAGCATTCATACGGGCAATGCCTATGACTTCGGATAAGTTCTTAACTTTGAGGAAAAGACCAACTTTCCTTCTCCCAAGCCACGGAACGAAGGACCGAGTGTCATTTGAAAGAACGCCATGTAACGATTATAAGCCAACCGTAGGACCTTTTCCATGTTCTAACTCAATCTGACCCGACTTGGGATTATTTCCTTAGCTATATGGATTCGTCTCTTTTATTATCAAGCCTACTTGTGCATTTGAATTTTATTTTATTTTATTACAGTGAAGGCCAAGCTGAGGCAAGTTCATCGAAGCCACCCACTTGAGCAAGGAGTCGCCTCGACCGAGCGGGTCTTCGAGCAGCCGTTGCATGTGTAGCTCCCCATCCCAAAAATTTAGAAATATTTTATTTTTATTTATTTCATTAAATGGTGATTATTAGATTTTATAAATTATTTAGGTTATTATTTCGGTGGATGACTTTAGCCAAGGTGGTGGTATTTATATTTATTATAAGTTCTTAATATTAAATAACGTTTTGTTGATAATATAGAGAATAATTGTCCTTAAATATATATTGTATTTATTTTAGGATTTGATTAATAAGTTCCTATTTAATATATAGAAGTTAATTTATGATAAAATCAATATTTAGTGAGAAGTACGAAATACTGTGTAAGTGTTAAACTCTCCTTTCTTCATAAATTTTATATGATTGATTTTTGTATTTATTATATATATATATATATATATATATATATATATATATATATATATATATATATATATATATATATATATATATATATATTTATACCATCTATATATATATATATGTAGATGGTATATATGTGTATATAGTAAATGTATGTGTTTAAAAGTATACATTATGTTGTATAAAATATATTGGTATATGGTATACTATAAATATTCTAGTATTTTAATATTTTAGAAAAGTGTTATGCATATATCTACATATATATAGATATTGAACACTTAATCTATTTAGATCGACGACTTGATAAAATTGGAGTATGCATTTTAAAGTATTCCGATGGTTAGTAAATATTACTTAGAAGTAGGCATTATTAGCTGTTAGTATATTAGGATTAGGTTAAGTTGTATTTAATTTTTACGTGATTTAAATTTGTGAATATCTATTAGAATTTATTTATAAAGGATTTATATATATATAAAAGATTTATAAGGATTTATATATATATAAAGGAGTTATATATTACATATAAATAAGTATATGAGCAGATAAAAGAGATAATGCGAATTCCAACCCACAGACCCCCACAGCACAAGCTAACCCGAGCCCCTATATGGCCCAGCCCGCTCAAACTCTCCCCAATCCCACAGAACTGAGTTCAAGCTCTTCTCGAGCCCAACAAAGCCCCACACAACCCTAGGGGCCCAAGTCCAAGCCCAAGCATTGAGCCATCCAAACCGAAGGCCAACCCGAGTGGTTTGAACCCAGCAAGCCCCCATGCCTGCACACGAACCCGACCCCCCCTTTTTGCTTTGTTTGGCAAAACAGAGATAGCTATATAATGAAAAAGGAGTTCGATAACCCAATCAACCCGAACGTACGCGAGAGGGAAGGGGCTCTCATCAAAACCCTAGCGCCGCCACGACGTCTCCTGGGTCTGGCGACCCTGCCCCAGCCTTCGCGTGCCGCCGCGAGGCCATCGCCGGCGGCCAGGGCCGCGCGCGCACCGACAGGAAACAATAGCGGTAACAGTAGATGCGCTATATTCGTCGCAGAAATTCTTCGTGCGTGATCTATCTTTCTTCGTACCATTTTCTCGGGTATGTCTCCAACCTATACAGGATTATTTCCTTTCAGTTAGATCAAATTTATATGGTTTATGTTGGTCGATAAGTCGACTCAAAGTCGACAAAAAACACGGTTGAAAATAGAGTAAAATCCAGTCCAACCACCCGTATTCGAGGATCGATTCCGATCGATCCAGTGACTGTTTATAAATTCCACTTGAACCCATGTTTAGACGACCTATAGACCTTCACAAAAGTTTTTACAGAAGCCAAAACCATCGACTACGTGTCGAGAAATCAAATCCCGAACTTTGACGAAAACCTGTTTTAAAAACATAAAAATTCATCCACACGACGTGCGTCCCGCCAATCCGGGCGACGTGGTCACGAACCGAAAGCTTCGAAAGCTGCGTAACGATTTCGTGGTCGTGTGGGCTTTGACGGAATTTAAATTGGTCGCGTGTGCGCGACGAATTTGATGCGTATCCGTCGAAATTCACCCTATCGGCCTCTGTGCAAATTCTCCAATTACTTTGTGCACACTCGTCAGATCGAGACAAAACTTACGCCAATAGGTCCGTATCATTTTTCTGGTCCTGTATGTCAAGTTTGGTCCGATTCTGAGACAGTTGATAAAATTGCCATTTTGTGGGCCCCATGGTTCCACTCAACGGACGATTTTGTGCACGACCCGCCGGAATCCAACTCTGGACATACGGTTGGGTTCGTATTGAAAAACTGGACCTGTTGACATATAGTTTGACGACTTTGGAGACCGTTAACTCTGGCACGCTTTTCGGTGCAAAGCGGGTCCAACGGCGGACACCGTTTTGGCTCGAAATTACCGTTTTGCCCCTGTATCCAGAATTGGACTTAAGGACAGGCAATCCTAGCTAATTTGACTTTTCTGAGAACGTTGGTACTATTTATTTCAGCATTTGGAGACTTCTGCATGTGTTGACTGATTGTGGCTCATTGAGTGGTATATTATTATTGGTTTCACCAGCTAAGGACCTCAAGCAAGTGCACTTTCTGATTGCTTTCGATTCATAGTAGTCTTTTCATTTCATGTCTATACATATATCTTGCTGCTTGTTGACACGCTCGTCACATGGAGTAGTCGGGAGGGGAAATATCTTAGTATACATGTGGACTACCCAGAAATATCCTAATATGTCTAATCGTAAATAATAGCAGCTGCACACGACACGTGCAGTGAGCCGTATTTACCCCCTAGCCGTTCACATATTGAAAATGATATTTCACACCACCTAGGTAGATGTCTTTTATTTTTCCTTTACATCTCTATCGTGCTATGTCATCAGTTATCTTCCAGTTTTTATCTATCATATGTTATTTTCATGTCTTGTTAATTCTATTATGTTTTCGCATTGCCGTCGGTTTGTGTACTTGTTCCATTTCTGATTGGAAATCAACATTTTTCAGGTTTAGCCGCGATCACTCTTAGCATTGGGAAGGCTTGGGTATGCTGAGGTCAACCTAGAAATAGAAAACAGTTGTACCATTTTCATTAATTGTAAAACCTTGTATTTTCTTTAATTTTAAATGATGTAAATGTTGTAATAAATTTAGAAATGTGAATGAGCAGCAAATGTTATACTTTGAGCATTTATTTCTTGTGGGCTTGACTGCGTTCTACCGCCGACTCTGCGGCATAGGCTGGCTTGGACACGTCTCGTATCCGAAAAAGCGGGTGCGGATCGTGACAAGTTTTTGTGGCGGCCCATGCAGGTCAGTTTTTGCAAAAGATTGTGAACTCGTGATGGTACGTTAGTCGTACTATTGCAAGCTTGCGACCAGGAAATGCTCATTCACAAACTAGGATTAAAATAATTTAGGAGAATGACTAGGAGTAGGAGTCCCTTGTTTAAATTGACCGTTGGGTAGTTAAGGATGTTAGATAGGCCATACAATTTAGAATTATTAAATTTAGATTGCTTGCTAGAACCCTATAGGTACACTCTTACCTTAATATGACGATATGACCCCATATGGATATACTATTCACTTGGTATGTTCGGCTTGCCTAGAATTAAGGCGTTAATTTTAATAAACTGTTCGATTTTTCTTTTGCTTTATTAGACATAAATCTTATATATAATAAGTTAGAATTGTCTATTTTGAATTCTCTTTTGTTGTAAGGAGTTAGTTTATAATTTCTGATTCTGTATTCCTGTATGAACCTCGAAGTAGATTGATTCAAAGTCTTTCCCTCAACTATTTGAAATATATAAGAGGTAAATGTTAGGATGTTCTTATTTTTCTTGTCGTCAGTTATTTCCCCCGGTCAACCTTTTACTTTAAGGATTGAGACTTACAGGCAGGTGTTTACGCTTTCTACCATAGTCAACTAAGTTAAAACTCTAGCAGCTCCTTGAAGTCTTAGGAATATAGTTAGAGTAATTAAATGACTGCGATGACTAGACAGCAGCGCACTGTTGCCGATTGTTTGAGAATGGATATGTGGGTTCACTGCAGCCAGCAGCGCACTGGCAAGGCACAACCCACAGAATTGAAATCATCCCAAAAAATCATAGTCTGTGGAACATTTCTAAAACTATGTTCTCGTTGACCTCTTTAGATCTTAGATACCCTTTTGCCAATATAGAGTAGAGTATCTGATAGCATATCACCTCTAAATCATGGAATCAAGGGTTTATCCCAGCCAGAGTATATGGAAGAGGCATAATTCGCGGTAAAATGATTTCAGACGTGACTACAAGTTTAGGATACTATAGAGGATAGGGACTGCCCTATATGACCCTAAGATCCAAAACCAATAATAGTGTAAGTTCAGTAAGTTGAGTAGCATGTCTCCCAACCTAGCATTATGTGGTCCTTGTGATCTATTGACGAGGTAATTGACTGACACTAATAAGTTTACTTAGAATATAGAATTCAGGAGTCCATAACCCATTAGTCGACCAAGGCCTTATGGATAGAAGATAGTAGGATGCCTATATAAGTAATGACACCAGGTAAGGTTTTAATTCTCTCAAAACTCGAACTTCTTATTTTCCTTCTTCCAAAAATATCGCATATTCGTATTTTGACTATCTTGATCAACGCTGCTATTACAGCCTAGTTTTTGTAAGCTTACTCTTTTATCGAGCTTGATTCAAGACATACATTTATTGGGGACGCCCGCTAACAAATTGTCTAATCAGAATCATTGTATTACGGTCTGATCAACCATGATACATTTGGTTCGCTTTTCATCTAATTACCCTACGTGGACTGAGATGTCTCCAGGATCTTAATCGCGACTGCTTTGACAATTCCTCTTGAATTATACATTCGCCTTTGAATCACGTAATTGTGTTCAGTAACATCTCCCTTGAACCCTACATTGTTTTTGTCTTTCATTGATTGAAAAGACGAAAGCTCATGATTGATAGGTAGATACATAGTATCCCCATGACTATAATAGTCGTATATGCAAGTGTAGCTACCATCGGCCAGCCTTGTGACAGGAACCTTGCCACCATATCCTAGCCTCTAAGGTGGGTCGACTGTAAGCCTTCTAAAATTTTGGGAATATATGAAGATTACCGATTGACTAGAATGATTTTCCACTAGGATGATAATTAGTGCCCCATGGACTCCCACTTTCTATTTAGATTATTTTGTGCCCCGGCCGTGTCATTAATATTTGGAGCACGAAACCAGCTGTTATCTTCCAACGAATTTCACATGCAAGATCTAGACGAGTCCACCTTCATCTAGGTATACCCTGTCCCACTCAAACTCGTCCCCTTGTACTTTATTTTTGGGATACGAATTTCAGGTTAAAAAGACTAGCTATAACCCTTACCGTAATACTGGTATATTTTTCGACTTCCATTAGAGCCTCAACCTCGACTCAATTCATCCGACCCAATATATGGTTGTGGTCGACTTGAAGCCCACTACGCTCATGCCACTAGTGTGCCACCCAATTGAGGCCTCATGTGCTACTTAAACACAAAAGTCACTGAAGGCGCATTTCAGGCTTATGGACCTAGTTAACCAACCCGACTAGCAACTAGCTCAACCCATTGGGTGGAACCCTATTCTAAGTACCCTAAATCAGTAGAACTAGTTTTATCATTGGGATCTTATTCAGTCAATATAGATTGAAATCCCAGATTCAACCAGTGAGTGATGCCCAAATAGAGAACCCATTAAGACCACAATCTTGATTTCTCAAATTTCGTTCCATTATGGAGCCTTGTTTGAATTAGAATTTTGAGAACGAGATGTCTGTATTTCATAGATCGCAATCCCCTCTAAGAAGCAAAGAGTTCTATGATTGAGCAAGTGACTGGACTAGAGTAGCCCGATTTAGCAAATAAGTCAATGGTTCGTAAACTTTTTTAGCTGTGTCGTTAGATATTCTCTACCGCTCTTGAAACTTCATAGTTGCTCTTGATTATTCTCCCATACCTTCCTGTCCTGCCTATTTCAGAAGACGAATGGTCATGTTTATTAGAATTTGCCAATATTTCTTAGCTACTTGTGTAAATTTGTTGATTGTTAGATTTTGGGTTCTTTGATAAGATATGAGAGGATTATAGAGGCCAAAAGTAGTAGGTATTTATTTGTAGCAATTTTAACAAGTAGTTGGAAGATTACAAGTTTTAGTGATATAGCTTTGAGGGAGTAGTGTGACCAAAGGTGGGTAGAAGTCCTCGATGATTCGTAATTGCGGAATGGCTAGGAGGAGGTATAAATATTCCGGAGAAATTAGATTTGAGAAGATTATGGTAATAGTGGATTTATTCTTTTACTTTTATTTTTGAATTTTAGGCATGTTTATGAGTTAGAATTTCGAGGACGAAATTATTTCTAAGGTGGGTAGATTTGTAGCTCCCCATCCCAAAAATTTAAAAATATTTTATTTTTATTTATTTCATTAAATGGTGATTATTGGATTTTATAAATTATTTAGGTTATTATTTCGGTAGATGACTTTAGCCAAGGTGGTGGTATTTATATTTAATATAAGTTCTTAATATTAAATAACGTTTTGTTGATAATATAGAGAATAATTGTCCTTAAATATATATTGTATTTATTTTAGGATTTGATTAATAAGTTCCTATTTAATATATAGAAGTTTTATGATAAAATCAATATTTAGTGAGAAGTACGAAATACTGTGTAAGTGTTAAACTCTTCTTTCTTCATAAATTTTATATGATTGATTTTTGTATTTATTATAGAGATATATATATGTAGATGGTATATATGTGTATATAGTAAATGTATGTGTTTAAAAGTATACATTATGTTGTATAAAATATATTGGTATATGGTATACTATAAATATTCTAGTATTTTAATATTTTAGAAAAGTGTTATGCATATATCTACATATGTATAGATATTGAACACTTAATCTATTTAGATTGACGACTTGATAAAATTGGAATATGTATTTTAAAGTATTCCGATGGTTAGTAAATATTACTTAGAAGTAGGCATTATTAGCTGTTAGTATATTAGGATTAGGTTAAGTTGTATTTAATTTTTACGTGATTTAAATTTGTGAATATCTATTAGAATTCATTTATAAAGGATTTATATATATATAAAAGATTTATAAGGATTTATATATATAAAGGAGTTATATATTACATATAAATAAGTATATGAGCAGATAAAAGAGATAATGCGAATTCCAACCCACAGACCCCCACAACACAAGCTAACCCGAGCCCCCATATGGCCCAGCCCGTTCAAACTCTCCCCGAGCCCACAGAACTGAGTTCAAGCTCTTCCCGAGCCCAACAAAGCCCCACATAGCCCTAGGGGCCCAAGTCCAAGCCCAAGCATTGAGCCATCCAAACCGAGGGCCAACCCGAGTGGTTTGAACCCAGCAAGCCCCCATGCCCGCACACGAACCCGACCCCCCCTTTTTTGCTCTGTTTGGCAAAACAGAGATAGCTATATAACGAAAAAGGAGTTCGATAACCCAATCAACCCGAACGTACGCGAGAGGGAAGGGGCTCTCATCAAAACCCTAGCGCCGCCACGACGTCTCCTGGGTCTGGAGACCCTGCCCCAGCCTTCGTGCGCCGCCGCGAGGCCATCGCCGGCGGCCAGGGCCGCGCGCGTACCGGCAGGAAACAGCAGCGGTAACATCAGATGCGCCATATTCGTCGCGGAAATTCTTCGTGCGTGATCGATCTTTCTTCGTGCCGTTTTCTCGGGTACATGCCCAACCTATACAGGATTATTTCCTTTCAGTTAGATCGAATTTAGATGGTTTATGTTGGTCGATAAGTCGACTCAAAGTCGATGAAAAACACGGTTGAAAACAGAGTAAAATCTAGTCCAACCACCCGTATTCGAGGATCGATTCTGATCGATCCAGTGACTGTTTATAAATTCCACTTGAACCCATGTTTAGATGACCTATAGATCTTCACAAATGTTTTTACAGAAGCCAAAACCATCGACTACGACTCGAGAAATCAAATCCCGAACTTTGACGAAAACCTGTTTTAAAAACATAAAAATTCATCCACACGACGTGCGCCCCGCCAGTCCGGGCAACGTGGTCGCGAACCAAAAGCATCGAAAGCTGCGTAACGGTTTCATGATCGTGTGGGCTTTGACGGAATACAAATTGGTCGCGTGTGCGCGACGAATTTGATGCGTATCCGTCGAAATTCACCGTATCGGCCTCTGTGCAAATTCTCCAATTACTTTGTGCACACTCGTCAGATCGAGACAAAACTTGCACCAACAGGGCCATATCATTTTTTTGGTCCTGTATGTCAAGTTTGGTCCGATTCTGAGACAGTTGATAAAATTGCCGTTTTGCGGGCCCTACGGTTCCATTCAACGGGCGATTTTGTGCACGGTCCGCCAGAATCCAACTCTGGACATACGGTTGGGTTCGTATCGAAAAACTGGACCTGTTGACATATAGTTTGACGACTTTAGAGACCATTAACTCTGGCACGCTTTTCGGTGCAAAGCGGGTCCAACGGCGGACACCGTTTTGGCCCGAAATAACCGTTTTGACCCTGTGTCCAGAATTGGACTTAAGGACAGACAATCCTAGCTAATTTGACTATTCTGAGAATGTTGGTACTATTTATTTCAGCATCTGGAGACTTCTGCATGTGTTGACTGATTGTGGCTCATTGAGTGGTATATTATTATTGGTTTCACCAGCTAAGGACCTCAGGCAAGTGCACTTTCTGATTGCTTTCGATTTATAGTAGTCTTTTCATTTCATGTCTATGCATATATCTTGCTGCTTGTTAATACGCTCGTCACACGGAGTAGTCGGGAGGGGAAATATCTTAGTATACATGTGGACTACCCAGAAATATCCCAATATGTCTAATCGTGAATGATAGCAGCTGCACACGACACGTGCAGTGAGCCGTATTTACCCTCTAGCCGTTCACATGTTGAAAATGATATTTCACACCACCTAGGTAGATGTCTTTTATTTTTCCTTTACATCTCTATCGTGCTATGTCATCAGTTATCTTCCAGTTTTTATCTCTCATATGTTATTTTCATGTCTTGTTAATTCTATTGTGTTTTTGCATTGCTGTCAGTTTGTGTACTTGTTCCATTCCTGACTGGAAACCAATATTTTTCAGGTTTAGCCGTAATCACTCTTAGCATTGGGAAGGCTTGGGTATGCTGAGCTCAACCTAGAAATAGAAAACAGTTGTACCATTTTCATTAATTGTAAAACCTTGTATTTCCTTATATTTTAAATGATGTAAATGTTGTAATAAATTTAGAAATGTGAATGAGCAGCAAATGTTATACTTTGAGCATTTATTTCTTGCGGGCTTGACAGCGTTCTACCGCCGACTCTGCGGCGTAGGCTGGCTTGGACACGTCTCGTATCCGAAAAAGCGGGTGCGGGTCGTGACAGCATGGCTAAGTCCGAACGCCGTTGGCCTTTCGATTCCTCCGATTGAGCTGAGCGGGACAGGGCATTACAGCTGCACACATCAAGTAGAGCAAATAGAAGAAAGAAAATAGCATATGTAAACTGCTGATTCTTAATTCTATGGAAGATTCTCTGGAAGAGTCATATTCCAAGAAGGTAAAGGACAGAAATCTGGGTGTCTTTGGGAAAGCTTTATGAAGACGATGAGAACAGATCTAAAATCTTCATCGTCGAGAAGTACCACAAGTGGCACTTTGAAGACGAGAAGTCGATGCTGCCTTAGGTGAAGGAATTCTTGAAGTTGCGCTAGAAACTGGATGACGAGAAAATGTCCCTCGTCGACAAGTTTGTCGTTGGAGGGATTGTCTCAAAACTTCCTACTGGATGGAGCAATTTCTACGCAAGAATACATCGAAAGAAGCTGGACATTAGCTTGGAAGATCTCTTACAAGAGATCCATGTTGAGGACGAGATGCTATCTTAACAGAAGATGGACTCTCTGTCCAAACAACTGGCTAAGGCCAACTTGGTGCATACAAGAGAGTTCAAGGGGAAGCAGGCAGCTTCTCATCACAAAAAGAAAGTCTCCACTAATCTGAAAGTGAAGGGTCTCTCGTTCAAGCAACAGAAGTCCAAGTCCCACATGACTTGCTTCAACTGTGGCAAGAAGGGCCACTACAAGAGTGAATGCAAATCCAAGTCCAAACAATCAGAGCAAGGTGAGCCTAGTAAGGTTTCCATGGTTTCTAACATTGTTGCTATGATCGCTCAGGTCACAGCTGTGGAGGTGGAAGCTGACTCTGACTGGTGGATAGAAACCGATGTGACTTGTCATGTTTGTTCTGGCAAGGAATGGTTCGTCACGTACTAGCCAACTTCTGCGAAAGTTATCATGGCGAATCAGGCCTAAGCTAAAGTTCTGGGGATCGGGACTGTGGAGCTGAAACTCACTTCAGGGAACACTCTGCCGCTTCAAGGTGTAAAGCATGTTCCGTTGATTGCCAAGAACCTGATCTCTGGGAGCCTTCTTAGCAACGCAGGCTTGAGGATGGACATCAATGCTGGCTAGATGGTGATGTCCAAAAAGGGAACATACTTCGGAAAGGCTTTTCAAACCGAAGGGATGTTTAAAATTCAGCTTGTAAACCAGTCAAATGAAATAAATGTAGTCGCTCTTTCTAATTATTCTCTTGAGTTGTGGCATAATAGGCTGGGACATGTTCATTATAAAAGAATACACAAAATGTCTAGTCTAGGACTTATATCTAAATATGGGGGTAAGGTAGAGAAGTGTAAAGTATGTGCTTAGACGAAGATCACTAGAAAACCCTTTCATCGGGTCAATAGAAGCACAAATTTTCTGGAGTTGGTGCACTCCGATATCTGTGACTTCAAGCAATTCTCTACAAAGGTCGGGATGAAGTATTTTATAACCTTCATCGATTACTTCTCTAAGTATGCATTCGTCTACTTGCTCAAATCTAAAGACGAAGCGTTCGAGAAGTTCAAGGAGTTCAGGGCCGAGGCTGAACGACAAACTGGACAACAACTCAAGAGGCTAAGAAGTGATCGAGGCGAAGAATATCGGTCTTATGAATTCGCATCGTTCTGCAAAGAACATGGAATCATCAACGAGACTACTGCTCCGTATTCTTCTCAATCCAACGGAGTAGCAGAGAGGAAGAACCGAACGTTGACAGAAATGATAAACTCATTGCTGCTAACTACGGGTCTTCCGAAATGCTACTGGAGAGAAGCTGCATTGACGGCCACTTTTATTCTGAATAGAGTGCCATATGCAACTTCGGATATAACTCCTCATGAACTCTGCTTCAAAGTCAAACCAAACTTGAATGTTATTCGAGTGTGGGGGTGTTTGGCTTATGTAAAGCTCCCAGATCTGAAGATTCAAAAGCTGGGGACAAGGACTACGAAGACAATATTCTTGGGGTATGCCGAGAAGAGTGATGCTTGGAGATTTCTTAATATTGAGTCAAATCATATCATCAAATCTCGCGATGCTGAATATTTTGAAGACAAGTTTGCAAGGCACAAAAACATTGTTCTCATAGACATTCCTGAGAATGATGAAGGTGCAAAGGAGACTGAGATCTCAAATGAGCCAGTAGTCCAAGATGAAGTTGTTGGTAAGGAGACAATAATTGAACCAGAACTTGCTGAGCCGTCAATGAAGCGAGCAAGGAGGCCGAAGAACTTCGGAGATGACTTCGTCACCTATCATGTGGAAGCAGATCTGCTTACATATGATGAGGCGATGAAGACCAGAGATGCTGACTTCTGGAAGGAGGCGATAGATAATAAAATTGACTCAATCACCTCCAATAACACTTGGGTGTTGGTTGATTACCCGAAGAAGCAAAACTCATTGGATGTAAGTGGATCTTCAAGAAGAAGATGAAAGCTGATGGAACCATTGACAAGTTCAAGGCCAGGCTTATGGCCAAGGGGTTTTCTCAGAAACAGGGGATTGACTACTTTGACATGTATGCTCCAGTAGCCCGGATGACTACCATCAGATTGTTCATTGCTCTTGCAGCAATACACAAGCTGGTGATACATCAGATGGATGTGAAAATGACATTCCTGAATGGCGAGTTGACCGAAGAGATTTATATGCACCAGCCAAAAGGATTTGTCGTCAAAGGTCTTGAAGACAAATTTTACAAGTTGGTGAAATTTCTTTACGGTTTAAATCAAGCTCCCAAAATGTGGCATGAGAAGTTTGACAAAGTCATAAGGTCAAATGGTTACATGGTCAGCGAAACAGACAAGTGTATCTATACAAAATTTGCTGATGGAAGAGGAGTCATCGTTTGTCTATACGTGGACGACATGTTAATCCTAGGTATAGATGTAAGCTGTGTCACGGAGACAAAAAAGTTTCTCTCGACAAAGTTCAGTATAAGGACTTGGAGGATGTTGATGTTATCTCGGGACTCAAGATCATCCGGATAGACACTGGATTGGCACTGTCACAGTCTCATTATATTGAGAAGATGCTCACTCGATACAGGTGTCATAATCTTCCTATAATTGATACGCCGTACCGAAATGACCAGAAGCTGGAGCCAAACTCGAAGGAAAGCGCCAGGTAATTAGAGTACGCTAGCAACATCGGGAGTTTGATGTGTGCTACTACTTCCATTAGGCCTAACATAGCTTTTGCCGTGGGAATATTGAGTCGATTCACTAGCAATCCAAACGTTGAGCACTGGAAAGCTGCAAAGCGTGTTATGATATATCTCAAGAAGACTCAGACTTATGCACTGTACTTCAGCGGAGAGCTGCAGGTAGTAGAAGGCTTCAGTGATGCCAGCTGGTTCTCAAAATTGGAGAGCGAGAGGTCCATAGGTGGATTCATTTTCACAATGGTGGAGCTGCTATATCGTGGAAGTCGAAGAAGCAGACTATGCTCTCACGGTCATCCATAGAATCTGAGTTCTTTGTACTTGATACCGCAGCAGGGGAAGCAGAATGGCTTTAGTAGCTCATGTATGATCTTCTAGTGGTTGTGGCACAAATACCGATAATTTTGATATACTACGACAACCAGGCGACTGCGGTAGTGACATCAAATGGTCTCTTCAACGGGAAGAAAAGAATTGTGCGGTTAAAGCACAGGGCAGTGAACTATCTCATCAAGAGAGGTGTCATTACAGTGATCGACGTTCGAAGTCAGAAGAACCTAGTGGATCCGTTCACGAAGGGCCTCAAGCGCCAGCTGGTCGAAGATACAGCAGGGAATATGGGCTTGAAGTCATTCTGATAGTGTGTCTTTGTAATCCTACCATAAAGTTTTATGTTATTAGTTCAAAGAGAAATCTAGTAGACATCTAACTTTCGATTCAAGGGAGGACCACTGACTGGAAAACTATCAGGTAACAGTGGGTACTTGTTGTTGAGAACATGGAAGGGTTACGGACCCATAACCACTATTGTCTACTATGTGTTTTCTGCGGAAAACAGATCATGTGATGAGGATGGCTTAAACACCTTAATGAGTTCTCAGGTAGAGTGAATACATGGTGTGCTTTATAGGAAGCACGGTAGCACAATACTACAAGGAGTGTAACTCCATGCTATAGTGGGGTGACTCTACCATGAGGTTTTCGGTTAGGGATAATGCCTCAGCTTTGCGAGCCAAGTCACAGCGGCGTAGCACCGCAAATATGCAGGTAGCCTAATGCTATATGATGAAATTAAAGAGGGGTAGTCAGCACTATAAAGGGGAGGTTTTCCTCATGTTACAGTGGCACGACACCACGATGAGGTGCCCGGATAGGGGTAAAGCCTCGGCCTTGCAAGCCATGTCGGTACGGCGTAATACCGCAAAGGAGCCTAAGGCTTCATGCTGGATAGTATGGCACTACAAAGAGACTGTGAACTCATCCTGCATTAGTATGACACTACGATAAGGTTTCCAGTAGGGGTAATACCTCAGCTTTAGGCCATGTCACAGCGGTATAGCACCACAAAGGAAGCGCAAGGCTTCATGCCATGTCTCTTTAATAAAGAACTTACCTATAGTGTATGGATAGAGATATCAGGCTATCTCTTGAGGGTAAACTTGTAGATGCCTAAAATTATACACTGAAACCAGGCTGGCACAAGGCCTTTAATATGCAGCCAGAAGCACAGGTAACTATATTTTATGAGTGGAAATAATTATAGCTATGGTGCAGAATTCAAGACGTAGTCTATTCTTGTATCATACTGTTGCTCAAACCCATACGGAAAGATTCAAGTCATCAGCGACATCTATTCTAATGTAGAATATACAGTTATTGTGGGGAACGCTCAACCCTATACATATATAGAGATATGTGGGGGATTGTTGGAGTTTTTCCTTTCCTTGAACTCTAGAGAGCTTTCTCTCAACAAGCCATGTAAGTTTAGTCCCACATTGGCTAGAAAAACTCATGGGTATCTCAATATATGTCATGACCCGCACCCAGTGAAAGGGCACGAAAAGTGAATACGCCCAGCCTACACCGTAGTGTCGACGGTAGAACGCTGTCCTGAGTCACCATATCTAACACAGTCTAGAATAAACTCCGAATGAAGAGTAAAATAATAAGTACTCAATCACGATACTAAGATGGAAATAGAATAGAAAATCACAAGAGAGTCACAACATAAATAGAAGTCTAGGTGTAAACCACCAGAAAGCTAAACTCAAGTACAACCCATAATGTCTCAAATAGAAAGACAATAAAAAGAAACTAAGTCTCAGCTAGACTATAGGCAAGTCCTCGGCGACTGCTGGATCCTCCTGAGGGTTCACGTCACCAGTGTCATCTAAGATAATGTCATAATAAGTAGGGCAGAACTCTTCATTATCACCTGTAAAATTTTTAACATGCCCTGTCAGGACAGAACGAGCACATTTCTCTCACAACAGTTCATATCAGGATTGGACATATAAAGCAAGCTATAGAAAACTATACATGAATCGTTGTAAAGAAAATCAATAAGAGAGAGAGACTATAAGAATGAGATATAATATGATAAATAGAGAATGTAACCTTCTACGTGATTTAGAGCATGAATTGGTTATGTAAACGGTTTGGGTTGCACATGGATACAGCTATGGAGTGCACATGGATACCTACTGGGGATAATGATCACATAACTAACTACACTCTTCCTGCCCCCAATCAATACACAAGGATCAATACATGTTATGTTATTGCACCTGGATAACAACTACTTTATACATAGGGCTCATATGGTCATGAGTGTACATGAATAACACTTGAGTGCACATGAATAAATATGAATACATGGAGTACATGATGGCCATGATAAAGTACATGAACATGATATACTCGATGTATCCGAAGGGATAACATCGCATGAAAAGATTCATAGGGTACTAATCCGTGTGAACATCGTGTCAGCATCAAGTATACTAGTCTATAACAAGAGAACATATCCAAAGAAGTATGAAAAGATCAGAGAATGTACTCGTCTGGCAAACTGAACTGCTGATGATGAAGTATAGCTAAACTGGGGCAATATAAGCCTATTTAAAGTATACACATGTCACAACCAAGTCTACAATATCAAAAGAAATAGCTACAATGCAAGACTACATGCTTCTAGGTCTCTTTTGGTCAAAGTCAACCCTCGGTCAACTCTGGTCAAACCTGGTCAACACTGGTCAAACCTGGTCAATGCTGGTCAAACCTAGTCAACTCAAGGTCAACTAGTTCGTTTACTAATTTCTAGGTCATACACAAAATTTTAGGTCATTCGGAGTTCGTTTGAGTCGATTTGGATCAAGTTTGACCCAAAGTTGACTTTTGTCAACTTGTCGGCCAATTCGACCGAACTAGGCTCCTAACGACGAACCTAATCTGTCAAACACTTCCTATAGTCATATCACAAGAATATATTACATTACTTATATTTATACATTCATCACAATTAATATATATATATATATATATATATATTTATATATATATATATATATATATATATATATATATATATATTATATATATATATATATATATATATATATATATATTTATATATATATATATATATATATATATATATATATATATATATATATATATAGAGGAAAATGTACCTAAGGTCGACCTTTGGTAAGTTACCTAAGGTCGACCTCATTTTCCTCACTTTACAACATTTTTTTCTTGAATTTTTTTTATGGGATTCATCTACACCTTATTGATTGGCAACATACCAAATTTCAAGAAAAAATAATATTGTTTAGCCCCCTATCAATAAGGTGCAAAATCGACGGTGTAGCAGCAAAGTTTTAGACCGTCGATTTTGCAAGGGATAGATAGGGGGCTAAACAATATTATTTTTTCTTGAAATTTGGTATGTTGCCAATCAATAAGGTGTAGATGAATCCCATAAAAAAAATTCAAGAAAAAAATGTTGTAAAGTGAGGAAAATGAGGTCGACCTTAGGTAACTTACCTAAGGTCAACCTTAGGTACATTTTCCTCATATATATATATATATATATATATATATATATATATATATATTTATATATATATATATATATATATATATATATATATATATATATATATATATATATATATATATATATATACACAAATATATATACACATATATATAAGTTGGGAAAGGAAACATGGTTTGTGAGTGAACAATGATGTTGGGCTACTGGTAGAGGGTCTAAAATCTGAGAACAAAACAATATGAGCCTACAAGAGTATTCTATATATAACATTACACAATCTGAACAATGATGTTGGGCTACTGGTAGAGGGTCTAAAATCTGAGAACAAAACAATATGAGCCTACAAGAGTATTCTATATATAACATTACACAATCTATAGTAAAATATATTATATATATATATTATATATATATATATATATATATATATATATATATATATATATATATATATATATATATATATATATATATATATATGAGAACAAAACAATATGAGCCTACAAGAGTATTCTATATATAACATTGCACAATCTATAGTAAAATATATTATATATATTATATATATATATATATATATATATATATATATATATATATATATATTTTTTAAATATATATATATATATATATATATATATATATTTAAAATATATATATATATATATATATATATATATATATATATATATATATATATATATATAATTCTCAGCATGCTCCCCCTCCCTTCCCTCCCCGTGTGCTCGCTCCCCCCCCTTGGCCGGCTTAGGCCGGCCACCCCCCCTCCCCTTCCTTCCTCTCCCCCTCCTCGCCTGTCTCTGTCATTCCGCCCCGCTCCTCTCTTCCGATGGACCTCCAGTGGACCCCCGAAGCACTGGCCCTTCTCCAGCTCCTCCCCGCCGCCCTCCAAGCCCGCCCTCCTCCTCCCTCCCCTGTCTCCTCCCCGCCACTGGTGTCCTCCCCCATCTCTGAGCCGGGAGCGCTCGCTCCGGTTCCGTCGCCTTGGGGCGGCCTCGCCACCTCCCTGCTAGGCGAGTCCCCCTCTCAGGGAGCGCCGTCCGCTCCGGTCCACTTCCCGGCTTACGGAGCCTCCGCCGCCGGGCCGTCCTCGATGGAGCCTTCTTTTCCCGCCCATCCATTTTTTTCGAACTCTCCTGTTCCTCCATCGGGTTCCGAGCTCTCCAGCTGCTCCTGCCTTGGGCCCCTCGCTGGTAAGCAGCTTGGGCACGCCACCCTTGGTGCTAGCCCCGAGGCTGTTCCCTCTGGACAAGCAGCTGTCCCTCGCGGGTCCCACCAGGCACGGTCTCCTTTCTTTTCCCAGGCGCCAGATTTCGTCACCCTTGGGGACCTGCACTCCCGTGCGCGTTTCAGTGACCCGCGTGGGTCCCTACTGGGATGGGCTTATGCCCCCCCACCTGCGCAAGTCTTGGCACCCCCCCTGCGCAAATCATTGCGCCATCCCCTGCGCAAGTCATTGTGCCATCCCCTGCGCAAGTCTTGGCACCTCCCCCTGCGCAAATCATTGCGCCACCCCCTGCGCAATACAGTGCCCAGCTGGCGTGGGCACCTACCCCAGCCTCTGCGCAATTCCCCTCTGGGATAGCAGCAGCTCATGCACGTTATCCCAACCACTTCTCCTCCTTGTCTCCTTGCGGGTCCCTCCAGGCGCTGACTCCTTTCCTCATTGGCTCGCAGCCCCAGGCCCACATTTCGCCAGATCTTTCCTCCTCTGGGGACCAGCGTCTCCTTGCGCCTCTCAGTAACCCTCGTGGGCCCCAGCCAGTTCGGGCATGTGCCACCCTTCCTGCGCCAGCCTTGGAGCCTTCATGCATTGTGCCATCCTGCGCCCTTTGTGCCCCTAGTGGGCCCTAGCTGGAGTGGGCTTCCGCCCAGCAGACTTGGGCCTCTGCCCCCCCACCGCGCATCTGCGTGTTTACCCCTCTGCAGCGTGGGGCCCCCGTCCCCCAGCGCATTCCACCTGTGCACCTGCTGGGGCCGTTCTCGAGCGGCCTCCCCCTAGCCCAGTGGCGCACCTACCTTCTGTCCTCTCATCCTCCCTGGCCACTCCCCCTTCCTCAGGCATGCCAGCCTTCATCGGCTCGTCTCCGGTACCTTCCGCTCCTCCACCCCCCTTGCGCACATTGGTCCGTTCTCCTTCATTTGGGGGGGCGCACCCCGAGTTCTCGGAGCCCTCTCCCACTCCAGGCCCTCTCGGTCTCCGTCCTCCTCCGGCGGAATCCCAGTCTTACCCCCCTGTGTCGGACTTTCTACCCCAGTTCCCCCCTCCCCCCCGGTGGCGGCGTGATCTCCGCTCCCCCCCCTGTCGCGCCGCCCGGGGGGTCCTCAACGGCCCCCTCTCCTCCACCCTCCCTCGGCACCGAAATCCTTAATCCCCTCAGCGCTCCCCCGCTCTCCCCGTTCTGTCCCCTCGGGTCTTGCTTCCTCCGGACCGCCTCAACCCTCCTACGCCGCCATGCTTCGTCCGGACCTCCTTCCCTCGAAGGACGCTATCCTCCCAGACGTCCATCTGCCAGACATAGAATTCCCGCAAGAGAACTCTACCTCCGTCATCCCCTTCTCCGACTCGGAACTGTCGTCGCTGTCTACGGCCTTTCCACACACATTCATCCTTAAATTCTCCACCGGTTGCCCCAAACTTCCCAGAGTGCAGGAAGCTATCGCCAAATGGAATGTCGCGAACGAATATCGAGTGGCCCCCCTCGACCCCAGACACATTCTCCTGCACCTATCTTCAGACCGCGACCACAGGACCGTGTGGTCCAAGGGAACAAGCAAGATTGACTCCCACCAGATGAAGATTATCAAATGGTCACCAGAATTCAACTCCAAAGAAGATTCAGCAACGGTTGCAGCGTGGGTTACCCTTCCCAACCTCCCCCTAATCTGTTTTGTTCCAGCGGCGCTAAAGCGCATCGCCAACTCCTTCGGGACGTATGTGGCATCGGCTCCCGAGACCAGTAACCTCACCAAAGCCCACTATGCCAAAATCTGTGTTGAACTCGACCTCACTTTCGAACCTCCCAACTTCATCAACATCGAGCTTGGCAATCATTCCCACACACAACAAATCCTCTACGACAACCACATATTATTCTGCAACCACTGCCACCTAAGGGGCCACCTTCCTAAGAACTGTCATCGCCTGCATCCGGAGCTTAAAAAGAAGCCACCCAGGAAAGACATCGACTTGGAGGTCGGGATCACCCCCAAGTCGCCCATTCTCCCCCTTCCAAACTCCTACATTCGATTCGATTCCAGTTTCGGAGAGCCAACCTCCAGTGAAGCGCCGAGCAGGGCCCTGATCCCTTTCATTCCCCAACACATAGAGACCTCCAACCAATTCGCTATTCTCGATTCAGTGGACCCGGAGCCAGGCTTCTTCCGAGACGGCTCCAACCCCCCCGATCTGCCACCCTCCTACCCCATCTCCTCGCACGGGAAGGACGCCACCGAAGCTGGCAACACAGATCACCGACAGCTCCCCTCTGCTCAGGGGGCCACCCTCCCGGCAGTGGACCCGGCTCCTTCCCACTCCATAGATTCTCTTCAATCCCCCAGTGCGATCCCAGTCGAAGAAGTCCTAGCCATCCTTGGACCAGATCAAGTGAGGAGAGGCCTACAAGTGCTAGCAGCAGGTGCCTCCCTCCAGCAACTGCTGACCGAGAGCGTGCACGACTCCCTCGCCATTCCCCCGAAGGATACAGCAGTCGACTCTGCTGGCAATCTGATTGGACCTCCGCCCGGTTCGATCGAGTGCCACAACTACAATCTGCCCTCATCATCGAACGTCAACACGGTTGACACCCAACGGTGCAAATCAGGCTCCGACAAGTCCGCCACCATCCAAACTAGATCCGCTGCTAGGCGGAACAAAAAAACATCCCAATAACCTCTTAATGCTGAACATCCTATCTTGGAATGTTCGCGGCCTGGCTAATAAACCAACATTACGGAGAATTACCAGTCTTCGAAAAATTCACAAGATCGACATCTTCATCATCATCGAACCCAAAATCCCCGCCAAACGTCTCAAATCTACTCAGTTAGCTCTGGGCCTCCCAACGGCTATTGCCAGCAGGAACGACATCTGGATTCTCGGATCGAAGGAGGTCAATCTCGATATCATCCAGGACACCCAACAAGCCCTCTCTTGTTGGGTCTCCCACCCCACCCTTTTTGAGCGGGCCATAATCTCGGCGGTCCACGGTAGCTGTGTCATCGCTGAACGGAAACACCTATGGAACGACCTGCTAGACACCTATCACCTCAATACCAATACCCCCTGGCTTTGCATAGGGGACTTCAACGCCATCACCTGCAGAGACGAGAAGATTGGAGGTCGGCCTACGCCCCTGTCAGCCATGCATGACTTCAACAACTTCATTTTCAACGCTCGCCTTACCCCTCTTCAATTCAAAGGCAGCGAATTCACTTGGTGCAACATGCAGGACGGCGACCGCCGTCAATATTCCCGGCTGGACAGAGCCCTCACCAACGTGCGTTGGCACGACATGAGAATCAGCTCCACCCTGACCCACCTCAACTCCACCGAATCCGACCACGCCCCTATCCTGGTGGAAATTAAAAGCAGAACCTTCCCATCTAAAAAGAACTTCCAATTCCTCAACTTTTGGACCAATCACCCGTAATTCTTGAGCATCGTGGCAGAGGCGTGGCACAGCCAGGACTCCCCCCATCCTCTCACTCGGGTCAGCAACAAACTCAAAGCCACCAGGAAAGCTCTGTCCACTTGGAGTAAACAAGCATTCGGGGACATATTCCAAGCGATACGCGTCGCTGAGGACGACGTCACCCGAGCTGAAGCTTTATTCCTCTCCGACCGATCCCCAGCGGCGAGGAGAGCCATGAACCTTACCAAGGCTATACTCAAATTCAGGCTCAAAGTTGAGACCGACTTCTGGAAGCAGAAAGCCAGACTGAAATGGGACAGTGACGGGGATAAAAACTCCAAATATTTCCACGCCTGCGTCAACGGCAAAAGAAACAAACTTTCGATTCATCATATCACCGACGACCAAGGCATCATCAGATCGGACCACAAGGGGATCCAAGTGGCGGCCGCAGACTTTTACACCAAATTATTCTCTAAGGAGACGATCTTCAAAGACAACTCTTTCCTCGACCAAATCCCCACCATCATTAGCGACTCCGACAATGCTCTGCTGGAGCGCCCTCTGTCTGAACAGGAAGTGAAAGACGCGGTATAGGCTTTGAACGTGCACAGTGCCCCCGGCCCAGATGGCTTTTCGGGGACTTTCTTCCGCACTTGCTGGGATATTATCAAGCAGGACATCACCGCAGCGGCGATCGCCTTCTTCGAAGGAGCTTCTTATCCAAAAGCTATTTCCAGCGCCAATCTCATCCTCATCCCGAAAAAAGACAACCCCAACTCCTTCCGCGACTTTCGACCCATCAGTCTTTGTACATTCACCAACAAGATCATCTCCAAGATCATCGCTTCCAGAATGACCGAAACCCTCCCCAAAATCATCTCGGAAGAGCAAAGCGGATTCGTTCGCGGTAGGAACATCCAAGACAACATCATGCTGGCCCAGGAACTTATCATCTGCATGAAATTTCCGGTTAGAGGGGGCAACATCGCCATCAAAATTGACATGGAAAAAGCTTACGACAGACTAGATTGGCAATTCATGATCTGGGTCTTCAGAGCATTCGGATTTTCCGAGAATTGGACCAACATCGTGTGGAGATCCATCAGCAACTCATGGTTCTCCACAGTGATCAACGGCCAATCTGAGGGATTTTTCAAATCTAGCAGAGGAATCAGACAGGGCGATCCCCTATCATCCACGATCTTCATCATTGCAGCCGACGCCCTGAGCAGAAACCTCAACAACATGGTTAACATCCCCAACTTCCAGCAATTCCATACTGCTAGCGGATGCCCCACCATCACCCACCTGGCTTTTGCCGACGATCTTCTCATCTTCTTCTCCGGGGACGTGGGCTCCATGGAGGTGGTTCATAATACCCTGGCGTGGTACTCCAGATGCTCCGGCCAGAAGATTAACCTATCCAAGAGTACCATCTACTCCTATCACAGCTTCAATATCGAGAATGTGGCCAGACTCACCAACCTCACCTCCATTGCGGTTGCTCATCCTCCTTTCCACTATCTCGGCGCCCCCTTGGCGTATGGGAAATCTAACGCCAGCATCTACGAGAACTTAATCACCAAAATCAGGAACAAGATCGAAGGATGGCATAATGCAACCCTATCTCCAGGCGGGAAAATCATCCTCATCAATTATGTGCTCAACTCCGTCCCCATCCACACCCTAGCGGCCTGCTCCCCGACCAGGAAGGTTATCTTGTCGATTGAGCAGATCTTTTACAACTTCTTCTGGGGGCACAACAAGGGGCAAGACAAACACCACTAGGCCAGTTGGGACACTATGGCTTCCCCAACTGCTAACGACGGGCTTGGATTCACCAAACTCGATCACATCGTCAAAGCCTTTTCAATGAAGCTGTGGTGGAAATTACGTACTGGCAATAACCTGTGGACCAAGTTTATGAAGGCCAGGTACTTCAGACACATCCATCCCGCGACTGCCACAGCTAACAGCAGGTCTTCCGCGGCTTGGCGTCGTATTCTTCGGGGCCGGGAACTGGCCGAACCCACGATCAGACTTCATCTGGGTACAGGCGAGTCCAACCCATTCCTAGAAAGGTGGACAGGTGACTGCCTTATCCCGAACATCACCGACTCCCCGAGAAACTGCAGGATCAAAGACCTGTAGAATCCCACCAACAACGTTTGGAATTGGGACAGAATCCGTGACTGGTCTGGCATCGAATCTGTTGACAGCATTCGCCAGCACGGTCTTTCCATCGGTATCGAAGCTGATCAGCTGAGGTGGTCGCTAGCAGCTTTTGGTGTTTTTTCAGTGCGATCGGCTAGACTCTCGATCCAAGATAACGGCCCTGACCTTTTCATTGCGCGTTATTGGAACTCTTGTATCCCTAAGAAATGGTCATTCCTCCTGTGGAAAGTCATGAGAAATAAACTTCCCACTGACGACAACCTTAACTCCATCGGTTTTAGCCTGGCATCCGCTTGTAACTGTTGCAGCGAGCGTCAAACGGAGACTATCGACCACATCTTCAGGGAAGGCAGCCTCCCTGACAAAATTTGGAGCACCCTCAATCACAACTACAACACCTCTCCAGACGACGGGCGCTTTATTGATCTGCTGGCTCACTGGGGTGCCGCTTCCCACGGCCACCAGATCGTTGCAGCGGCCGCCACCTGGGCTATCTGGAAAAATCGCAACAAAGCGAGATACGAGGGACACCAATACTCGACTGATCAGCTAATCCGGGAGATTCACCGGCAATACGGCAAACGGAGATCCCTTTGCTCACACAGTTCTCCGACTTTCGGGCAACCGTTTTTCTTTTAGTTTTGACGGTCGCGTCCGGTCTTTTCCCCTGTCCTTCCCTTTTGGTATACTTTTGTCTTGTATACGTGTCTGGCTTCAGTTTTTGAGCCTTGGTTTTTAATAAAAGGGGGTTTCTTTTAAATATATATATATATATATATATATATATATATATATATATATATATATATATATATATAGGCATATATCCTTTTATAGGTATATACCCAATATGAAGCTAATGTAGGTCGTACTCGAACCTGGATTGAATTCGCAGGTCTGAAATCAGAGTCTTGACCCTCTCAAATACACATTTTCGAAATTAGGCATTTAAAGGATTTAATATATATATACACATATACATATTTATATGTATTGAATAGGTAAAATACCATAATTGCCTAAAAATGGCTAGAAAATATGAATCAACCCTGAGAGTCGATTCCCACAAGTCCCAAACAATGTCCAAGGACCAAAAACTCAGAAATTATCGCCATAAAACTCAGAAATCAAAATATCATATAAATCTCAAATTTTCCAATTCAATGAAAACCCGATTATGCTTGAAAAAGGCAAACATATAGGTAATAATTCCGCGGATCACTTCCCGCAAATTCTAATTATCATATATGAACTAACAATTCAGAAAATACGAACTAAAAGTCAAAGGACCGAAAAATCACATTTCTATTCAAAACTTTGAATCCGAAAAATCCAATTTTGACAAAATGACTCAAAACACAAAATACACCAAATCAACCCGCGAAACTCGACATACACGCTGGTCTCAACCTACGTGATATGCTTGGGTACTCCCGGGTTTGAAATCGTGTCCGTGTCGTGTCCACAGAACGCGTATTGGAAAACCCAATACCGCGTGATAATAAGCACGTATGCGTGCGTTCTCGCTCGTTTGAGCGCCGCACACACAACAAAAAGCCACGCGCTCATGCACGTAGCTGGGGTGGTCCTAGGGTAGGTCTAGGACACGAAAACACGGCGACACGTCGTGTCGAGGCAACGCACACAGCCCCGCACCACGTGTGGCATGCTGCACGCGCCCGCGTCCGTGCCCGCGCGTGCCCTCGTGCACGCGATTCGTCGCTCGTGGCTTGTACGTCGGGCCACGCCACGACTCGGGATCGAGTCCCTTGATAGTCTAGGTATAGGGCTACGTGTTCCAACTCCTGGAACGGGTCCTCATCGCGTCGAGAGCGCATACGAAGTCCGTTTCAGCGACAAAAATCAGTCCGAGTGCACAGTGTGGCTGAATAGTGCACGTGCGATTTCTCCGCGCTCGCTCAACGAAACGTCGTGAAAGTTTACGGACATGTGGGCAGAGGTTGCCCCTATGTGCTCGTAAAATTTCACGTAAGACGGAGCTCTGTGCGTCGAGTTATGATGTACAGACTGCAGGACGTGCACGAGACCGTGCACGGGATCTCGTGCACGCGTGTCCGTATCTGTTCGGATGCCAAAATCGTGTCGATTTCCGATCCGTCTTTATGAAAGTTGATAAAAATCATATAAGAAAGGATTTCGTCAAAACAGAATCAAAATTTAATACTTTTCAATTCTAAGTGGCATTTTGCCGAACACATGCAACGTGAGACCGATACGTGTCCGATACCACTATCAAACGAAACCAAAATCCTACAAAACTTTATGGGCAAGTCTAGGGCACCTATATGGATGCAAAAATAAAAGAAATTCTAGAATAACTATGGTAGATTAGGCTTTACCTTTTGAGTGTCAAAAACTCAATGAATGGAGCCCCTCGATCGTCGTGTCGGTCGATTCCCCTCAAGCAATTACCTCTGCCTCCTTGCTAATAATGCTCCAGTAGATCCTCCTCTCCTATACGAGTGCAATGGAGTTTGTTTGGGGAGAAACGGACTCCGGATGAAGAAAATAGAGTTTTTGGAGGAGGAGATCTATTAGGGTTTCACTTGTGGAGGCTATGCTTCACAAATGAAAGAGAGGGGAGGGGGTACTGCTGTGGGTAGCCAGGTTAGGGTCTCTAGGGTTAGGTTAGATGCATGGGCTTGGGCTCCCTAGGTTGCTAATAATGCCTAAGTCAAAAAGGCTTTAAAAAGCCTATTAGAAAAATGGCTAAAAATTAATTAATCACTCTAAAATTAACTAATAAAATCTAAATTAATTCTAATGATAATAAATCTGATTCTAATATAGCATTAAGGTTCTAGGTCATGGTTGGCTAAGGTCAAACCACTTATACTACCAAAACACCAATTCAGCTACCAATCAAACCGCACAACAAGCAATTTAATTAATAAATTAATAAAATTCAAGTAATACACAATTACTAAAATACCCTTAGCCTAAAAATATGTAATTAGCCAATCAAGTCACATGGTCGAGTCTTCTTGGTCATGGTTAGTCTCTAAGTCAAACAGTCTCTAGGTTAAACTAGCAACAACCAAAATCATAATTCATCCATCTAAATAATATAAAATAAATAAAAAAAATCCCCAAAAATCATAATATTTAAATATTATTATTAAATGATAAAAAATACAAAAGTTCAAAATTACCTTCGTTTCAGAAAAGTGATGGTTACAATATAACCCCTCTCGAGGAGTAGAGAGATGCACATGGGGGTGGTGACCCTAAGGAGGGGACCATGTAGGTGATTTTACATTGAGTAAGGATACGACATCTACTAAAAATATTCATGCTTTTTGGCCAAGCTCAATTTAATTCCATTGGGCTAAGCCCCAAAGGAGCTTAGCAACTCGGACTCGGACTCGGGCTCGGGCTCATGAGGCATAATGTGGCATTTTATTACGCACTTTGCACTTATCATGTCAGCATCGTCGCTAGGCACATAGTACGATTAAGTTACGCTCGTTTCGCGAGCCTTTTTCGCATCCGTTCGTGCGCTAGTTTGCGTGTCCAGATAGTGTGCCAGATGGCGCGGCAAGATGGCATGCCAGTTGGTGCGGCCAGATAGCGCAACTAGATGGCGCGCCAGTTGGCATACGATTGGCGAGCGGTTCGTACGCATATTACGTAAGTGCACGCAGGCACGATTGGCGCAGGTGCGCGTATGTTGCGCAAGTGCGCGTGGGTGCGATTGGCGTAGGTGCACACTGTACGCTTCTTGCACAGTCGCATGCGCACATGAGCGCTGGGTGCTGGACACGTACACACATGTGCGCAGTCGCGCAATATGGTGCTCATGCATGTTGGTGCTCAGTGGCGCTGTTTTGCGCAGGACGTGGCTGAACCGTTTGATAACGTGCAATAACGGATCCGATAATTTTGGATCTGACATTCAAACGTCGTGCACGTTTCGGATCTGGACAGTTACGGAGAGGCCTTATATATAGAGTCTCTCTTCTCTCTCAGAAAGAGAAGACTTGACCAAATTTTCTACCGAAAGAGAAGAGAGAGAGCTCCTGCGTTGGCGCCACTTGAGAGTTCACTTCTTTTCCTCCGAGGAGTCCGTTAGTGTGCAGATTGGCAGAGTGTTCCAGAGTTCTTTTGAACTTGCTGGTTCCTGGAATCTAACCGTGTGGGCGGATCTAGCTTTGAGCGCATGTGTTCTAAACACCCCAGTTGGCTTTCTTCGATTACGAAAATCTTTTTAGATTTTTCATTTGTCGCTATTACGAAAATCTTCTTAGATTTTTTATTTACAAAATCCTCCTAGGATTTCTATTCTTGCACCTTCCTTGAAGTGCTACAATTATCTCACAAGAGTTTTCCTCTGATATCATGCCCCAAGGACTAACAAGTGTTACGTTTTGCGCCCGCATGATCGAGTATGAGTTGTGAGCGCGTTCCGCCTACGTCGTAGAATCAACAGAAGCGAGATGTCTAGACATCAATAATCACCAAATATTCAAGAATCAATCTTTGCTCAATCACAAAAACTAGCAAATCAGGAAATCAAAACCCAGCACATACGATCATTACATTCCATTATTATGTTTTAGTACATCATACATATCGACACTCTAGAGACAAATATGGTAAAATCACCAAACACATCAATTTTAACCAATAATTTATCTAAACCTTTCTAGAATCTTCCAAAAGTAGTCTTTCGATCCTCGTGCTATATCGATGGCCTAATATATCAATATTTTGTCAGGATTGTAACAAAATACATACAAACAAATGTCGCACCATACAAAATAAAGCAATAAAATAAATGCAAAAAGTGAACCCGAAAATGAGACACTGAAATATTGTAATGAATACAACCTGCAACACGAGAAACTATGAGAACAATAATGAACAAGAATAACACAATTAGCAATCTATGTGTTTTGAAATGATATTTTTCAATATGTAGGCGGTTGGACTTTTACTCAGATTGGTCCGGTTTGAACATACATACAGTGTATATCGAACTGATTCGAACATGAATACAGTGTATGTCAAAATATTAGCCAGATTTTAGATGGTTTGCCCAAATATCTACTTGGCATTTCCCTTTCCCGAGAATCAGAAATCATATCAAGCAATATTTAGATTTGATATCATGATACAAAGTCACAAACACATTATTCAGAGTCAGATACACGTAATCGTGTCACAATATGAAACATGACTAGTCAAGAAATAAAATGCAATATCTATAATGTATTAAGAAACATAAGTAAGGAATGTACTTGACTCAGGTTCAATTTGCCGACATTGCTCCTAATCTAACCTATTAAAATACAAGATTTCAATATAAGTCCTTACACATTTTTTCTATTTAGGTTATGCATATGCTAAAAGATTAACATGTATGCTTACTTGCTCATTTAATATATATAACCCAAACTCCATGGCCCAAAATTACCTATATTAAATTCCTTATGAGAATTAGAGCTCCTATATCATTTTGGCAATCAAGAGAGCCATGAATTGTTCTTATAGTTAAACTCTTTTTTATCAAAGCTTATAAAGAAGCAAAAGTTCAATTATAACTAGTAGAAATCTTATGCTAAGGTCCACATTCTATATTTTATACCAGCCTACAAATTAATAGTTTTCTATAAACCTGAGCCTCAATATATTTATATATTACCTAAAGAGTAATTGCTCAAATGGTAGGACTCACTACCTGCGTATGCATGATCTAATGGCCCAATACTTATTTATTAAGGTTGAAGCCCAAACCAATTCCTTTTAGCCTTAAGAATATTTTCCTCAAATCAACATTCTAGCCTATAACCTTGTTTAAATGTATTCTCTCTGATCCAATTCGGGCCCAAGTTAAGTCACTTTTAGTGAAACCCGAAGGCCCATAGACTATATTTCCTTCAGAATTAAGGAATCTAATACCCACCTCTTCTTCTCCTATGGCTTTAACCGAATCTTTAAATATGAAACCAACTTTGTAGTAAAAAACCCCATTCGTATTCATCTTGTTTTAATGTTATGTCCACAATATCACTTACCCATACTTTTTGGTTCAGTTATCTCAAAATATGTTGACTGATATCAAAAAGAAAATGAAGAGAAGGAAGATTAGCTATCGAATAGAATAGTTCGTCAAAAGATTAGATAATTCACTAATCAAATTATCAAGATCAGTCGAATGATCAAGACAAAATTTGAAATCGATCGACTGATGTAATTCTTCAATACAAAACAAAATGACTCGAGGAGGCTTAACGATCACTTCGATGACTCAAACTCCCAGCATCATGGTTCTTTCTAGCCGGGGGATACCATAGTTGGATGATGATGTCCTCTGAGGAATTTGTCATGCCTCGACCCGAAAAATCGCTCTTCCTCGTATCGATTTATCCGAATTGTTTGTCATCGCTGGGGCATGATGCCGTACGAGTTTAGAGTTTCACTCGTACAAGACAAGATGACAAGTTCTCAAATGGTTATCTTTGATTTGTTGTTAGCAATGGAAGAAATAGAGTATACGAAATAATTACCTTTATTGATAAATGAACTGAGGTTACAAAGGCTTTCAATAGCCCAACTGAATTTGCCTCAGATTGGCTTACATCACTCAGGTTCTCTCTTGCCCACAAATGTTTTCACCATTCTAAACATCATGTCTTCTATATCTTGGCCGCATCATCATGTTGCAAGTTCGAACGTTAATACGGTCGTACGTCTCAATATTCTACGGTATTTCATGCCTTAGCGCGTTCAAGCGAAGCTCCGCCGCGAACAAATCATAACCTGAACCTGGAAGCAATCTGGTGGAAGATCAGTACTAATTCTCTCACGTACTGATCAGAGACCCACTTTACTAAATCGATATTAAATAGATATATTGAATCATGCAGCATACAATTTAGTGATCTTTCTATCCTTGCCTTAGGATCGGTTCATGGCACATTCAAAAGCAGTAGAGCAGGTTATCGTGGCAAGCATGTTATATTTGATTTATGTAAGCAAACATGTAGGCAATATATAACAATCTCGCGTTTGTTTCTAAGCAAACATGCAGGCAATATATAACAATCTCGTGCTAGCATGACTTCTTACCAACATCGAACGCACTCGCCCTTGCCCGATGCAAGGTGAATACGCTATCATCCTTTTCTGTCATGTTATAAGTGATCTTGTGCAGGTTCTCTATATTCTTGCACTTTCAGTCCATCATTCTTTAACTATATGAAGGTCGTTGTCGTATTCCCGCTAGAATAAAACTCTACCATGTTTCTCTTTTTTTTTCTCAAATTGGATAACCCGACGTCCTCCCCATACGGGTTGCTGGCCCAATATTTGAAGGATACCGAACTTACCATCAATTGTGGCCTATCATATCAGTAGAAGATCGCAAGTCATGCTCAAAAGATGTGTACCAACAATGAAATGATTAACATCTCTCCTAGGCCGAACGGTCCTGGTGCTCCAGCATTTGAGAAAAATATCCCACCCGTGCACGAACAATATCTCAAGTCCATTCGACCATGCAATGCACGTCAAACTCATACAACCAAACATAGTCTTGAGTCTGAAACTCAGACATCATGTCATCTTGCATTTCTCTTTCTTTCAATGTTCTTACTCTTTCTATGTTCTCACATTCTTTATACGATTTCATTCTTTATTTCAATATTCAATGGCACCATACCCCAACTCAATGTTCGTCAAATGAACGACCCGAAGGTCTCGAAAATTTCTAAGGCACTGTGCCACATTCGACATTTCTATCACATTCATGCCATAATTGTTCTCTTTGCAACGAAGCCATCTTTTATGATTCTTGTGCACGTACACATGCTTTGACACAATTATTTTCTATTATTTGAGTCGTGCATGCGATGCACGCCTCGATATCGTATTTCTATGTTCTATGCCTTAGTGTTTAATGTTTATGGCTCGTGTACTAGGGCACTCATCTCAGTAGTCTTTTAATGTGCTAGTCTTCTAACTCGTGCATGAAGGCACGAATGACTCATGCGCTGAGGCACTTGTCGATACAGTTATCCCATGTTCTTTATGCTTGCGCACCGAGGCGCTCGCCTTTGCTATATTTAATGTTCAATAGCGACTCGTACATTTGATATATGTTTCATTTCAATTGTTCTATCTAGTGTTCGACATGCACAATGTTCATCTCTCGACCGAGCTACGCCTGTGATCTCGATAGGTTAACTTAGCATACAATGATATATTTTACTTAGGCATGAAAGAGTAAGAAAGAAGGGTTAAAGTTATCCCACCTTAAGTTGATATGCCTTGTCGTTTCGCCGAGCCGATGCGGCTCAATTTCATAACTTTGTTACACGACCAACTCTTCTGACTTAGCTATTCGAGCACTTCATGCTTCGTTGAATTATCTGACCGATTTGGCTTACCGTGCCTATGCTTCAATCCGTTGTGAGGTGGTAATTTGGTTTTGCGGACACCATTACAAATAAGGCAAAATATCGACCTCTTATATTTTAGCATAAACGTATAGCCTGTACATAAAACCAACTAAAATCAATATTCGTTCGAATCGGGCTTGTGCATTGCATTGATTCAATTTCTTAAAATCTTCGAACCGACTCAATACTTTCTCTCGGGCCAACTTAACACTTGCATCGAACTTACTCGATGCATTCCTCGGGTCAACGTAACTCTTTGCATCGATTCGCTTCGATACATATTTTGGGTCAATGTAACTCTTCTAGTCAACGACTCATCGTAATGCACCGTGTGAAGTACATCATTACATTATATACCACTCAAAATAAGGTTCATCCTCGAACCAAAACCAACACTCAGTTCAAGTGTTTTCTAGACCGTTTTACGATCTCGTCCAACTATCGTTGTTTCGTTTCAAACACTTGTGCAAGATTTCATTAACTTTCAATCTTTCTTGCAGCTCAACTTAAATTTAGTATACAACTTGATTTGGATCGTACACATATTCAAGGCGTCCTAAAAATATATGTATTTCAGCCAAGCCCAGTGGTAGAAAATTAAAACAAAGCTGACAGGTAAATTTCAATCATATGCTTGCCATTCCGTACTCTCGATCGGACTTATCTTTAGCGACTTTTCTCGAAACTTTATCACATCTGTATATTTAATACATACGTGATTTATTCAACAAAGTCACTGCATGCGACGTGATTCAAAAATTGTATTTCTCATTTCGTAAGTTTCATACGGACCATCAATTCTATGCATTGTGTTAAGCTATTGCACATCCGATCGCAATGAGTATCCGCAATGCCTTTGCGTTCGAAGTCGCTGCCCAACTATTTTTGAACTTTCACATTGCAGCTCATCTCAATACGATTTCCCTTTATTTACTTGCAAATGCAGCAACATTTTGGGCTAAGCCCACTAGGTGACTTACGCAGACACCGTGCTTAAATTCTTCCGACGCAACTCAAATCGACGGTGCTCAAAGACAATGGTCTTTCCGACTCAAAAGTTTAATTTGAGGTGACTGTGCTCAAAGGCAACAATCGCTTTGACACAAGGTCTCTACGCCGTGTCTTATGTTCGATTTCTATCGAGTAAGAAATTCCTAACCGTTAAACCCATTAACCCGAGCCCGACCTCTTTGTGATAACACACAGCAGAGAGAGAGACAAACCCGAGAGTTTAAACGCCGCGAGAGTTCGTTGAACGAAAACCTTAATGCGAAGAGAGCGCCACCACCTGGGAGCACCCCTCGCGCGCGCCGCCTAGGGCACGCCGTCGGCCGGTCGGGTGTGGCAACCACGCACAGGAGCGCCGATCAGCGCGCGCACTGCCGAGAACAGGGCAGTAGCAACAGCAGCAACGTCACGACAGGTACCGATTCACTATCTTATTTCTTCGCATATTCTCCATCGTTTTCGATTTCGTAAGTTTCTATAGAAACCCCAAATGACCCTCTAGAGATCCCAACAAGTAGATATAGGCATGGTTGAGCGATCAATCTGGAAATTCGACACCAAGTCGAAGAAAAACCTGTTCGTAAACAGGGAATATAGTAAGCCAAACACCCATATTTACGATCTGATTCTCGTCAACCTATTAAAAGTAATTAGAAAATACTTGAAGGGAGTCAGAGACAACATATAGGAGATTTAAACGTATCTTGTAGATCCCAATTTTATGGAGTATGCACAAAGTTATTCTAGTTCTACAATCGAGAAAAACCCGTTTAAAACAGTTTAAAAAAATTAGAAAATCCATCCACACGACGTGCGTCCCGCCATTCCGGGCGACGTGGTCGCGAACCAAAGGCATCGAAAGCTGCGTAACGGCTTCGTGGTCGTGTGGGCTTTGATGGAATTCAAATTGGTCGCGTGTGTGCGACGAATTTGATGCGTATCCGTCGAAATTTGCCGTATCGGCCTCTATGCAAATTCTCTAATTACTTCGTGCACGCTCGTCGGATCGAGACAAAACTTGTGCTAACAGGACCGTATCATTTTTCTGGTCCTGCGTGCCAAGTTTGGTCCGATTTCGAGACAGTTGATGGGATCGCCGTTTCGCGGGCCCCACGGTCCGATTCGACGGGTGATTTTGTGTACGGCCTGCCGAAATCCAACTCGGGACATACGATTGGGTTCGTATCGAAAAATGGATTCGTAGACATGTAGTTTGATGACTTTAGAGACCGTTGACTCTTGCACGCTTTTCGGTGCAAAGCGGGTTCAACGGTGGACACCGTTTTGACCCGAAATTACCGTTTCGCCTCTGTGTCCAGAATTGGACTTAAGGACAGGTGATCCTAGCTATTTTGACTATTCTGTGAACATTGGTAATGTTTATTTCAGCTTTCGGGGATTGTTGTAAGAGTTTTGACTATTGTGGCATTCTGAGTGGTTCAGATTATCGGTTACACCAGCACAGGACCACAGGCGAGTACAGTTTGTTGTCTGTTTTCAATATTGAATTTCACTATATCTCATTGATTGGTCATTAATTATGTGAATTTTATTTTATTATAAAACAATGAGTCGGGAACTTGAAATACCAAAGATATGTGATCTGACCATAGCCCGTGTTTATTTTCTGCAAGTAGACATTGTAGCCCGTGTTTATTTTCTGCAAGTAGACATTGTTGACCGTGCTTATTTTTCATGCAAGTAGACCTCGTAGACCGTGCGGTGTAGTATCCCAGACCGATCACATATCAAGGTTTTTCTAACAGTCGGGAAGGTATTGTTTACTTTATTTTACTGTCGATTTACTGTCTTTACTTTCATCTTTACTATTATTTTCAAAACTCATGATTGGTGTCTAACCTTTGTTTATAGTCATTTTCATATATTGGAACTGCATTCGATGAATTGTACTCGTTCTATTCCTGACTGGAAACCAATATTTTTCAGGTAGCCGTGGATTCATTTAGCGTGGGTGATACGGGGGTACTTGCAAACAAAAGCCTAGAGACTAGCTAGATAGTTGAGTTATAGTCATTCATTTATTTATACAAGTTTATATTTTTCTACAAATATAAAACTTGTAGTCATTGTAAATTAAATTAATTATGTGAATGAGCATTATTTGTGATTTTGAGCTTCATGGCCGTGACAGCGTTCTACCGCCAACACTGCGGCGTAGGCTGGCTTGGACACTTCTCGTATCCGTTTTAAAAAAAACGGGTGCGGGTCGTCACAAGTTTTTGTGGTGGCCCATGCAGGTCAGTTTTCGCAAATCATACGAACTCGTGATAGTACTTAAGTTAGTTGTACTATTGCGAGCCTGCGACTAGAAAATGCTTATTCACAAGTTAGGATTAATTTAATTTAAGAGAATGACTAGGACTAGGAGTCCCTTATACAAAATTACCGATGGGTAGTCTAGGCCATACAATATAGATGAGGAATTATAAATTTTTGATAGTTGACAGATCCCATAGGTACAATATTACCTCTTGATATTATGATATTATTCAATAGATTATTCACTTGGCGAGACCGGGCTTCCTAGAATTAATGATCTAACCTTAATAAATTGTGCAATTCCTTCTCTTTGTCTCTTAGATATCATCCTTATATCTTAGTTCGAATTGCCTATTTAGTTCCTATTTTGCCTAAGAATTATTATTTTGTTTATATAATTTCTGATTATGTTACCCATATGTGAACCGTGAGTTAGTTTCGATTCAAGTTTTTCCTCAAAGGCTTGAGTACACATGGAATAGTTAGAATGTTTGTATTTCTCTGTCTTCAGTTATTTTCTCCATGTTCATCTTTTATTTTAAGAATTGTGACTGATAGATACTTACCTATTTCATAATCAACTTGTTTGAATCTCTAGAAGCTCATGGATTTTTTACAGACATAGTTTAAGGAATGTTAGTTAACTCATAATGGCAGGACAGCAGCACACTGTCGCCATTTATTTGAATTATGGAGACTATGGGTTCACTGCAGCCAGCAGCGCACTGGCGAGACACGACCCCTAGAGTTGAAATTGTGTAAGGAAATATAGGTTATGGAATATTGCTAAAACTTTGGCTAGTGGTCCTCTTTGATCGTAGTTACCCTGGTGTCGAGATAAGGTAGAGTATCTGATAGCATATCACATCTGAATCACGGAACCAAGAGTTTACCACCGCCCGGGTATACGGACGAGGCAAAATTCTCGGTGAAATGACTTCAGACATGATTACAAGTTAGGATACTATAGAGGATAGAAAAATGCCCTGTGTGACCAATAAGATCCAAATCCAATACTAGTAGAAGTTATGTAAGTTGGGTAGCATGTCTCCTAACCTAGCATTCTGCGGTCCTTGTGACCTATTGACGAGGTGATTGACTGACACTAATAGGTTTACCTGGAATATGGAATTTAGAAGTCCATAACCCATTGGTTGACCAAGGCTTTATGGATAAGAAGATAGTATGATGACTATATAAGCAAGAACACCATGTAAGTTTTGATTCTCTCTAAACTCGAACTACTTGTGCATTCTTTCAAAAATCTCGTATAATCGTATTTGACTATCTTAACAAACGCTGCTGTTACAGCTTAGTTTTGCAAGCTCACTCTGTTCTCGAGCTTGATTTGAGGCATATGTTTAGTGGGGACGCCTGCTAACTTATTGTCTAATCAGAATCAGTATATTATGGTCTGATCAACCATGATGCATTTGGTTCGCTCTTCGTTTAATTATACTATGTGGATAGAGATATATAGGTATCTATGATCTCATCCGCGACTGCTTGACAATTCCTCTTGAATTATACGTTCGCCTTTGAATCACGTGATTGTATCCAGTGACATCTTTCTTGAACTCTTTATTGTTTTTGTCTTTCTTCGATTCGGAAAGACGAGAGCTCGTGATGGTAGAGAGATATAGAGTATCCCCATGGCTATGGTAGTGGTATACACAAGTGTAGCTACCATCGGTCAGTCATGTGATTGAGTTACTCATTCTTCCCTCGACCATCAAACTATTATTGAGACTTTCAAGCCATATGAATTTGAGAATGATTAGGATTTTACCCTTAGACAAATGCCAAACTAGGAGACTATCTATTCTCCAGAAACCAAATATCGTGAGCCTCTAATTATTTGCTTGAAGCTTGCTTTGACTAGCAACCCTTAAGCCTTAACCGAACCTCTTCTCGACCAAAGCCCACAGTTTAGACCTGAGATGAATAGACAAGGGTAAGGACAATCAGTACCGTGACTATGGTAGACACTCATTCCGAGATTGGTTTCCAACAAGTATTGTCCTAGCTATGTAAATTTTATTATTAAGACCTAACTAGTGTTGGAACACCACCGTCACTAGTTTAGCCAATACCATAGCTTAAATGTCCTGTCATATTACGATCTACCAGTGGCCAACAGCAATACACGATCACTATAGCTCTTGTGAAAATAGTCTGGCAGGCTTGAACCGTGTAGAGATTCACGACTCAGTTGTTAGAAATCTTTTCAAATGATGTGCCTTAGAGTTGGTTACCCCGTCGATAACTCTTGAATACTGGAGACGAGTAGGTCATTCTATTTTGTCGACCAGGTGTCATTGTACACACTCGTTTTCCATTTATTGAGGAACGATCCTTTCTTGACTTATATCTACCGTATTCCGTTGTGCTGTACCTTATTATTTATTACCATGAGTCGAGGTACGATACCGGACTTTGAAAATTCTTCTGACCTCATTATTCATAATACCATGACTTAGCTTCTAAGGTGGGTAGACTGTAAGCTTCCTAAAGTTTGGAATAAACAAGGATTACCTAGTGATTAAAATAATTTCTATTAGGATGACAATTAGTGTCCCATGGACTCCCACTTTCCATTTAGATCATTTTGTGTCCCCGGCCGTGTCATTAATATTCGGAGCACGAGACCAGCTGTTACCTTTCAACAAATTCCACATACAAGATCTAGACGAGTCCACCTTCATCTAGGTATATCATATCCCACTCAAACTCGTTCTCTTGTACTCTATTTTTATGGTATGACTTTTAGGTCAAAAGGACTAGCTATAACCCTTACCACAATACCGGTATACTTCCCGACTTCCACTAGAGCCTCAACCTTGACTCAATTCCTTCGACCCAATATATGGTGGTGATCTACTCGAAGCCCACTACGCACATACCACAAGTGTGCCACTCGATAGAGGCCTCTTGTGCTACTTAAACACAAAGGTCACCAAAGGCACGTTTTGGACTTTAGGGACTTAGCTAACCAACCCGAATGGCAATTAGCTCAACCATTTGGGAGAAAATTTATTCTAGGTTACCATAACCTGGTAGAAATAGTTTATGATTGGAATCATGTCTAGTCAATATAGATTAAAATTCAAGGTTCTTCCAACCAACGATTGATGTCCAATCAAGGAACCCTTTAAGACCCAGTAAAACTCCTCCATACATACCACCATTTTTGGAATAAATAAAACCGAACTATTTGAGGTAGGTCCCTATACCGATCATGTAGCTTCCATCTCTTAGAATGTGGTGTCATTCGTAACCATTATTCTATCTACCTGGAAGTCGAGATGCGATCTTTTACTGCAATTATAATCCTTACTCGTGTGTTTGAATAAACCACGGAAAGGATCACAATCTCGATTTCTCAAATTCCGTTCTATTATGGAACCTTGTTTAGATTAATTTCGAGAACGGAATTTCTGTATTGCACGGAGTGCAAGCCCTCTAAGAAACGAAGGGTCCTTCGAGTTAGCAAGTGACTGGAATAGAGTAGCCCAATCTAGCAAATAAGACAATGATTTATAAACCTTCTTTCTGTCTACATCATTGGGTACTCTCTGCCGCTCCTGAAGCTTCATAATTGCCTTCGATTATTCATCCTTATCTTCCTGTCCTTCCTATTTCGGAACGATGAAAGGTCATGCTTATTAGAATTTACCAATATTTATTAGCTACTTGAGTAAATTAATGCTTATTAAATATTGGGTTGTTTGATAGATAGGAGCAGATTATAGATACCATAAGCAGTAGGTATCGATTGGTAGAAATTTTTAGCAATTAGTTGGAAGATTGTAAAGTTTTAGTGACATGAGATTTGAGGGAGTAGTGTGACCAAAGGTGGGTAGAAGTCCTCGGAGTTTCGTAGTTACAAAATGGCTAGGAGGAGGATATAAACTATTTTTGAGGAAATTAAATTTAAGGAGATTGTGGTAATAGTGGACTTATTATTATTATTATTATTATTATTATTATTATTATTATTATTATTATTTGTTCGAATTTTAGACATGTTTATAAGTTAGAATTTCGAGGACGAAATTATTTTAAGGTGGGTAGATTTGTAGCTGCCCTTCCCAGAAATTTGGAAATATTTTATTTTAATTATTTATCCGAATGGTTATTTTTAGATTCTGTAAATAAATATTATTTCGTGTACTCAATTTTTATGTGAAGACCTACTTTAGAAATTTAAGATTTTATTATGTTCATTTAGAAGTTACAGATAAATATATAAATAGGTTATATATATTCGTATATATATATATATATATATTGGATTATATATATGAATATATGGGGACATATATATTTTATGTAAATATATATATATATATATATATATATATATATATATATATATATATAATATATATATATATATATATATATATATATATATATATATATATATATATATATATAGGAAAATATAGATAAATATAGGGACACATATTTTGTGTAGATATTTAAAAAAAAAAAATATATATAGGAAAATATAGGGACACATATTTTGTGTAGATATTTATATATGTGTGTATATAGATATATGTGTATGTATGTATATATGTATATAGATAAATATATGGGTATATGTTTAAATGTGTATACGAGTATATATGTATATAGATAAATACGTGTATACGGGTGTATATATATATATAGATATATATGAGTTGTGTATAAATAAATATATATATAAATATGTGCGTAGATGTATGTATAAATGTATATAAATAAATGTATGTAGGCGTATATATATAAATAAAGTATGTATATATATAGGGATATATAATATATTACTTGTGTATATACAAATATATTACGTGTTTATATACATATATATTAAATGTGTATATATACAGATTTATATGTATTAATATATGTATATACATATATACTTAAAAGAAATAGGAAAAAAAAGAAGCAACAGCAGGTTTACCAGCCCATTACAACCTAGCCGTTAAACCCATTAACCCGAGCCCGACCTCTTTGTGATAACACACAGCAGAGAGAGAGACAAACCCGAGAGTTTAAACGCCGCGAGAGTTCGTTCAACGAAAACCCTAACGCGAAGAGAGCGCCACCACCTGGGCGCACCCCTCGCACGCGCCGCCGGCCAGTCGGGTGCGGCAACCGCGCACAGGAGCGTCGATCAGTGCGTGTACTGCCGAGAACAGGACAGTAGCAACAGCAGCAACGTCACGACACGTACCGATTCACCATCTTATTTTTTCGCATATTCTCCATCGTTTTCGATTTCGTAAGTTTCTATAGAAACCCCAAATGACCCTCTAGAGATCCCAACAAGTAGATATAGGCATGGTTGAGCGATCAATCCGGAAATTCGACACCAAGTCGAAGAAAAACCTGTTCGTAAACAGGGAATAGAGTAAGCCAAACACCCATATTTACGATCTGATTCTCGTCAACCTATTAAAAGTAATTAGAAAATACTTGAAGGGAGTCAGAGACAACATATAGGAGATTTAAACGTATCTTGTAGATCCCAATTTCATGGAGTATGCACAAAGTTATTCTAGTTCTACAATCAAGAAAAATCCGTTTAAAACAGTTTAGAAAAATTAGAAAATCCATCCACACGACGTACGTCCCGCCATTTCGGGCGACGTGGTCGCGAACCGAAGGCATCAAAAGCTGCGTAACGGCTTCGTGGTCGTGTGGGCTTTGACGAAATACAAATTGGTCGCGTGTGCGCGACGAATTTGATGCGTATCCGTCGAAATTCGCCGTATCGGCCTCTATGCAAATTCTCCAATTACTTCGTGCACGCTCGTCGGATCGAGACGAAACTTGCGCCAAGAGGACCGTATCGTTTTTCTGGTCCTGCGTGCCAAGTTTGGTCCGATTTCGAGACAGTTGATTGGATCGCCGTTTCGCGGGCCCCACGGTCCGACTCGACGGGTAATTTTGTGCACGGCCCGTCGGAATCCAACTCGGGACATACGATTGGGTTCGTATCGAAAAACTGAATTCGTAGACATGTAGTTTGACGACTTTAGAGACCACTGACTCTGGCACGTTTTTCGGTGCAAAGCGGGTCCAACGACGGATACCGTTTTGACCCGAAATTACCGTTTTGCCCCTATGTCCAGAATTGGACTTAAGGACAGGCGATCCTAGCTATTTTGACTATTCTGAGAATATTGGTAATGTTTATTTCAGCTTTTGGGGACTGTTGTACTAGTTTTGACTAATGTGGCATTCTGAGTGGTTCAGATTATCGGTTACACCAGCACAGGACCACAGGCGAGTACCGTTTGTTGTCTGTTTTCAATATTGAATTTTACTATATCTCATTGATTGGTCATTAATTATGTAAATTTTATTTTATTATAAAACAATGAGTCGGGAACTTGAAATACCAAAGATATGTGATCTGACCATAGCCCGTGTTTATTTTCTGCAAGTAGACATTGTAGCCCGTGTTTATTTTCTGCAAGTAGACATTGTAGACCGTGCTTATTTTTCATGCAAGTAGACCTCGTAGACCGTGCGGTGTAGTGTCCCAGACCGATCACATATCAAGTTATTTCTAACAGTCGGGAAGGTATTGTTTACTTTATTTTACTGTCGATTTACTGTCTTTACTTTCATCTTTACTATTATTTTCAAAACTCATGATTGGTGTCTAACATTTATTTATAGTCATTTTCATATATTGGAACTACATTTGATGAATTGTACTCGTTCCATTCCTGACTGGAAACTAACATTTTTCAGGTAGCCGTGGATTCACTTAGCGTGGGAGATACGGGGGTACTTGCAGAAAAAAGCCTAGAGACTAGCTAGATCGTTGAGTTGTAGTTATTCATTTATTTGTACAAGTTTATATTTTTCTACAAATGTAAAACTTGTAGTCATTGTAAATTAAATTAATTATGTGAATGAGCATTATTTGTGATTTTGAGCTTCATGGCCGTGACAGCGTTCTACCGCCGACACTGCGGCGTAGGCTGGCTTGGACACGTCTCGTATCCATTTAAAAAAAAGGGTGCGGGTCATGACATCTAAGTTTCATATAACTTTAGTCGTAATCAAATGAGTTTCGTCGTAACGTAACCAACTATTTTTTTGGCACAAATTTATCGGCATCAACGACTTTTCATCGAGATTGCAATTTGTGCGATTCGATTACAGTTCAGATCGCCAACATTTTTATCGGGTCACAGTTCATGCGATTCGATTTCAATTCTTATCGACCAATATTTCTATCGAGATCATAAGTCGTACGATCCGATTACAATTTGCATTGACTAATATTTTCATCAAGCTTGTAAGTCGTGCTACTCGTCATAACTTTGAGTTTCCTATTCGACTGATCCGACTATTGCCTCCAGACATAATCATTTCGTTAGTCTCCGTCATTCGACCGACTTATAAATTTTCGTTCGACATATCATTCATTGTTACGACTTCCGGCCCTATCGTTTCAACCGATTATCGAAGAACACTTGCATCAACATATCGTCATACAAATTTTTAATCGAGTCTTGGTACTCTATCATCCGTTATAGACAAACCTTCTAAAATTCTCACAACGCGTTGATGCAATCCATCGTACAAGTGGTATTGCATATACCATTAAGAATTTGAGTCATTCATTGCATAGGTGGTATGGCATATACCACTCGAAAATTAAGTCATTTCTCTCGTATCATACACGGTATGAACCAACTGTTTATTCTAACTCACGATTTTTGTAATGATCATGCTGATCACAACCGTAACTTTTGATTAATCAAAATTTGACACAACTAAGTCAATGTTTTCATTTGCCAACACAAGTTCGGTGTGCAGCCGAACTGATTCGTTTCCATTGATTTATGATTTTAGTTCCTCTGTTGCACATTGTGCAATAATTCATTTTTGACATCTGTTGTACCTCGTACAATAATTTATTCCTGACATTCGAAGCCAATACTCGAATCCGTTCAACACATTCGATATCAACTTTCATTTTCTTTGCAACGCATCATTCATAATTCAACTTGTTGCAATTGATACAACAACATTCTACGACTTTCATTATATCGATACAAGCAATATTTCTCATATCGTTTGTTGTATTAAAACGACAAACATCTCCACTCATGACTTGTTGCACTAGCAGCAACAAATATTTCATGGCTTGTTACACTTGATGCAACAAACATTTTGCGACTTTCTCAGCAAACATCTGTTAGCCCAATGATTATATCGTATTTTTGAATATGGCTAATCAGTTAAGTTTAACATAATGATATCACTAATATTCATATACTCACTATCATGTTGCTACTTAAACTTAGCATTGTCTTAATTGTCCTACATCATATTGCCATGCTTGTATCGTACTGCAGCATATTTTTCTTGCCTAACATGTATTTGTAGACATGCAGTAAGCATGATCAAACACGATCAAACCAGGACATAGGCAATGATGAATTAATGATGGACCAAAGACGACGTCATACAAAAAGATTTCTCTGAACTGCCTAGCAACCTATCCAGGGCCTCGTATCGAGGGTTCTGCTGCCCAGTCAGCGGAGATGGGTCGAGGGGGCAGCGCCCCTGTCGGGGGTTCAGGGACGAAGCCCCCAAAAGATATTCAGATTTTCAGATATATATATCTTTGGACGACTGTTGTCAAGGAAAAAAGATGTCATCAGGTCTGCTCAAATATCAGAAGAAATGCGTCATCAAAGGGATCTTGGTTTTTCTATTTGTTCCAAGTCTATAATCTTTAATTTTTTGAGTCTATGAGAATGTGTACGTTGAGTCGCACTGCGTTATCTCAACCCCTAGACATATCTCTCCAAGCTCTACCATACAAACATACCAATTCTTGAACCAAACCAAACCACTATAGCCTATTGAGAACTTCTGTTCCAAGGGAGACAGAGTTCGGGCCGAACTCTGCCCCATGATTTTCAGCACCCTAATTTTTAGGGCCTGCTTGATACAAGCTGTCCAACGTTCAAAAATTTGAATTCTTGGGACAGAATTCGGGCCGAACTCTGCCTACCCAGAATAGTATAAATAGAGCTTGAAATCTCCCATTTCAAATAATCTCTTACCTTCAAATATTCAAGCTTTCTAAGCTCTACTACTCAAAGTCTCATTCTTCCATATTCATAAGCTACAACTCTCCTTAGCCCAAGGTGCTCAGTAAGATATCAGCTAGAAGTTGTAAAACCCCTAAATTTCTACTATATTTTTTTAAAATAAATTGGTACTGATTATTTTTTTTATTTTGTATTTGTACGTCGCATAGTTGCATGGTACGTCGTGCACGAAATTTTGTTTTTCGTAATTGCTCAACGAGTGCGAATATGTGCGAGCGTACGTATTTTTAGAATAACATTTTTCTATTTTTATAGTTTCAAAATAATATATATAATAATTATTCTTGCTATCGTACCAAAATTTTCTAAGTTGCTATTTTAATTATAAAAGCCTTTTTGTTCATAACAACTATTAATAATAAATAATATTCTTCGTGCATACATATATATTTCATAAATATTTTTAGTTTATTTTTAATAATAATGTAATTTTCGAAATTATTATTATTAGTATTTTTGGAAAATATATTTTAAAATTATTATGGCAATTTAAATCTTGATTTAATTTTATGGATTGATTTAAATAGTTAAATTAATATCTATAATTGAAATTTGATTTATCTTATTTGATTTTAAACTAAAAGATAGAATTTAATTATATTTAAACTGATTTGGATTTGGATTTGAAATTAATGAATTGATTTTAATTAATAGATGAATTATCTAATGGGGATTTGAATCATCCTTATCCAACTGAAAATTTTTACCTCCTATATAAGGAGAGGTACTCATCCATAAATTCCTACTATCCACAAATGTGCATCGTGTCCGTGCCTGTGCCCCCTTCCCATCTACTATAATTTTCTGTTACAATTACATGTTCATACAATCGTGTCCGACACACCCGGACAATCCCAAATTCTATTCCTAAACTCTAACCTACGTCCGCCCTCTTCGGCCAAGCTACTAGGAACGTTGCCGTCCCCTGATCCCCTCTCCTGACCACCCTGGAACCATCCCACCAGACCGCCAGCCTTCTCACCACCACAATCCCTGCCATCGCCACCATCGGCCTAACCGCCGCCACAAAATCACCACCACCGCCCGATCCCACATCTCGACCAGCCACCGCCAGCCTCCGTCTCCGCCATAAACTACTACCGCCAAACTCCTCCTTCCGCAGCACACCGCTGCCACCAACACAACCACCAACTTCATCATCACCACAACCTCGATCCCCCTCACCATCACGATATCCACCACCACCCGAACCACAACCACCGCCACCGCAACCGGCCACCCCCGTCGTGGCCGGCATATCCAAACTCAAAACCCCAAAAATAAAACAAAACCACGACACCACCACCCTTACCTCCTCAGCACGCCGGCGTCGGACCCTCGAGTCGCCGCGCTCGACGAACGCCAGCTTCCTCTTCCGCTCTGCACGCCGGAGCGACGATCCCTACGCGGCCATCAGCGGCGGTCGCACTCTGCCCGCAACGTTCTTCCAGCCACCCGGCTCCAGAACGCCCGACCGCCTCCTCCTGACCGTGGATAATCGATTTGCGCCACCACCGTCCGCGACAAGTCTTCGCCCTCATCGACACAGCCAACGTTCGTCGCCTCTTCCGTCCATCGGTCGCGCGGCGCCGCACAACTTGAGTGCCGGTGGACCACCTGCGTACAAGTGCAGTCCGCGCCAGCGGAACCCCCGAACTCCCTCTCTTTCGACCGTAGCTCACCGCTCTTCCTCTTCCTCCGCCTTTCCTCGGCTTCCCAAACTCCTCTCTCCGACTAACCCTCTCACTCCCTCTTCCTCACTCTTTTCCTTCTACTGTTGTTACTTATTTTTTTTCACTCTCTCTCTCTCTCTCTTTGATTTTCTTTTTTTATATAGTGTTGCTTTATTTGTGATTGTTCTCGAGAGAACAGCAGCAACTGCTGCTATATTATTCCTTTTTAATGGATTTTCTCTTTCCTACATTAATAGAGATTATTTTATTATTATAATGTTAGCATTAACAAACTGCTAACATGGTAACTCCCTTCCTTTTTAACACAAGATGGCAGCAGCCCTGTCATTGTTCTTTTTGGTTTTGGTTTAATATTTTTTTCTATTTTTTTTTCTTCTGTTGATTGTTTTGTATATAGTAGCGACTAATTACTATACGTACAATATGTTATTAGGAATATATTATTATAAGTATTATTGTTATTAGTTTGTCTTACTAAAATATATAGTAAAATTTCTCAATTATTGCTTACAAATGATAATATTAGGCTTTGAACTCCTTATGGCTTCTAGGTTATTTGGATTTGTTATTATCGTCTGGTTTACTGGTATTTAATATTGAATTTATTCTCCATATATATATAACTTATCTTTATGTTATTTTAAGAATATAGTTTTGGTCAAAAACTTATATTTTTTTAGCCTAAAAGATATTTCTAGATTTTTCCACGTATTTATTTATAATATTTTGAGTAACCAAAACTTAATTTCAAAGATATTTTTCAAATAGTTTTATTTACTTATTTCTGCCAAATCTCCTTGAATATCCAATCTTGTTCATTGCTAGTCATATTCCTATCTTCTTCCAAATCTTGAACTTATTTATGTCGTCCCTAACTAATTGGACTATCCTGGAACCGATGGAACCATCTGTGCCATCATCCGAGGTCACCTTGCATAGTTGTTATACCGAAGTCGTAGTTCGTGCTACCGTGATTATCATAACACACCAGGCGTCCTACCAGGCAAGACACCTTGCCATTTGCTGTTTATTTATTCTAGCTCATATTTCATGCATTATTTATTATTTGCTTTATGCAAAATAAACTGTGATACATGGCATAACTTGTTAGAACTTACTGTTCAGTCATATTTCCTGCTATGTATTATTTTTTTACACATTAAACTTAGATTTAAGGGACCACCTTGTATGTTGCATTCATTGGCCTTGACACGTTGTACCACGAAGTTGTGTATCGCATGTAAAACACAGACATGCGTGACTGGCTGGCCACCGGTACGTATAAGCCGTGCGATAGGAATAACCGCTAATAGAGGTTGCATGCTTAGTTTGACTTAGTGGTTAATATAGGTTTTGTGTTGTGGATACAACAAGTAGAAAATGGGCGGGGAGGACAATACCTTAGCGTACGTGCTACTATGCACTTTCCCTTTTGTAACCCGTGAGCTCCGTCGGAGACGCGGGTGAGATTATCCATGATTACTGAAGGCCACTGGCGTTTTGTGGAACGTTATGCTCTTATTGATTGGACCTCTGGTGCCCCAAGGAGGGACCATGCCGATCCCATTTTAGCCAGGGCCCATGCTTAGGAAGGATTGTTCTTAACTACATTTTACTTAGAATGGTTAGGCACCTTTATCCGTTAGGTACGAGTGCCTTTGGTTTGGGTACTTGTATCTGACCGTGGCTTGGAACAATAACTTGTCGTGGATTAGTTCGCCACACCTCGTCCTTGTTTGGTTGTAGGTGTGACTTACTACTCCGATGAGAAGGTATTGAACCTTGTTGGGGTCCGGATACCATATTGGATACATAGCATGGAAAGATACGTCATCGTGAATTAGTTTACCATCTCATGTCCTTGTTTGTTTGGGGGGATGGTACGCTAGTTCAGTAGGTGTGTATTGGACCATGTTATAATTCAATTAACTTATTTATTTGAGCAATTTATATTCAGTTATATTGGCATGATATTATGTGTCTTGTTACGTCCCTCTGAGGACCTAATTATCTCCCCAGGTGTGTGCTCTTGTCTTTCACAGGTGGTCTAGCCATGGCCATGATCATCTCTATTTTTTCGAGGATAATTGCACTTTGATCGTCTCCGCTTCGCTCGCCAAAAATCTTTCTTTGTTATGTATTTCTTTTCATAGTTGGTAGTGGATTTGTCTCCGCCCAACTACATGTACCAATGACAATTCATAGTTGATTATATGACATCTTTTATTCTTTCATTTTATGGATGAGATTAGTTAGCCTTGGTTTTACTGCATTTACAGCTTATGTATACATACGAGGATTCCATATATTGGAGCATACTTCGTATGTATATAGCTGGCATGTCTACATTTCTAGTCCTACGTATTTTGGGACTGGGACGTTACATATTTTTGTGGTGGCCCATGCAGGTCATGATAAATTGTTTGGTTACTTTGCCGTACCGAGCAAGCCTGCGTATATGATTAGAAGTCTAGGAATCTCATCCACATACTTGACCTTTTTCCTCGATTCCATATTCGGACTACTGTTCGACTCATCGATTGCATCTTGTTTGATTCCTTCTATCATAATTCTTATCCTCCTTTCGTGCTTGCTAGAGGTTAGACATGTGATCCCTACTAGATAGACATGTTTCAATTGTCCCAAAATACCATAAGTTTAACTATTGTAAGTTGGGTAGAATGCCTTATGACCTAGCAATCCCTTTGTCCTTGTGACCTATATTCACAAGTCTACTTAGATTCTAGAATTTAGAGGACCCTAACCCATCTAGTCAACTAAGGACTTGGACAAGAAGACTATAGGGTGACTGTATGGAGACCAACACAGGATATGACTTAAAGACATAAGGAGTTGAACTAATTCTGCTTTCTTCATGTGCCTATGTTTTTACCATCTAGACTAATGATGCTAATGTAGCCTAGTTTTTGCAAGCTAATTCTTTATCAAGCTTGATCAAGGCATATGCTATTGAGCGGTCCCTCACTAACATATTGTCTAATCAGAACCGGTGCATGATGGACTGATCAACCAAGTGCACATTGGTTCGCTTTTGTCTATTATTCTACGTGGATGGAACATAATTGAACTTGGCCTTTAGAATCCCATCCACGACTGCCTTGACAATTCCTTTGAAATTATTCGGTCGTCTATGAACCACGTATTCGTATTCGATAATATCGTCTTTGAACTCCTTATTGCTTTCGCCATTTTAGAAGGACGAAGGCGTGGTACTAGAACTTCCTCTAGCCTTCCTATCGATTATGACTCAATGTTGCTATATCTTCATCCTAAACTAGTCGTCCTTTTCTCGGCCCTATCATGACCTTCTAATCGCTTAATTTAGGAGTGAATCTAATTCGTTCTCTTAATCGTGCGCTCAACCTACTCTCAAGAAACTCTAACTTTAAGGTCTCTAGTTTATTTTCTCTTGTTACAATAATATTCTTTATTGCCTGTTATCTTGTTTTAACCTTAACCTTTACCCAATTTCCTTCGTGCGCTAACCCATGATTTTCCTCGCCATTATTGAAATTGCGATTTTCTAATGCATCTTTTGTTGAACGTTGTGAATTGATTTTTCCTCATCGCTACCACTTTGTGCCTTCTCACCCCTACTAATTCTTAAGTTCGAGGACCAAATTCTTTTAAGTTGGGTATGACGTAAAACTCCTAAATTTCTACTATATTTTTTTATTAAATTTGGTACTTATTTCTTTTTTTTGTACTTGTACGTCGCGTAGTTGCTTTGTACGTCGTGTGCAAAATTTCGTTTTTCGTAATTGCTCGATGAGTGCGAATATGTACGAGCGTACATATTTTTAGAAATTTTTTTTTTCTATTTTTATAGTTTCAAAGTAATATATATATAATAATTATTCTTGCTATCGTACCAAAATTTTCTAAGTTGCTATTTTAATTATAAAAGCCTTTTTGTTTATAACAGCTATTAATAATAAATAATATTCTTCGTGCATACATATATATTACATAAATATTCTTAGTTTATTTTTAATAATAATATAATTTCAAAATTATTATTAGTACTATTTTTGGAAAATATATTTTGAAATTATTATGACAATTTAAATCTTGATTTGATTTTACGGATTGATTTAAATAGTTAAATTAATATCTATAATTAAAATTTAATTTATCTTATTTGATTTTAAACTAAAAGATGGAATTTAATTATATTTAAATTGATTTAGATTTGGATTTGAAATTATTGAATTGATTTAAATTAATAGAAGAATTATCTAACGGGGATTTGAATCATCCTTATCCAACTGGAAATTTCCACCTCCTATATGAGGAGAGGTACTCATCCATAAATTCCCACCATCCATAAACGTGCATCGTGTCCGTGCCCGTGCCCCCTTCCCATCCACTATAATTTTCTGTTACAATTATATGTTCCAACAATCGTGTCCGACACACCCGGACAATCCCAAATTCTATTCCTAAACTCTAACCTACGTCCACCCTCTTCGGCCAAGCTACTAGGAACATCGCCGTCCCCTGTTTCCCCATCCTGACCACCCTGCAGCCAGCCTACCAGACTGCCAGCCTTCTCACCACCACAATCCCTGCCACCGCCACCATCGGCCTAACCGTCGCCACATAATCACCACTACCGCCCGATCCCACATCGCGACCAGCCACCGTCTCCACCATAAACCACCACCGCCAAACTCCTCTACCCGCCGCACACCGCTGCCACCAACACAACCACCAACTTCATCATCACCACAACCTCGATCCCCCTCACCATCACGATAGCCACCACCACCCGAACCACAACCACTGCCACCGTAACCGGCCACCCCTGCCGTGGCTGGCATATCCAAACTCAAAACCCCAAAAATAAAACAAAACCACGACACCACCACCCTTACCTCCTCAGCACGCCGGCGCCGGACCCTCGAGTCGTCGCACTTGGCGAATGCCAGCTTCCTCTTCCGCTCTGCGCGCCGAAGATGCAAGCCCCGCACGGCCATCAGCGGCGGCCGCACTCCGCCCGCGACGTTCTCCCATCCACCCGGCTCCAAAACGCCCGACCGCCTCCTCCTGGCCGTGGATAATCGATTTGTGCCACCACCGTTCGCGGCAAGTCTTCGCCCTCATCGGCACAGCCACCGTCCGCCGCCTCTTCCGCTCATCGGTCGCGCGGCGCCGCACAGCCCGAGTGCCGGCGGACCACCTGCGTACACGTGCAGCCCGCGCCGCCGGAACCCCCGAACTCCCTCTCTTTCGACCGCAGCTCCCCGCTCTTCCTCTTCCTCCGCCTTTCCCCGGCTTCCCCAGCTCCTCTCTCCGACTAACCCTCTCACTCCCTCTTCCTTACTCTTTTCCTTCTACTGCTGTTACTTTTTTTCACTCTCTCTCTCTTTGATTTTCTCTTTTTATATAGTGTTGCTTTGTTTGTGATGGTTCTCTAGAGAACAGCAACAACTACTGCTATATTATTCCTTTTTAATGGATTTTCTCTTTCTTACTTTAATAGAGATTATTTTATTATTATAATGTTAGCATTAACAAATTGTTAACATGGTAATTCCCTTCCTTTTCAACACAAGATGGCAGTAGCCCTGTCATTGTTCTTTTTGGTTTTGGTTTAATATTTTTTTCTCTTTTTTTCTTCTGTTGATTGTTTTGTATACAGTAGCGACTAATTGCTATACGTACAGTATGTTATTAGGAATATATTATTATAAGTATTATTGTTATTAGTTTTTCTTATTAAAATATATAGTAATATTTTTCAATTATTGCTTACAAATGATAGTATTAGGCTTTGAACTCCTTATGGCTTCTAGGTTATTTGGATTTGTTATTATTGTCTGGTTTACTGGTATTTAATATTAAATTTATTCTCCATATATATATATATATATATATATATATATATAAAACTTATCTTTATGTTATTTTAAGAATATAGTTTTGGTCAAAAACTTATATTTTTTAGCCTAAAAGATATTTCTAGATTTTTCCACGTATTTATTTATAATATTTTGAGTAACCAAAACTTAATTTCAAAGATATTTCTCAAATAGTTTTATTTACTTATTTCTGCCAAATCTCCTCGAATATCCAATCTTGTCCCTTGCTAGTCATATTCCTATCTTCTTCCAAATTTTGAACTTATTTATATCGTCCCTAACTAATTGGACTATCCTGGAACCGTTGAAACCGTCCGTGCCATCATCCAAGGTCATCTTGCATAGTTGTTATACCGAAGTCGCAGTTCGTGCCATCGTGATTATCGCAGCACCCCAAGCGTCCTACCAGGTAAGACACCTTGCCATTTGGTGTTTATTGATTCTAGCTCACATTTTATGCATTATTCATTATTTTTTTATACAAAATAAACTTTAATACATGGCATAACTTGTTAGAACTTACTATTCAGTCCTATTTCCTGCTATGTATTATTTTTCTTACATATTAAACTTAGATTTAAGGGACCGCCATGTGTCTTGCATTCATTGGCCTTGACACGTTGTACCACGAAGTTGTGTGTCGCATGTAGAACACGGACATGCGTGACTGGCTGGCCACCGGTATGTATATGTCGTGCGATAGGAATAACCGCTAATAGAGGTTGCATGCTTAGTTTGACTTTGCGGTTAATAGAGGTTTTGTGTTGTGGATACAACACAGTAGTCATTGGACGGAGAGGACAATTTCTTAGCATATGGGCTACTATGCACTTTTCCTTTTGTAACCCGTGAGCTCCGCCGGAGACGCGGGTGAGATTACCCATGATTACTAACGGCCACTGGCGTTCTGCGGAACGTTATGCTCTTATTGATTGGGCCTCTGGTGCCCCAAAGGGGACCATGTCGATCCTATTTTAGCTAGGACCCATGCGTAGGAAGGATTGTTCTTAACTATATTTCACTTAGAACGGTTAGGCACCTTTATCCGTTAGGTACGAGTGCTTTTGGTTTGGGTACTTGTATCTGACTGTGGCTTGGAACAATAACTTGTCGCAGATTAGTTTGCCACACCTTGTCCTTGTTTGGTCGTAGGTATGGCTTACTACTCCGATGAGAAGTTATTGAACCTTGTTGGGGTCCAGATGCCATATTGGATTCATAGCATGGAAGAGATACGTCATCGTGAATTAGTTTACCATCTCCTGTCCTTGTTTGGTTAGGGGGATGGTGCGCTAGTTCAGTAGGTGTGTATTGGACCAAGTTATAATTCAGTTGACTTATTTATTTTAGCAATTTATATTCCGTTATATTGGCATGATATTATGTGTCTTGTTACGTCCCTCTGAGGACCTGGTTATCTCCCCAGATGTGTGCTCTTGTCTTTCGCAGGTGTTCTTGCCGTGGCCATGATCATCTCTATTTCTTCGAGGATGATTGCACTTTGATCGTCTTCGCTTCGCTCGCCAAATTTTTTTCTTTATTATGTATTTTTTTCATAGTTGGTAGTGGATTTGTCTCCGTCCAACTACATGTACCAATGACAATTCATAGTTGATTATATGACATCTTTTATTCTTTTATTTTGTGGATGAGATTAGTTAGCCTTGGTTTTACTGCATTTATAGCTTATATATACATACGAGGATTCTATATATTGGAGCATACTTCGTATGTATACAGCTGGCATGTCTATGTTTCTAGTCCTACATATTTTGGGACTGGGGCGTTACAGAAGTTGTGTGTAAGAGTGAAAGAAAAGTCACTTGGACAATTCCAAGTTTCGCCACCTGCGAATCTGTAAGAAATTGGCGTGCTCTTCTGAGTAAAGGCACGTAGTTGTACGCTATTTCACAAATAGTGGATTTCAATCATGAGCTACAGTTCTCTGGCCTGGACTAGTCCTCCACGAGCGAAACCAGGTTATATCGTTATGTTTGCGTATACTCTTCTGATCTTTATTTACTTTCGTATTTCTCTCTGATTTATTTACTATCTTGATAGTTGTTTTGTGGAGGTGATGTAGAGTCAATTTTTATTCTGTGATTATCGACACAAACTCTATTCACCCCCTAGAGTTGTTTACACATTATTTCAACATCATATAATTTCCAAAACACATGCGGCAAAATTACACGACTTATATTAGACTTATTGTATGGAACATCCAGTACGGCATCGAGTAGAGTCAAGAGTAATTTGATTGGTGGTGGGCAACTCTTTGGAATTAAAATGAAGAAGCATCCTGAGAAAATTGAACCTAGAGCTCTGATACCAATTTATCACGCCCCGACCCGAAAAATCGCTCGTTCTCGCATCGATTTATCCAAATCATTTATCCTCGCGGTTGTCGTCGACTGAATGTTGCCTGAGTCTAAGCTTACAACACGCTACCAATCGCTGAAAACCCGAATCTTTATCCTGACGAAGAATTGGCATTGGAGCTAGTACTCCTTGCCAGGAACAAGTGTTACCTTGTCGGGGCAGTTTCCTCGTCGATCTAGGGTTCTCACCGGCCGAGCTTTGGAAAAACAGTTGCGAGCTCTTGGAATTTCTTGTAGGCAGGAAATGGTTTGGAAAAATGAGCTTCTTTTTCTTCTCTAAGAGTTTTAAATTGGTGAGGGGTTTTGGGCCAAAGCTACTGGATTACACGATGTTGGGGAGGGTTTGAAAATATTAGTTTAGAATTATGATTTATTATAGAGAAGAGAATTTTAGGGTATTTATAGGATTAGAGGAGAATTCTCTAAAATGTTAATTAGCACATGCTAATTAGGAGTATAGAAGGAATATTTCAGAAATATTCTATATAAATAGATTTCCTAGGAATATTCTCTACGATTAATTAAGTACATGCTTAACAAATATCCAATTAATAAGTTTCTAAACTGCAACTCATTTTTTATAATTACCAATAAATAATTTTTTTATAAAAATAGTATTTCAAAAAATTAGGAATTTGAAAAAATAATATATAGGAAAATTCGGAAAGAGAGAGTTATAACATGAGATCTAAGAGAAAGTTCGTACTTTGCTCTTAGGGCTCGTCATCCAAGATAGAATGAAGAGGAGATCTGGTCGAAAAGTCATCTTCGTTCATGGAGATTGCTACGGGTAGGGTGAGTGATTTCAAGTTGTAATCTCTGTCTTTTTTTCTTGAGTGTGGTGAAGGGGTTGAACCTGTTAGGACAAAGGGTTCATCATTAGTATTTGCAATCTTATAATTTTACCTGAGTTAAATAGATTGAGATTTGTCCAGGTGACATAGTCTTTGACAATATACTTTGTATTTATCATGCTTGGTGTTCATTAGATGATGGTTAGTTATCTTAGGTGGGTTGACCTAAGTTTTCATTATGGTCACATTTCAGTCTCGTTATTGGAGAGATTGTGGGATATGTCTGATACCAACATCTGGTATCAAAGCGAGTTTTGTTTATTCTGGTCTGATAACAACATCAATTGGTATCAGAGAACTCAGGTTCTTGAGAAGATGGTACAACTATATCTACGGAGCAGATGGACACACATATTATCATCCTCACAGGAAAGAACTAGGCATTTTGGAAGCCAATAATGGATGATCTACTATGGTGCAAGGACTTGCATGGTTCATTGGAGAGCAAAAATGATAAGCCATTGGACAAGTCTGTTGATAATTGTAGGCGATTAGATTAAAAGGTTATTGGATTCATCTACCAATAGTTGGACCATCCAGTGTTTCATCACGTCTCCATGGAGAGTTCTGCAAAAGTACTTTGAAGAAGTTGCATTCGTTGTACAAACATACGACAGTTAACAACAAGGTATTTTTTATTTACCAACTCTTCAACTAAAAGTACACGGAGCGTGCCTCGATGGCACAACGTCTAAATGAGGTTCAGAGGAACATCAATTAGATGTCTACGATGAAGATAGTGATTGACGATGAGCTTCAGACCCTTCTACTTTTGAGTTCTCTATCGAAAAGCTGGGAGACGTTGCTGGTGTCGATGAGTAAATTTGCTCCGGATGGAGTTGTCACGATTGAGGCAATCAAAAGCATCTTATTGAACGAGAAGGTCCGACATAAACAAGTAGAATCATCACATGAGTTTGTGTTCGCCATCGCGGCTATCTTCATGTGAGATAAGGGAAGAAGAGATAGATCGATATAAAACTCCTTACGATTTAAACAATATAACAAAGCCCTAATAGTAAGGATTTGCTAGTATAAATATAGATTCTAGGGAAGTACGGCAATGGAGATCGGGTACTGTAATAATCTATTTACTCCGTTGACGATCTGATACTTAGCAGCTTCTCAAAAATACTCTATGTGACTCTTTCTTGTGTTTTTGGTGCTCTTTCTGGGTTCCTCCTTCAGGTTGATTTGAGTGGAGTAGCTAGTTGATCGGTCGATTGTTCGATTCTTTGATGATGGTGTTGATGGAGTGTACCTCCTTTTATAGTCTTCTTAAGCGAATAAGCCATGACTGTGTAGGAGACATTATCTGGGTTATCACGGTTGTTTAGGTATGTTGTTTAACCGCTCGGCCTGGTCGAGATGCTGATTGGGTATCCGTTGCTGCAAGAGCTCCGGAGGAGGACTTTAAAAATCCTCGAGTGCAGTTGTTGGTAGTTATGAATGTCCATCCACACGGCTAGATCACCAGTGACATAGCTCATACAAGTGTTTAGGACAACCAGTCGTTTCAATGGTGCAGTTATGTAGCGTGCATGCCATTAAGATAAAACTTAAATCAGGTGCACAATATTTGGTTGATGCGTGGCATTGGCCGTTGTTTGGAGGGAATCTCTGATTTGAATGGGACGGTTATGGTGCATACACCATAAACATGGTATTCATCCTTTCAGCTGTTACCAACAAGATTTGAGGTGATCGGGTTCGGGGTGCGAACGAGTTGTACTGACAACTTGGGTGGCCCAGCCAAGGGCGTGAGCCGTTTATTTTGATGTGAAGGGCTTGTGAAGCTGCCTGAGCTGCCTACCTTCTTGGCCGCATAGAGGCTTCTTGGAAGGAAAGTCGCATGGTGTATAGGCCGCATGGATCCTGGTCATAAGGATCCTAGTCGCATTGAGTTGACTGGCTGCCTTTGGATTTGTAAAGGTAAAGTACTCTGGGGCACTGTGCTTACTGGAACTTGGCATCCCACTGGAGGTTCTAGGCCTAAGTTCCTTGTAACTAATGTGGTTCGAGCTTGATTGAGCTCGAACAATTTCTATGCTTTTACAAGACCCCCTTCAAAGTTTTCAAACTTAGTAATAAGTTTGGAATACTTTGAAGAGAAGCATGAGCTCTTTAGGGTTCTTGGGCCCTTCGATCTGGTCCATCAAGGCTTTGGTTGAGTCTCTATACTTCTGATGAAACCGCTCAGTCTGGGTGCACCCCTCTTTGATACTTTTGCCAGACTGGCAAGCTTTGATGCTTGCCTTGGGATTTGATAGAATCTCGCCTCGAAATCAGTTCTCATGTTGTTTGGACGATATGAAATTAAGCATGGACCAAATCGGGGCATTCTTCATCATGATTGCTCCTTGTCATAAATGTGTGCATCGGAAGGGTTGGTGACCCTTCTTATATAAATGAATTATCATCTTAAGTTACTTCATCTTATCCATGGCTCCGAAATGGACTTCTCGTCATAGTCGCTTCAGTAGATCGAGGAAGATGACGTCTGTTGGTACTACTGCTTATGCCACTAGGCCAATGGTGACGCTTCCTCCGTGTCCTTCACCTGAGTCGAGGCGGAGGAGGATGGCAGAGAAGAAGCTGGTGATGGCTTGGGAACTCTTATACTTATTATGCCTGACGGTAGGGGACCTTGCCTGGCCCTTGGGCATCCCTCCTGACTTCGACTTTCTTTCGCTGGATCCTCGGAGAGGGAGCAGCTGAGCATGCTAGAGGCATTTTGTCGTTGCTTTGTCAGGGCTGGAGTTTGGTCCCTCAAAGACTTAGCGGAGCTGACTATTCTTCTTCATAGGGGCTTTTTTTTTCTTTTTCTCTAGGCCTTTGTGCCCTCATTCCGTACCCCCTTCTCATCTTAATAAAGTTTTATTTTAGTGTACTTCATCTGATAGATAATTTAAGTCTAACTGTTGCACCATGTCTTAATTATCATTGTTTGCCCTGTGTTCTGGGAAACTTATGTTGACAGGGATGTTTGGAAAGTGGAGGATACCCTTTAGGGGGAGTTGACTAGGGTTTAGTGGACCTTTTTATCCATGTTGTACCAGACAATATATAGATAATATGGTGGAATAGGAGGTTGGCATGATGATGTAAGAAGAAATTTTCTTGCTCAGAGGTAATATGGACATAGCAAGGCTTTGTGACTATGCCACTATTTTGCCAAGGAAATATTGGAGAAACGGTTTCAGAATCTAGAGCAGGGCACAGTTATACCTTATAGACTTCGAAGACAAATGAGAAGGGACTCGAGATTGTGTTTGTCGTCGGAGAAGTGGAACTCGGGCTTGGACTAGATATGGTGGAGATGCAATGGGGGTGTCATTGCAATGTCGTTGACAGTGTGATGGAACTAGTGGTGGTGAAGATGCAATGGGGGTTAGGATGGACGGTTAGCACTAGAGGAGGAGAGAGGAAGTAAGGTTCGAGAATGACATCGAGTACTGAAAGGGGTCGGACTAACCAGAGAAGAAGGTTTGAGGGGGTTGGATTATATATATATATATATATATATATATATATATATATATATATATAGAGAGAGAGAGAGAGAGATATTTAGGGGAGGGCGGGTTGAGATTTTAATGTTTCATAAGTTGCTACGCAACTTAATTTCCAATCATGGCATGACATCTTGCAAATTAAGGATGTCAAACGACATACGTTAATAACGTCCAATGTGCAACAATATTTTCTTCAACCTCTAATGTTGACCAACACATCACTTACTGTCATGCCCCAGTACCGGAATACAGGGACGGTCGTCGGCCAGCTACACCGTATAACGTACGAAGATATTATACGACAATGATGGCTGTCAATCTTGTTGGGTATCCTAGCATGCAATCATTATATGGCCTAAATCCGATCTCAAATCCACAGGCAATAACAATGAAGTAACTACAAGAGAGAGAATTATATGAAAAGCAGGAAATATGCATATGATAATCAGGATGTCTACAGTACATAATAATAATGTAGATGAGTATACCTTCCCATAGTTCCTAGCATGGTCGGGAACTGAAGCACATCCTCCAAGTCAAGTCTGAAAGATCTACAGGGTCGGTCACAGGCAATCTGGGAACAATCCAGGGTTGGTCAGGCCAACCGTAGCAAATACCAGAAAGGAAGGCTCAAGGACGAGCGAAGAAAAGCCAGCAGGATAAAATATGATAGGAATAACATATATAAATAGTAAAAGAGGGTAAGGATCGTACGGTACCAACGCACGATAACAATCTACATCTAAGTAGCTAAATAACCAACAATCATCACAATCTCTCTAACATCCAATAATACCTGCATCACCAACCAGAACTCGTAGTCTGTCAACGGAATGGTAATCCACCCCTATATCAAACAAGAACAAGGGAATGAAGTACCACGCCAGGATAATGTTATGGGCTAGCCAGCTTAGCAAGCAGCAATCCATACAATTTAGGTGAATAAGCGGCTACTCAAATGACTATGGCTGTCTAGGTGGAGGTTGGGTTACCCCAATAATGCAAGTATCGGAAATCCTCAGATCGTGTCGTCCCAGCAGGGCTAGCGGGGCCAAGTATAACAAGAGAAGATGAGCACCGGTCCCTCATAAGACCACCGACTGTACATGTCATCACCAATCCCTCGTAAGGCCACCGTGTTGAGCATGCCATGTATATAATGTATAGTACATAAAGTAGCCGGATATTGCCATCCACTAGTGCGAAGGGTAACAATATTCGTGGCGGCTAGCCTACAAATCATGACTAATGTCTGTATTAAGGCTAGTATTGCACGATCTTGGGATTCCGTTCCCCCCAATGCTTCCACCAGTTTAAGTTACCTAGATTATCCATACATTTATCCGGAATCACATGCCGTGGTCACATGATCATCCTCATAGATGTCGTACCTCAGTACGAGAAAGCTAAGTAAGAATCAACCTCGGCACCTATAGTCCCAGTTGTGATTCATCCTTAGCGTAATGCACAAGCAATCAATCAATCCTGACCACGCTAAGACTAAAGGCCAACTACCAAGGTATCCGTGCAGGTAATCATATAATATAGCTAGAATATCATGATGGCATCGCAATGCCATATAATCATGGAAGTAGCACCTCAAAGTGTCAGTAGACAAGGAGCACTGCAGTGCAACATCAAGGCCAATACCTCAAAGGGTAAGCTGGACTTATAGCACGGATACAAGTAGTCATGTCAAGAATAAGGACAAATCTGTCAGTCGCAAGAAGTCATATGCCCACATCGTGGCATGGATATCAGGTCTAGTACAAGATCAAAATCTATACTATAATAGCATCTCAAGCATATATGGGAGCCTACAGCTCCAATCATCAAGTCGGTCAATCCACCAGATCAATCTAGCCAGAGTCTACCCACCATGATGGAGATCAGATCAAGAAGTAAAATCATCAGATACTACCCTAATCCTCATAAAAAATGATAGGCCCTCTGGCTCACCCGGGTCCTCTAAATCAATGATCACAAGCTACCGGGAAATAAAACTCTCAACTACCAAGACATAGCAATCAACCCAGGTTTTAGGCGTTTGGAAAGTCGAGTAAAAATCACATAATAATACCCTCGATATTCTCCTCGTTCCACGAAATATTCGCGATCATCAAAATCCAAGAATCCACATAGTCATGTCCGATCGAATTAGAACATCATCAAAAAAATAGCAACACTATTCAAGAATCCATATGAGTCTATCAAATCGATATTCCAAGATTGTACTCTCCATGATACTCAATCATCAGACATATCCAAAGTCACGAATCCCGATACATAGGAAAACTGGTAGCCCTATCTGGCTAACTAGGATAATACCTAAAAAGGATGGCCAGGGGACAAGAATGTACTAATTAATGTCATCAAAAATGGCAAGGATTACATGGACCGCCAGTTTGGAATAAACTTTTTCGTTTATCGTACTATTAGTAGTTAGTGCTGTCAGTTAATGATGATAATTATTGTCAGGCGCCACGTAGACTTTGGCGCAATGTGATTTGGCGCAGTCTGATATTTGGCGCAACCTGAGTAGTGGTACATCTTGATCTCTGGGCTTCATAACAGTGGCGCAACTTGATTTATTGGGCGCAATTTGATTGCTGAGTAGTAAAAACATGGCATAACTTGATTTTTTAAGCTCTACAAGACCCCCTTCAAAGTTTTTGAATTTTAAAATGTCATAAAACTTTGAAATATATCACGTCCAGTACCTCTGAATATATTTTCTATTCTATTACTTATATCTATAACAAGATATGCAACAAGTAATGGAACCACATAAAAAATTTCTTATTTCCTTTCTATTTCAAAAAAAGATACATCATTATGAAAAAGACAACAAGTTTTGTGCATTCTATTCTGAAGGATAAGTGATAAGCTCTACAATTTGCTTCTTCAAAACTTGGGCTCTTTTATTACAAGAATATAGCACCCGCTGCCTGGCTTCAACCTTTTCTGACTCAGGATAGAATGGATGCAGAGCAGCAGTTTGATGTGCTAGTTCTTCATTTTAAAGGTGGTCAAATTCCTCCTTTTGGTGCTTCAGAGCATTTATTTGGTTAACAACAGCTTGATGTAGCTGAGTTTCTTATTCTATACCCTGCTTGATAACCTTAAGCTCTGCCTGAAGCTGAGCAATTTTAGCCTCCAGATCAGCAGCTTTTTTCTCTTCATTTGCAGCTTTAGTCTTATGACTTTCAGCTGTAGAAGCTGCTTCAGCAATTTGGATGTCCAGTTCAGAGGATTATCTAGTAAAAGCCAGTAAAAATGCTTTAAAATTGGCTTTACTAGTCTCTGCTTCTCGATCCATAGCCTCATATTCTATGTTTATTAGCTGCTCGATATCCCCTCTTTTAAGCTCCTTATAAGCTTTAATAGATCCTTCCAGCTCATCCAAAATGTGTTCTAAGAAGGTAGCCTAAGCCTCGCCTCCTTGGCTGCGGATGCCTCCGATAAAAAATGAAGAGGGAGGTCTGATTGTACTAAATGGAACATCCTCTCTCTCTATTACTCGATGGACTAAAGGCTCCAGGGATGTAAAGAAGACTTTAGTAAGGAAGCCACCACGAACTTATTAGTTGCTACAGTACCTGGGATGGCTACCACTTCTGCTGGAGTCTTTACAGTTTTGACATGTTGAGGCACTTCATCTTGATAGCTGATATGGAAAGAGCTCCCTTCTCCTGCTACAGTTCCTGTGGGTCCTTCTGCAATTTACATATGTCAGTTGTTTGAGCAATATACAAATACTGAAAAAGCTACGTAAATAAATTATGTTTAGAAATTTACCTGAGCTGGGCAAAGCATGAGGAGTCTCAAGTGGTTTGGATGTTTTCGGCTGAAGCTTTGACAGGGTGTCTGCAGATATAGTGGCTTGACTACTTCCTGCTCCTGATTCAGTCTGAAGTGGCAGAGTTATTGGAGTTTGATATGCTAATTCTGCCACCACTCCAGAAACCTTAGGTTTTTTTTAGATATTTTGGGTTCATCGATCCTGGGACTAGCATGTCCTTCATTGATAACCGAAATTTCCTCATCCTAAGCAGTTGATTGGTCTTCATTGGCCGGGAGTTCCTGAGGTGATGGCACATCCACTAAAGTTTGTCCCCCTTTAGTAGTGTTATTCCAATCATCATCGTAAGATTTATCACCGAAATCACAATCGGCTAAAGCTTCAATCATCTCCTCTTCAGAATGAGTAGGCTCTTGAGCCTTCGGAGAATCTTGCGGTAGCAAATCCTTCTTTGGAGAGATGGCCTCTGGAGTCATGGGAGTTGGTGACGGAACCGTTATCCCCGCCGCAGCAAGTACATTGGCGGAAATACGTACCACCAAAGCTTCTGATCTCGAGGCCTCTACGGTGGTGGTAGAAGTTTGAACGTCCGCTGAAGTAGCCACTGCAAAGAAAGAAATCAATTTAATGTACATCTTCGAGAGAAAAATATACATATTAGGGTATATCAAAAGCTTGATATTACCTTCCTGAGATGTTACATCTTCAGCAGTTACAAGTTTTCTCCTGACTTCTTTGTGTGATGATGCAACCGGCTCTTCAGCAGCTCCGGTGCGATCATCCTCCAGATCGATCAAAGTGGTAGATGTTTCTCCTTTTGTAACTCTTCCTTGCTTCTGAATAGAAGAATGAGTGGTTTCCTTCTCTCCGGAGGAAGAACTAAGGAGCATCTGTTGACTCAGAACGAGTTGTTCTTGTAGTCGTTGGTTCATTTATAACTAATGACGTCCTTTTCTTCTTCTCCGGAGCCCTTGGTGAGGCAGGTCTACTATCCAGCTGAGAAAGGGCCGTCGTCTCCTTAGCCTTTCTTTTCTTCAACCCCTTGGCAGGGGATTTTTCTTTTCGCACCTTTAAGGATATGTCCAGAGGATCTTGAACTTCATCGGGATAGTTCTTTAGAATGGAAGCTTTCAGTGGTGGATCTGCAGGATCTCTGTCCTTTGTATCCCGAAAAGAGTGAGCAGTGTATTTCCCTAATTTGGATATCTTCTCACTTGCAAAGCTATGTGCAGGATGGAAGCTTTCAGTGAATGTATTTGCTGAAGTATAGAAGTTTGCGTATGTATATAACATACTCGGGCCTTGCTGAAGATTGAAAGGCATGGAATATAGCTTTTGTACCCATGGCATTGTAGTATCTCCAAGCCCTGGCCCCATTGATCAGATAACCTTTGGCCTGTAGGCAAGTGGTGGTATTACCCACATAAAGCTGATCATAGTCGAACTGTCGTGCAAATCGACTTGGCAAGTACGGTTCTAATAGCACTCTTCCTCAAATCTGTAGACCAAGTGAGATGGACGGATCGTCTGCAGCCACAAAAAGATGGGTGGATTTAAGCGGAGTGATTCTGCAGTCAAATCCATCAGCTGTAGAGAGATAGTCTCATATCTGTGAGGAGGCTGAACACATTGAAAGCTCCATTCCGATCCATGAGTCAATACAAATCTGCACTCTGAAAGAGCAGTGTATTGCCAATGAGCGCTGGAGTAGCGTCTGATAAAATCTCTGCTGACACTTCCCATATTAGGGTTCATCAAATAGGGATGGTGAAGCAATAGCCATCCGAATAAATAGGTGTACGGCGTCTCGGTACGAGGGAAGTCTTGCCTTACCGCCCTGTCATTAAGCGTGGTCTATACAAAAGAACGCAATTTTGCGTTCAAGCGGCAGGTCATGGCCGATAGGAGATCCATTTTGTATCCAAAAATAAGACGTACTACAGCAAACAGGACGCCCTGATGGAATCTGTCGACTGTACTGGCTCCTGGAACTATGAAGCATCGCAGCCATAAAGAGAGAAAGCCCGCTAGCTGGGCCTCTTTAGACATGGGTCTGTAACCCTGTCCGAGACAACTCTGGAGGGTGTCACCAGCCTTAAATGGATGCAAGTCTTCATCCAGTTTGATATCTCCATAATTATGTTGCTCCATCAAATATTGCATGTCACTCTGACTGAAAGGTTCAAAGAAACAAGGAGCACAGGCTTGACTCTCAAGTGGTTTGTCCGCCCGTACATGACCCAGGAAAAGGTACGGCATCTACTTGGTTGTATAACAAGTAACTGCAGTGGCACTTTTGTAGAAGAGCGAGCAGATTTTGTAGTAACACAATAGCTCCTAGAAGATGGCGATCATCTGAGGATTCTCTTCCGCCATAGCATCCAATTCGTCATTTGTGGGCACATACTCTTCGTATGGATTATCGTCTATTGGTAGATGAGAGAGATATTTCATCTCATGGAGAGAAAATTCGATTTCTCCATGGAGGGTCATAAAAGTTCCAGTACTTTCATTATATCTCTCCACTAAAGCCAGAAACGTATGAGCGTTCTGGCGAATACCGCATATTGTAGTCTAGATGGTATTGTAAAGATCTAAATCGAGGAGCCTGTCCTTGAATTGATCCAAAATTCGTATAGATAAGCTGCTCCAACGCTTCATATCTAGCCAGACCTATCATACGCATGCTGCGGTCTGGATATCTCCCTTCAGACTTTGGAATGTATTTGTAAATATAGGTATTCTGACTGGAAGGAGCAGAGAGGAATCCTCAGGAGGAATACAACTTGGCTTTAAACCTCTAAAGTGGGTGTTGTACTTCTCAGAAGTACTGTAAAAGAGGTCCTTGTGCTTCGGACCCATTCTATAATAGATTTTTTCGACTCTTGCCTGATGGATTGGAGTCAGATCCCATGATATTCTTCTGGGATAGCTTACAAATTTATATTAAGATAAAGCCACTGACCTCGGTATTTCTGTGAGTTATATGACTTTGTCTTCACATTTGAATATTATTTCTTCTTTTCTTGTCTTGGGCTGGGAAGTCTTCTTGATGGCATCCCCGAATAGGAAGGCAGGTTTCTTGTGGACCATACTATCCAGCCTTTCTAGAGGTTTCCCGTTCATTAAGCTCAGTAGGGTTTGGTTTTCTTGGGCCATGAGGACGGTCTTTCATGCTTCAGGGCCATCTACTGAGGGAATATAACATGAGATAAATTCTTCTCGTACTCCGGGACATTAAATATTGAAGCGAATCTTTCAGCATTAGGGTCTTCCTTGAGATCAACTGCAAAGAAATACATGAACAAAAGTTAGAAGCAATAAGAGTGTGCAAATTTATAAAGACCAAACAATTAAGTTGCGCAATATCCTAGGTTGCACAACAATTGGGTTGTGCAATATTTTAGGTTGCGCAACATCCTAGGTTGCGTAAACAATTAAGTTGCGCAACATTCTGAGTTGCGCGACAACCCGAGTTGCGCGATATATTATGTTGCGCGAAACTTAAGTTGCGCAACATCTCAGATTGTGCTACATACTGGATTGCGCCACAACTTAGTTGCACAATATTCTTGATTACGCAACAACTGAGTTGCGCAACAGCATGCACAACACGGTTCGTAAGAATGAACAGTGCTCAAATAAAGCAATCACACCCTAAGAAAGGGTGGCACAGAGTTTGTGATGTGCCAAACACTCTAATAAGAGGGGCGCAAGTCAATTAAAGATTAAGTTATCCTCCATAGGTCAAATTTATTCGTTCTTGGTCACCTTCCAGAGCTGGGTTTACTGTCTCTCTTCGATAAGAGGGCGGCGCATACTGTGACGCACGGGTCGGCGGAGCACGAGTCGAAGGCTCGACGAATTTTGTTTACAAAAAATAAAAAGTTTATTCCAAACTTAAAAAGAATCGTATAAAGTACAATAAATTCTGGAAAAGTACAACTATAGGAATCCGATCAGAAGACGATCGTTTTATCCCTTGGACTATGTGAACTTGAAGACTAGAGCCTTTGGAGAATGCAACAGCACTTTTACAAGAACTCTTGATCTCTGATCCCTTGACAATGATTGGAAACTCTATTTATAGAGTTCTGGAAATAATTGTTTTAGCAGTTATTCTGATGTGTGCGAGGTTGAACTGCGCGACTTAAGGTTGCGCCAACTTCAGGTTGCGCAACTTCCATTCAGTTACTCGAACGTGTACTAATTGTATTTAGACGCGTGGCATCATATGATTGAAATGCGCATGATCGTGTACAGAGTAGTGGACACGTTTTGAGAGATTAGTGGCATGTACGCCATGCCCACTACAACAAAAACACCTTTTATTGACGGCTAAAAAGTGTCATTAATTACAAACCATGACGCTTTTTTTCCAATCCAAGCGTTATGAAAACGGGTGTTATAAATATTTTTAAAAGCGTTATAAATAATTCTTCCAAAACCGCCATTAATAGGTTGAATTTCTGCTACGGTTTATTTTCAAAGCGTTATGGATAGTTATGTAAAAACCGTTATGAATAGATGATCTGTATATGATCATTGTATCACATTTATAACGCTCTATACTGCATGTTATACATTACATTCCAAACACTGCTCAATTCAATTCGAAAACAACCACTTTGAACCATATTCACAACAAAACATTGAAATGTAATATAAAGTACCATTCTCCATTTCTTTGTCTCAAAATAGGGTACATCAACATCTCTCAGATATAGAGTACTTTAGCTAGCTACATTTCTTTGTTTTAAAATAGATTACTTTAGCTACCATTCTATATTTCTCCATTTCATTATATACATCTTCTCAAAATATATAGAGTATCCAATATAGAGTACACTTTAGCTACATCAAAACTATCCACATCAAAACATCTCCACTAACCCAGATAAAGCATGTAGAAAAATCCACATGAACACTAAGCCAATGAAGTTCTTCTCCTTCCCTCTGCAACATGGGCCAAGTGACAAAGACAATCAGCAACTGCAGACATATAAAAGAAAGGAGACCAATGGGTTGCAATTAAATAATGTTACAATGAAACAAGCATCTTTACTCAACAAACCTCTTTCTCCCTAAGATAAACTACTACATACCAAACCATGGCATTATCATGGTTTATTAGCTCAAGAATGTAGGAGACAAGATTTACTACATACTTTACATTTACGATTTCAAAATTAACAGTTTGGACCTTTAAAAATTTGATATATTATTCTTGGCTTATGTGACACGCTTGTAGAAGTATGGAAAGATTTACTACAACCAGCCATAAGCTTGAATGTTGCACTACTGCTTCTTATCCCACTAACAGTTAAGGATTTGAGTACTGACATATTTCAATCGAAAGAAATAACCAAAGAAAGTATGGAAAAAGAAAAGGATATTAGCAACAAACAGAACCTGCTTTCTTTTTCTTGTGTGTGTGTGTGTTGGGGGAGGGGTGACTTTAATCTATATATATATATATATATATATATATATATATATATATATATATATATATATATATATATATATATATATATATATATATATATATATGAGAGAGAGAATAGGAAATAATATAAATGACCAATTTATATTTAGTCCCTTCTACATAGAAATTGAAGAATAGGTAATAACGAGTCTTTGAGAAACTAAATCCCAAAATGCGGAAAGGAAAAGGGAAGAGAGCAAATATTATAGCAATGCCACAATAAATTTAAATAGAATATAAACTATGGACAAAAACTTATATTTATGTATAACTTAAAAAGTAACAAAAATGACTTAATCTATAGGTTGCCCAATAATTACAAAAGTTGGAAACTACTATAATGCACTTGTTCAAACTGCAACTAAGGCAAGAGGAAACTAGAATTATTTTCACGAAGGGGACTTTGTACCAAACATATACTCGTACATATTCCAAGTACATTTGGTAGGAGATTGTAAAGCTTCAATGCATACTAACATACCTTTTGTACAAGAAGCCAAGAGAAGTGATCAAAATTTGGCAGAAGATAGGGCTGGTGACGGCAAGATTAGAATATCCGCATAGGCTTCCTCTTGATGTACATTGATGAGACTATAGCTCTTTAGAACCTGTGAACAAATTATAATAAATATCAAATAAATGCTCTTTATGATTAGAGTCCTAATGCCTAAGTTGCTTATCATTAACTAATCCCTGGCACAGTGACACAAGTTAAAATGTCGAAATCGTAAAGAAGGTGGCAGAAGGCCTTAAATATATTTTATGAATGGTAGACAAAAGATAAGATCAATAGGAAGAAAGTATTGATCGAAAATCAATCAAACATAAACCAGCAAAAGCAGAGAAAATAGGATATTGGGCTGGTAACGATAGGTTTGGAGGTAATGTAACTGACTTCATTGGCTAACCTCAGTATCTTAACATACCAAAAGGAAACAGTGACAAAAGTAAAATCCTCACAATATCTTTTAAGACAAAAAAACCTAATCGGACTATTGGCTATTGATACTCCTTGGTGATAGAGGTGGGCAAACATTAGAAACTATGAACAGCTTACGAGTGTTTCGAAGAACATCCGTGCACATTGCTTTCTAGTTTTATTTTCTAAAATCCTGTTCAAGCTTAATGATCCTGACTGCTCCTCCAAAGCCTGAGATGTAGGGGAGTGTTTTAAAATATTGTGCAATAGCCCTAAAAGAAGCATACTCCATTAGTTCACAGTTTATACAGGAAAAGAAAAACATCAAGGATGTCATGCATCCCCTTTACCTTGTCCTCACATACATGTTTTTAACTTCAATTGTATCATAACCTGTGTATATGAGACAATGCTAGTTAAGAATTGAAGGTGGATCATGAAAGGAAGTGATGTGTTGCATCACTCTCAGTACAATTTAGACAATAGACTTTGCATTTACCTGATGATGCATTGCTTGCTTCCAAAAAGTTCAATTCCTAATGAAAAAAGAAACAATAATAGTTTAGGGAACCAATTAGAAAGTTTGTATATTTCTTCCTGAAGAGAGGTGATCCAACATAATAAATCAAATAGAACATGTAGGCCTATATACCAATATTAACATGTGTTCTTACTTCTACATCTGCTAAATTTAGCAGGATAGGTGGTTCTCTTGGAGTTGTGTCATCATGATGCAGCCATTCCTCCCAATTAACTGAAGGAGTTTCACGCTCACGGCCAACATTTTCTGATGCAGGATTTTCAGATATTGGCAGTACCCAGTCTCAAAAGTCTTGCCTTTGTCCGATACTGACCCTACATTATTGGAACCTAAGGGAGTAAACTCTCCTGCCATAGATGGAGATGACATTGGATGAGAATAGTCATAATCATCGTTGCTATCAAATCGACGACGCTTAGGTTCCACCACAATGTCAGGTATGGAAGGCTCCATCTCAGCGTTAGGAGAGGTAGGTCTCGCATCAGTGTCAGGTATAGCAGGTTCTATCTCTAGTGCATTACTGGGGCCAGGAAAAGTTCTCTTATATACTCTTCGAAGATTAGCACACATACCTGTGATCATGTTTCTACCTCATTACTTAGTACAGCAAGATACAGAAAGAATTGGACGTATAAGGATAAAAAAAGTGAACTCACCGGAGATTGAGGGCTCAATGAATATGCAGTCACTAGTCCTACGATACCTCCACAAATCTAGCACTGTATCAGGGAGTTTCCTTCTCTTGCATACTAACTTACTAGTGTCTTCAAGTTGTTTCTTCATCTGCTTATAAACGATTCACATTACTTATAACTAAATGGTAAATCAAGAATAAATGTGCATTTGAAAAATATTAAACTAACTAGAAGAACAAATGTAGAGCTGGAATGTCTCAAGTGGAAAAAAGAAAGATTCTTTATGTTTATCTTACCAAGTAATGTGCCCTGATCCAAGTTCACACCATAAACATAAAAATAATTAAAGTCCCACTTAAAGTACAAAATCATTGGTTCTCAGCGAGGGAGGAAAAAAAGAGGGAAATAGGCATTGGCCTTATACTTCTCTTGGAAACATAACCATTCAGAAGCCATCCTTCCTGACCTTAACTATGTTTCCCCTGCTCCGATTAGAAAAATGATGGAAATGTCAGCACCCCATCCACCACTTATATCTAAAACACTCCTCTTCTTCTTCCTTGCATTTTGTTGCTTGATTGGTGAAGAGGGTTGAAGTTCCACATCAGAAAATGGTTGCCCTACAACCCGAAGAATCAAAATCATACAAAAGTGCACAACATCCAATCTGTATACATTCACTGGATAGAAGAAATCTGATTTTTACTTGATGGGAGTGTATGATTGTGCATGCGTGTGCGAGTGTGGGGTAAGAAGTGATGACAAATGATTGATATATGTGAAATATGAAGTAAGAAACAAACCCAATGTTGTTGCTGTGTTAAGAATACCAAGGTCATCTGCTGGTGCAACAGTTTGTGCTTTATCATGTGCAGGCATGGAGAAAGATGTACCACCAGAAATTGATACACCTTCCTTTATTGGAGAAAGAACTTCTTTCCTATTTGTGAAAAGAGCAGATTGTTCATGATGTTCAACAGAGTCAGGCAGCAAATGTCCTGTCTCACTATGCACAGTAAATCCTCCAGCATGTCAATGAAATAACTCACAGAAAGTGACAAGAATATGTACCAAAACATCCCGAACACCATAACCTGACATATTACCTCAATATATGCAGAGTTGATTGCTCGTTGAGCTTCTTCCACAGCAGTATCGAAACCAAATGTCTTATCCATCAGGAGTATATCATTGTCAATATTTTTCGGCACACCTACAATTGAGACTTTCATTCCAAGAAACTTCAAAGAAGGATCGAACAATTGAGACCGTGTCCTACAGATGGTGTCGTGTTCAGATGATCGTGTGTTGTACTCGTGCACTTCTCTACTACCTAAAGGCTAAAGGTCGTCAGTGTCATGGTTTTTTTCCCAAGAAGAACACACCATAGAAACAACTCGTTAGCAAAATAGCAATAAAACAACTGCAATCGAAAGTCAAGATGCAAACATTAACCAAGAATCGAGATTCCGAGGAGCAACGAAGTGACGAAACCGCACCTGAACCGGACGTCGAGAGGGTCATGGTCCGGGAATATCTCTGGCAACTTGTCGTAGACCCGGTTGGCGCCACCATCAGCACAGAGGCACAGCTTTGCTGCTCTAAACACAGAATCGAGAAAAAAACCTCCAAAACTTAGAGAAAGGGAGGACTTTACAAACCCTAAAAAAGAAAACCAAGAGAGAGAAACGAACCGTGCTTCTAGAGGAGGGGAAGAAGCGGGGGATGCGCTGGTTGAGGATGACGAGGGCGTACGTCAGCGCGGGGCCATTGCTCGTCGGAGCAGCGGAAGGGGACGGTTGTGGGAGGAGAAAGGAGAGAGGAGAGAGTGGCGTGGTAGAGGAACTTGCTTTAAATTAGGGTTTGCTCGTGAAGGAGAGAGGAGAGGGTAGCGGAGAGGAGGCGGACGGCGGAGGCAAGCCAGGAGAGCGGTAGGGCTTCTTCGAAGGCCTTGGGGGAGAAGTGAGGGGGAGTAGAGGTTTTGACTTAAATTTTGGTACTTTTTTTCATAATGCTCGTATGACTGAAAGACTATTAATAACATTTATATTGGACACTGTCATAAAATGGAGTCTGCTGAACTTTGATGACGCTTCTTTATCAGCTGTCAAGAAATCTACTTATCAAGCGTCATTGATAGGTCTTTTTGTTGTAGTGGCCTTCCTGTTTTAGAATGTAAGTTGCTTCAACTTTATCAAGTTGTGCGAGCTTCAGTCAACGAGTCAAACGGTACTTGATTAGGTTGTGCCTAGGCGCAACTCAATGCATAAACACGTGGCAGCATTTAGATCTGTGAGGAGAGCTTTGTTCAGGTTGCGCCTAGGTGCAACTCACAGAGTGCGCAGAAAAGCTATCATCAAATAATAACAAATCGTCTCGAGCGATACGTTTTACGGGATTCGAAGAGATTTTCTTCGTTTATCGTATTGTCAGTTGTCAGTACTGTCAGTTAATAATAACAATTATTTTTAGGCGCCATGTGTTTATGCATTGAGTTACGCCTAGGCGCAAACTAATCAAGCGCAGTTTGACTCGTTGACTGAAGCTCGCACAACTTAATAAAGTTGAAGCAACTTACGTTCTAAAGTAGGATGACATGGCATACATGCCACTAATCTTTCAAAACGTATCCACTACTCTGTACACGACCATGCGCATTTCAATCATATGTTGCCACGTGTCTAAATACAGTTAGTACACGTTCGAGTAACTGAATGGAAGTTGTGCAACCTGAAGTTGGCACAACCTAAAGTCGTGCAGTTCAACCTCGTGCACATCAGAATAACTGCTAAAACAGTTATTTCCAGAACTCTATAAATAGAGTTTCCAATCATTGTCAAGGGATCAGAGATCAAGAGTTCTTACAAAAGTGCTGCTGCATTCTTCGGAGGCTCTAGTCTCCAAGTTCACATAGTCCAAGGGATAAAGCGATCATCTTCTGATCGGATTCCTATCGTTGTACTTCCCCAGAATTCATTGTACTTTGTACGCTTCTTTTTAAGTTTGGAATAAACTTTTTATTTTTTGCAAACAAAATGGCGACTCTGTTGGGAAAAAAACAAAAAGTTTATTCCAAACTTAAAAGAATCGTACAAAGTAAAATAAATTCTGGAAAAGTACAACTATAGGAATTCGATCACAAAACGATCGCTTTATCCCTTGGACTATGTGAACTTGAAGACTAGAGCCTCTGGAGAATGCAGCAGCACTTTTGCAAGAACTCTTGATCTCTCCTCCCTTGACAATGATTGGAAACTCTATTTATAGTTCTGGAAATAACTATTTTAGCAGTTATTCTGATGTGCGCGTGGTTGAACTGCGCGACTTTAGGTTGCGCCAACTTCAGGTTGTGCAACTTCCATTCAGTTACTCAAACGTGTACTAACTGTATTTAGACGCGTGGCATCATATGATTGAAATGCGCATGGTCGTGTACAGAGTAGTGGACACATTTTGAGAGATTAGTGGCATGTGCACCACGTCATCCTGCTTTAGAACGTAAGTTGCTTCAACTTTATCAATTTTTGCGAGCTTCAGTCGACGAGTCAAACTGCGCTTGATTATGTTGCGCCTAGGCGCAACTCAGTGCATAAACATGTGACAGCATTTGGATTTGTGAGGAGAATTCAGTTAGGTTGCACCTAGGCGCAACTCACAGAGTGCGCAGAACAACTGTCATCAAACAATAGCAAATCGTCTCGAGCGCCACGCTTTGCGGGATTCAAAAAGATTTTCTTCATTTATCTTGCTGTCAGTTGTCAGTGCTGTCAGTTAATGATGGAAATTATTGTCAGGCTTTACGTAGGCTTTGGCACAATATGATTGAACACAGTTTGATATATGGCACAACCTGATCAGTGGCACAACTTGATTTCTTGGACGTAATTTGATTGCTGAGTAGTAAAAACATGGCACAACTTGATTTTTAGGCTCAACAAGACCCCCTTCAAAGTTTTTGAATTTTGAAATGACACAAAAATTTGAAATACTTTGAATCATGACAATTACTGAGTCAAGTTGCGCCTATCTTACGCAGTCTGTTGTGCTTTGTTACGATTTTTATCCACAACGAAGGGTGACTGTTAGGATTCTATCTTTAGGCTATAAATAACCCTTGTTTAACCGACTGTAACTCTTTACTTTCACTTTAATCTTCTAAAAAAAATACTTTGAACTCTTGCAATCCTCTTTCCGACTATCTCCTCGACGACATGGCCCCCAAGAAGACCGCTGCTGACAAAGAGAAGAGCGTCGTCGAGCCTTCGACTCGTGCTCCGTCGACCTGTGCGTCACAGTATGCGCCGCCCTCTTCTCGACGAGAGACAGCGAACCCAGCTCTGGAAGGTGACCAAGAACGAACAAATTTGACCTATGGAGGATAACTTAATCTTTAATTGACTTGCGTCCCTCTTCTTAGAGTGTTTGGCGCATCACAAACTCTGCGCTACCCCTTCTTAGGATGTGGTTGCTTTATTTGAGCATTGTTCATTCTTACGAACCGTGTTACGCATGCTATTGCACAACTCAGTTGTTGCGCAATCAAGAATATTGTGCAACTAAGTTGTGGCACAATCCAGTATGTAGCACAATTTGAGATGTTGTGCAACTTAAGTTTCGCCCAACACAATATATCGCGCAACTCGGGTTGTCGCGCAACTCAGAATGTTGCACAACTTAATTATTTGTGCAACCTAGGATGTTGTGCAACCTAAAATGTTGCGCAACCTAATTATTGCACAACGTAGGATATTGTGCAACTTAATTGTTTGCTCTTTATAAAGTTGCACACTCTTGTTGCTTATAACTTTTGTTCATGTATTTCTTTGCAGTTGATCTCAGGGAAGATCCTAATGCTGAAAGATTCGCTTCAATATTTAATATTTCGAAGTACAAGAAGAATTTATCTTATGTTACATTCCCTCGGTACGATGGCCCTGAAGTACGAAAGACCATCCTCATGCCCCAAGAAAACCAAATCCTGTTGAGCTTAATGAAAGGGGAACTCTAGAAAGTCTGGATAGTGTAGTCCACAAGAAACCTGCCTTCCTATTCGGGGATGCCATCAAGAAGACTTCCCAGCCCAAGACAAGAAAATAGGAAAGAATATTCAAATGTGATGACAAAGTCATATACCTCACAGAAATATCGATATCTATGGCTTGATCTCAATATGAATTTGCAAGCTATCCCAGAAGAATGTCATGGGATCTGACTCCAATCTAGCAGGCAAGAGTCGAAAAAATCTGTTATAGAATGGGTCCGAAGCACAAGAACCTCTTTTACAGTACTTCTGAGAAGTACAATACCCACTTGAGAGGTTTGAAGCCAAGCTGTATTCCTCCTGAGGATTCTTCTCTGCTCCTTCCAGTCAGAATACCTATATTTGCAAATACATTCGCAAAGGCTGAAGGAAGATATCCAGACTGCAGTATGTGTATGACAGGTCTGGTTAACTCAGATATGAAGCGTTGGAGTAGCTTATCTATATAGATTTTGGATCAATTCAAGGACAGGCTCCTCGATTTAGATCTTTAAAATGCCATCTGGACTACAGTATACGGTATTTGCCAGAATGCTCATATGTTTTTGGCTTTAGTGGAGAGATATAAAGAAAGTACTGAGACTTTCATGACTCCCATGGAGAAATGGGATTTGCTCTCCATGAGATAAAATATCTCTCTCATCTACCAATGGACGATAATCCATACGAAGAGTATGTGCCCACAAATGATGAATTGGATGCTGTGGTGGAAGAGAATCCTCAGATGATTGCCGTCTTCCAGGAGCTATTATGCCACTACAAAATCTGCTCGCTCTTCTACAAAAGTGCTACTGCAGGTACTTGTTATACAACCAAGTGGATGCCGTACCTTTTCCTAGGTCATGTACGGGAGGATAAACCACTTGAGAGTCAAGCCTGTGCTCCTTGTTTCTTTGAACCTTTTAGTCAGAACAACATGCAATATTTGATGGAGCAACATACTCATGGAGATATCAAACTGGATGAAGACTTGCATCCATTTAAGGCTGGTGACACTCTCCAGAGTTATTTCAGACAGGGTTACAGACCCAGGTCTAAAGCGGCCCAGCTAACGGGCTTTCTTTCTTTATGGCTGCGGTGCTTCATAGTTCCAGGAGCCAGCGCAGTTGACAGATTCCATCGAGGCGTTCTGTTTGCTGCAGTACGTCTTATTTTTGGATATAAGATGGATCTCCTATCAGCCATGACTTGTCGCTTGAACGCAGGATTGCGTTCTTTTGTACAGACCATACTTAATGACAGGGCGGCAAGGCAAGACATTCCTCGTACCGAGATGTCGTACACCTATTTATTCGGATGACTATTGCTTTACCGTCCCTGTTTGAAGAACCCTAATATGGAAAGTGTCAGCGAAGATTTTATCAGACACTACTCCAGCGCTCCTTGGCAATACACTGCTCTTTTAGAGTGCAGATTTGTATTGAATCGTAGATCGGGATGGAGCTTTCAGACCTCCTCACGAATATGAAACTATCTCTCCACAATTGATGGATTTGACTGCATAATCACTTCGCTTAAGTCCACCCATCTTTTTGTGGCTGCAGACGATCCGTCCATCTCACTTGGTCTACAGATTTGAGAAAGAGTGATATTTGGAACCATACTTGCCAAGTCGATTTGCACGGCAGTTCGGCTATGATCAGCTTCATGTGGGTAATGCAACCACTTGCCAACAGGCCAAAGGTTATCTGATCGATGGGGCCAGGGCTTGGGGATACTACAATACCAGGGTACAAAAGCTATATTTTTTATGCCTTTCAATCTTCAGCACGGCCCGCGTATGTTATATACATACACAAACTTCTATACTTTAGCAAATACATTCACTGAAAGCTTCCATCCTGCACATAGATTTGCAAGTGAGAAGAGATCCAAATTGGGAAAACATACTACTCACTCTTTTCGGGATACAGAGGATGGAGATCCTGCAGATCCACCACTGGAAGCTTCCATTCTAAAGAACTATCCCGATGAAGTTCAATATCCTCTGGACGTATCCTTAAAGGTACGAAATGAGAAATCCCCTGTCAAGGGGTTGAAGAAAAGAAAGGCTAAGGAGACGATGGCCCTTCCTCAGCTGGATAGTAGACCTGCCTCACCAAGGGCTCCGTAGAAGAAGAGAATGACGTCATTGGTTATAAATGAACCAATGACTACAAGAACGACTCGTTCTCAGTCAAAACAGATGCTCCTCAGTTCTACCTCCAGAGAGAAGGAAACCACTCCTTCTTCTATTCAGAAGCACGAAAGAGTTACAGAAGGAGGAACGTCTACCACTTTGATCGATCTGGAGGATGATCGCACCAAAGCTGCTGAAGAGCCGGTTGCATCATCACACAGAAAAGTCAGGAGAAAACTGGTAACTGCTGAAGATGTAACATCTCAGGAAGGTAATATTAAGCTTTTGTTATACCCTAATATATATTTTTTCAAAGATGTACATTAAATTGATTTCTTTCTTTGCAGTGGCTACTTCAGCGGATGTTCAACCTTCTACTACCACCGTAGAGGCCTCGAGATCAGAAGCTTTGGTGGTATGTATTCCCTCTAATGTACTTATTGCGGTGGGAATAACGGTTCCCTCACCAACTCCCATGACTCCAGAGACCATCTCTCCAAAGAAGGATTTGCTACCGCAATATTCTCCGAAGGCTCAAGAGCCTACTCATTCTGAAAATGAGATGATTGAAGCTTTAGCCGATTGTGATTTTGGTAATGAATCTTACGATGATGATTGGAATAACACCACTAAAGAGGGACAAACTTTAGTGGATGTGCCATCACCTCAGGAACTTCCGGCTAATGAAGACTAATCAACTGCCGAGGATGAGGAAAATCCGGTTAACGATGAAGGACATGCTAGTCCCAGGATCGATGAACCCAAAATATCTGAAAAACCTGAGGTTTCTGGAGTGGTAGCAGAATTAGCAGATCAAACTCCAATGACTCTGCCACTTCAGACTGAATCAGGAGAAGGAAGTAGTCAAGCCACTATATCTGCAGATACCCTGTCAAAGCTTCAGCCGGAAACATCCAAACCTCTTGAGACTCCTCATGCTTTGCCCAACTCAGGTAAATTTCTAAACATAATCTATTTGTCGTAGTTTTTTTAGCATTTGTATATTGCTCAAACAACTGACATATGTAAATTGCAGAAGGACCCATAGGAACTGTAGCAGGAGAAGGGAGCTCTTCCCACATCAGCTCTCAAGATGAAGTACCTCCATATGTCAAAACTGTAAAGACTCCAGCAGAAGTGGTCGCCATCCCAGGTGCTGTAGCAACTAATAAGTTCATGGTGGCTTCCTTCACTAAAGTCTTCTTTACATCCCTGGAGCCTTTAGTCCATCAAGTAATAGAGAGAGAGGATGTTCTATTTAGTACAATCTGAACTCCCTCTTCATTTTTGATCGAAGAAATCCGCAGCCAAGGAGACGAGGCTCAGGCTACCTTCTTAGAACACATTTTGGATGAGTTGGAAGGATCTATTAAAGCTTATAAGGAGCTTACAAGAAGGGATATCGAGCAGCTAGTAAACATAGAATATGATATGGCTCGAGAAGCAGACTAGTAAAGCCAATTTTGAAGCATTTTTACTGGCTTTTACTAGATAATCCTCTGAACTAGACATCCAAATTGTTGAAGCAGCTTCTACTGCTAAAATTCATAAGACTAAAGCTGTAGATGAAGAGAAGAAAGCTGCTGATCTGGAGGCTAAAATTGTTCGGCTTCAGGCAGAGCTTAAGGCTATCAAGTAGGGTATAGAACAAGAAACTCAGCTACATCAAGCTGTTGTTAACCAAATAAATGCTCTAAAGCACCAGAAGGAGGAATTTGACCACCTTCAAAATGAAGAACTAGCACGTCAAACTGCTGCTCTGCATCCATTCGATCCCGAGTCAGGAAGGGTTGAAGCCAGACAGCGGATGCTAGATTCTTGTAATGGAAGAGCCCAAGTTTTTAAGAAGCGAATTGTAGAGCTTATCACTTATCCTTCAGAATCGAATGAGCAAAACTTATTGTCTTTTTCATAATGATGTATCTTTTTTTTGAAATAGAAATGAAATAAGAAACTTTTTATGTGGTTTCATTACTTGTTGCATATCTTGTTATAGATATAAGTAATAGAATAGAAAATATATTCAGAGGTACTGGATGTGATATATTTCTTGATTAGAAAATAACAATATTTATTATATCTATTCAGAGGTAATATGGACGTGGCAGAATATAATGTTTAAAAATACAATTATTTCAATAGACAACTTTATCAGAGGTAATAGGGACGTGATAGGCTGCTGATGTAGAAAATCAGAATTCAGAGGTATGGAGGACGTAAATTCTTTTTTTTTTGGATGTAAGAATTTATCATCTATGGTTTTATTTACGAGAAAGTAAATAAAATACAATAAATGCCAAAACTAATGAATGAATGAATGAACAGTCATAGAGAGTGAATGAATGAACAGTCACTTCGATGTTCGAAAAGGAGAAATTGAATGAATGGTCACCTCAGTTTTCGAAGAGAAGAAATGAATGAATGAACTGTTGGATTTCTTTTGAAGAGGAAAAGTTGCATCGGTTCTCGAAGCCGATCATCTAGTAATTTTGTCTATAAATAGAACAGAACTTCTGTAGATATCGTCAACTTATTTTCTCTCTGCACAGAATGTCTTCTGAAGATTTGCTCACTCCGAAGATCGAAAATACGACTGAGATGCCTTCTGCTGAGCTTCTGATACCTCCTTAGAAAGAAGTGGGTGAAGGCTGGACTGTTCCTGTACCAGAGCAGGACCTGATTGCCAAGTTGCTGGAGCCTGAAAGACTATTGAAGAAGAAGTCGTGAGGATAGCTGCCTGTGAGTTGCTAGTGTGTTCAGACAATAAATTATTTGAATTACTGGCAAATTATATATTTAATCATGAAGGATCAGGTCCTCGTCCCCGTCATTGATATTATGTAACTCTTTCTGCTTTTGAATAAAATGAGTTTTATTTACATCATTTCTCTGAATGAAAAACATTTTTACTTTTATACATAATATTTCTTAATAAATTTGCCATTGATAGGCATCATAGCAACTCTACCATCTATATCTGTTAATTGGTAGGCTCCATTTGAGAAAACCTTATTCACCACATACGGACCTTCCCATTTTGCCTCGAACTTGCCTTTGCTCATGTGGGTCATAGTCATAGGACGTCTGACCGTAAGAACTAGCTCGCCCTCCTGAAATGTTCGCACTTTGACTTTGCGATTGAAAGCTTTTGAAATACGGGCTTGATAAAGTTCGATATGTTGTTGAGCTAGTAGTCTTTTTTCATCGAATGCCTCTAATTCTTGAAATCAGAGACGATCATTATTTTCTGTGGTAAGATTATTAGCAATGGCAATTCTCAAGGATAAAATTTGAATTTCCAGCGGTAAGACAGCCTCGCATCCATATACCAAAGAAAAAGGTGTGCAACCTGTGGGATTATGGACTGTTGTGCGATAAGCCCATAGACATTCTCCAAGCTTTTTACTCCAATTACGTTTGTTAATAGAAATAAACTTTTTAAGAAGTTTGATGATAGTCATGTTGAATGCTTCATCTAACCCATTAGCTGCAGGATTATAGGCCGTAGAAGCAACATTATTGATTCTATTGTCATCACAGAATATAGTAAACTTTTGGATGACGAACTGTGGTCCATTATCATGGATGATCCGACGAGGTACGCTAAATCTATATATCATATGATGTTTGACAAAGTTGATGACATTACTAGTCTTCACTTCAGCTAAAGGTATAGCTTCAGCCCATTTAGAGAAATAAACGGTTATAGCCAAGATAAACCGATGTCCTTTAGATGAAGGAGGACTGATAGGACCAATTACGTCCATGCCCCAAGCTTCGAAGGGCCTTGAGGCAGCAGTCGGGTGAAGAAATTCCGACGGTTGGTGAATAAAATCTGTATGAATTTGACATGTTCGATATTTTTTTGCATAGTCAATGGCATCTGATACCATAGAGGGCCAGTAATAGCCCATACGTCGGATACGATCCTGTAATTTGGGACCGGGCTGATGTGCTCCACAAATGCCATTATGAGCTTCACATAATATCTGCTTTGCTTCATCACCAACAAGATATCTTAAGAGTAATCCATCAAAAGTTCGTCGAAAGAGAGTTTTGGTGGTATGATTGTAATAGAATCGAAGCGATCGCCGATGAATACTTGTAGCTTCTTTAGGATCTTCAGGTAGTATGTCATGTACTACAAAGTCGATAAAAGGTGTTCTCCAGTCTTCGCTAATGGCATTGACTTCAGTTGAATTACTGAATTCAATGTTATGGTTGTTTTCAATACAAAATAGTTCTCTATTGGAGATAACAACCATTTGTTGTCTTTTGACTGGAATTGCTAAGACTGCTGCTAAATTAGCTAAGGCATCAGTTTCTGTATTGCATGCTCGACGTACATGTTCGATAAAGAATCCTTTGAATGAGGAAGCTATTCTGATTGCCGCTTCATGGTATGGTACCGGATCTTGATGCCGAATTCGTATGTGCCTCTAACCTGATTAACAATTAGCTTAGAATCACCATATACTTCGAGATATTCAATATCCAGTTGTTTGGCTAAATGGAGTCCAATGAGCAAGGTATTGTATTCTGCTACGTTGTTGGAGCATGACTCATATAAGGAATAAGCCTCTGAATAGCAAATCCATCTGGTAAAACAAGAACAATTCCCACTCCAGCGACAAGGGTGCCTCCAGGTCCAATTCTAGATGTTCCGTCGAAGAACAAACGCCAAGTAGGAAATTCTTCTGAGATCATATTTGATTCCAGTGTCTCATCTGAAATCTTATCATAGAGTTTAGATGTCTCAGGGATAGGATGAGCTGCTAAAAAATCAGCGAGTGCTTGGCATTCCACAGACTTTTGTGGAACATACACCATGTCATATTGTGCTAATAATAAGGCCCATGTAGCAAGCCTAGAATTGAGTGTGTTGGACTTCTTCATTAAGACCCGTAAAGGATTAACTCGAGAAATAACATGAATGGTTTGGCCGATGATGTAATGTCTTATCTTTTGAACAACAAACATTAAGGCTAACTATTCCTTCTCCACCGGACTATAACGATGTTCAGCTCCAATCAGCATTTGACTAAGGTAGTAGATGGCTTGTTCATGACCTTCTTTGTTCTTCTGAGCCAGCAAAGCTCCCAATGAATGGTCCATCGCCTGGACATACATCAAGAAGGATATTTCTGAGATCGGTGGTACAAGGATCGGTGGACTCATCAAGTACCGCTTTATGTCATTAAATGCTCGCTGACATTATTCTGTCCAAATGAAAGACACATCTTTCTTCATTAACTGAGTAAATGGTCTGCAACGTCCAGATAAATTCGAAATGAACCTCCTGATGTAAGCCAATCGACCCTGGAATCTGCGTAGATCTTTTAGGTTGCATGGAGGACTCATCTCTTAAATGGCTTTAATCTTCTCGGGATCAACGTGTATACCTTTAGAGGTAATGATGAATTCGAGAAATTTGCCACTAGGGACTCCTAAGAAGACTTGGTGGGGTTCATTTTGAGTTGATGCTGGCGCATTAGATTAAAGATAGTTCTTAAATCTTGGATGTGATCTTCTTTTAGATGACTTTTGACAGCAATATCGTCAACATAGCATTCGACGGTCTTTCGCAAATGATCTCGAAAGATAGTACTCATAGCCGGTGATAAGTTGCACCTGTGTTTTTAAGACCGAAAGGCATGACTGTATAGCAGTATATTCTACGGGGAGTACGGAATAAAGTGTATTTTTCATCTTCAGGATTCATTTGGATTTGATTGTATCCAGAAAACCCATCCATAAAAGAGATTCGTTCGAATCCATAAGTATTGTCTATCATGACATCAGTAATTTGGAGAGGGAATTCATCTTTAGGATAAGCGTCATTGAGATCCCAAAAATCTTTGCACGCTCGAACTTTCTCGGTCTTCTTCAAAACTGGTACAATGTTGGCTACCCAGTCAGGATGTTGTTCTTCTCTGATAAAACTGCAAGCGATAAGCTTTTTGACCTTATCATCTATTGCATCCATCATCTCAGGCTTGAATCGTCGTTGCTGTTGTTTGACTGGTTTGGCATTATACAAAATATTAAGTTTATGAGTTGCGACTTGAGGATCTAATCCCGGCATATCTTCATAAATCCAGGCGAAGACATCGATATATTCACGAATAAGGTGAATCAGTTCTTGCTTATCATCTTCTGGGAGATTTTTGCTAATGAAGATTGGTCGCGGTACACCCTTCTCTCCAACATCGATTTAGATTAGTTGATCCTCAGTAGGTGGTTCTTATTGTTCAAAATGGAGTTCCTACTGTGTGTCCATCCTTTGTGCCCAAGGATCTGCTTCAGGAGCTTCTTTAATATCATCCTCGTCATCTTCTGAGAACTCGGCTGACACCATATTAGAAGATACTGTCACCCGATGGACATGACCAATACTGGTGTCAGAATCCCATGGGATAGAATTAGAAGAGTTAGATCATTCTTCTTTATCGGATTCGAAAGCTTCTGGAGTCGGAAGTGGTGAAGTATAACCTAATCCCCGCTTCGTTTTACTGTAGTATTGTTGTGATTTTCTTTTTGGAACAGAAATATGAATAGGAGTTCGCCTTCCTTTACCGCTATTAAGGCCAATTTTAAATCATAGCCCATTTTACGGATGATTGCCTTAGATTGTGGACTATAATGACGTAGTTATAGTCTTCCTGTATCATCATTTTCATTATCGATGTTAGGCATGATTTTTTGTTCTTCTCTTTTATTAAAAAGTATAGGAGTTTCGCCTTTCTTTCGAGAAGGTACTAGAAAGAATGATTCTTGTATTGATTTAAGTGATACCACATTTCGGAGAGATGGTATGACTCCTATTGTAAGTGGTTTGAAGCTATCTAGCATATCCAAATAACATTGAGTATATTAAGAGACATCAGTATACTGCAAAAGAGATGCTTTATTGATCTTTACATCATCATTTACAATACGACCTTTAGCCTTAGAAGGCTTAGTCAGATTAATAACCAGAGGAGGAGAAGAAGAACGAGAAGGAGGGAGTGGTTTTTTACGACGAAGGCCGATTACAAATGGCTCAGAAGAAGTGAGCTCCCTTTGTTCCTGACTGACACCAGGAGGCTGCTTCTTGTGAGAAGGAAGGTAAATAGTCGATATCTTGGAAGACTAAGGACAGAAAGTACGTCCTTTGACAGGGATCACCAGAGTATCATTTGGTACGCCTTTCTATTCTTCATCAGTATCCATTGCCAATACCACCTTCATGAATTCCTCTTTATACATGCGAGAGTCGTTGTAGTATGCTTCAACCCCCTTAAAAGGATTTAGGTCTGCAACTTCTTTCTGTACTTCTCCATTGTCATCCACATATTTGAAACATTGGTGGAGAGTAGAAGGTACAATGTTGTGTTCATGGAGGAATGGTCTTCCCAGCAAAGCATTGTACGAGCCATGATTATCAATCACGTAGAAAGTCACCTTCGTACGAAGATTGTCGATTTGAAGTTTCAGGCGTTTCTTCCCCAAAGGTTCACTTCTTCCTTGATTGAACCCCAAGATAGTAGTGATAGTTGTAGAAAGGTTATGCACCGGGATCTTCAAGGCATCCAGCAGAGTCTTCGGCATGATGCTAAGTGCAGATCCGGGGTCAATCAGAATACGATCGACTTTCATGATGTCTACATATCCCGTGAAGTAGAGAGGACGATCATGACGATTGTCTTCTAACAGCATGTCATCTTGTATAAAAGTGATGTTAGGTATTAGTTCAAATTCACTATGACAATGTGTACAGCTGACAGGCTCCTTTTCAGGCTTCTTGAGGAGAGTAAGAAAAGCATCAGCCTGCATCAAGGCTTAACTTAACATTTCTCGAATTTCTTTTGAGAGACATAAAAGTTTGAAGATTGATAATCTTGCTGGAGTATTAGCCAATTGAGCCAGTATTTCAAAATTATATGATTTTTCAAGTCCGAGCGATGGGGACTTCTTCAATGCTTTATCAAAGCGGACATGTTGCTTTCCCTTGTCTGCTGATGTTGGTTTGGGAGGAATTGGTTCTACCATTGGCAAGGATGTAGATGGTATATTCTCAGCAGGGGAAGATGATACAGGAAGAACGTCAGAAGATGGGGCAAGACTCTCTTGAGTTTCGGGATACTCTCGGAGGTAAGGTTTCCCAGATCTGGTATCGATTAGAATTTTTTCTTTTGTTACTGGTTCAAAGGATACCATGTTGCAGCTCTTGGATTTAGTTTTGGAGCGCTTTTTTTGATTGGAAGAAGAAGGCGCTTTTAAGTCTGCCACTAGATCTGGATGAATCCACATGATTTCTCCTTTGTCAGTGGATAGTGGAACAAGACCCTCATTTTTGGGAGGTGGAAGATTCATGATCTCGAGAGTAGCCCTCGGGATGGGGACAATACCATCTTGTACTAGTTGCGGTAGAAAGTCACCAAATTGTACAGAGACGACATTGGCCGTCATAGTCTTCTCATCCCGTTGGAGAGTAACTGCACCCGAGTTGACCATTTCTTGAATTTTTCCCTTGAGCACGTAGCATGCTCTAATTGGATGCCCTATAAACCTGTGATAAACACAATATTTAGGATGGTCAGTCTTACCCACTTCCTCTGGCCATTTTTCCTCCGACAGTTGAAGCCTATTGGTTTTGATCAAGCAATCAAAGATGCTCATAATATCATCTTCATCGAAGGAATACTCTTCTTTTGGACGAGGTGCTTTTTGTAGTGGTGCTGATGGAGTGGGTACAGTCTGAGCAACGTTGACAGCCAATGACTCCTTGCCCTTGAGATTAATGGCCAATATTTCTTTACCCTTGCGATTGTTCTGGCGATTATTGCTGCCGAATGTAGGATGTTCATCTTGGTTAGGATTAGCCATTTGTACTCCTAACTGTTTGAACTTCTCAGCACTAACCTCTGCCGCTTTGGCATTTATATTAAAAGAAGGCCAATCTTGAAACTGTGTTGATCCTGTCCACATGCTGATATTGGGCAACAAGTTTGATTTGCAAGTGTCTATTGTTACAGCAGATGGAGTTCCTAGAGGCATTTTAAGTGCCTCTCGGCAGAATCTTTCAATAAAACTCTTAGTAGATTCATTGTGTCTTTGTTTAATTTTAATAAGGGCAAACATAGTCATATCATTGACCCCCTCATAGAATCGTTCCAAGAACATTTGCTTGAAACCAGCAAAAGAAGTTATACAGCCATCAGGCAAGCTACGGTACCAGTCATATGCTGCACCGACTAAACAACCGACGAACACCCTGGTAAGGAGAGCATCATTTGGCTACAATTGGTCAGTCATCACTTCAAAGTGATTGATGTACTGACTTGGAGAAGTGTTGCCATCAAACAACATAATGGTAGAAAGCTTATACTTAGAAGGAAATTGAACCTCCTACCATTTCGTAGGATAAGGTTATTTTATCCCAAGTCTTTGTAGACCATCATTTTGCTTAAAGGCCTCAAACTGAGTGCGTAAGAGTTTTACAGCCTCATTAGCATCCCCTGATGTCTATGAATTGGTGGGCTGATTTGAATTGTTAGGAGAAAGAACAACGTGATAATTACCACCCCCAGCACCAGACTGACTAGGAGCAGCTTGAATTGGTACATAAGCAACCTGGGGATGTGGTACCCCCAGACCAACATTAACAGGCACAGAAGATGCTATGAGGTCGAGATTTGAAGCAAAATTCATAACCGGTGGCACTGCATGTTGAGCCACGATTATGGTGTGCATACTTGCGACTATTTCAGCCATAGTCTTTAGTTTGTCTTCTAGTGCAGCAATTCGTTGCTCTTGACTGGCTGAACTAGAAGTATCTTGGTCTTCTGTAATGGCATATGTCGTTACCTCTCTTGCCACTATTGACGAGATAGTTTGTTCAGAGCTTTCACTATCTACATCAAAGTCAGACAAAGAATCTTCTCCCAGGAGTGATGGAAAGATCTTCCTGATTGAAGACATCTTGGTCCAAATTCTGATTTTTTTCCGATCTGGTATGTTGAAAGACCCCTTCACTAGATTCATGGAGTTGTCCCAAATACTGCTGACTCGGATTGTGAGACGTGCCACGCTTTGAAGATTATCTACCCCCAGTGTCTCGAAAAGTCATATTGACAAAAGCATATAACAGCTCATCTTTATCTCCCATCATGGGTTCAGGAATTGAAGCATAGTTCAGCCTATCGAAGATAGATCGTTTAGCTGATTGGCAACAACACTTTATAACCACTTCATGCAGGCAGTGGCGTTCTGGTGGATGGTTTATAGGTGAGTGAAACGTCTCTGTGATCTCCCGTCTTTGTGTAAGTCGTTCACGGAGATCAATTACCACTACGGGACGAGAAGAAGTCGGAGGAACATATTCCTTAATGATGTTAGGAACATGACTCCGATTCTTAAGATGCTTAGTTTTGTGAGTGTACAAAGAAGTACTTAACTCATTAGCATAAGTGATTGGGTCCTTCTTTTCAAAACTTTATTTCTGGTGCAAATTGGCCCTTGGCATAGGATTCTTGCATTTCACTAAGGTTGATACTGATTGACGCCTGTTGAGATAAGCGCGTAAATCAGAACTGCTCCTGGTGTATCTGTTTGAGATACCATCAATTTTTCTTACTTGGATCTTGAGATATGCAAGGTTGGAAGATCTTAAGCAGTTATCATAGGGGTAGGCAGGATGCCTCTTTGATCAACATTCTTTCCCCTAGCAGAGATTTGAAAATCTCTGTTGAGAACAGAGGAATCTCTGTTCAAGGGAATACAATCTGAGATATCTTTCTCTGAGTCATAGACTGGGAAAGATTAAGAAAAGACCAAAGGGTGCTTTCCTTTATTTTGTGAAGGGTTAGCTAAAAAGCGTTTCCCTCTGTTTTGTTGTTGAACCACCTTAGGCATAGGTTGCGCCAATTGAGGAAGTGTCAAAGGACCCTTCGCTTTGTTCTGTCTAGTACTAGCACTAGAACATTGCTTCTCCGATTTCAGAAGGAGAGGGAATAGCCAAAAGACTAGTTTCCTTGGATTGTGCCAGAGCAGCATGGTGTACAAACTGTGCCTGGACAGCAGTATACATAGGTTGCACCATAGTAGAATCGGCTACTAGCTGTGCCTTAGAAGCAAGGTGAATGGACTGCACCTTAGTAGCAAGATGAGTGGACTGTGCCTTAGCAGTCAGATGAGTAGACTGCGCCTTGGCAGTCAGATGAGTAGACTGTGCCCTGGCAGCAGGAAGAGTAGGTTGTGCCTTAGCAACAGAGCGAGTGGATTGCACATGGGCAGCAGAGTGAGTGGATTGCGCATGGGCAACAGAGTGGGGGGTTGTTGTTTGCCATTAAAATTGTTTGATTGAAAACTTTAATACAAACAGAACAGTGTTACAATACAGGACTTAAATATAGTCCTAGGAGTACACTTTTGTTTAAGCTGGGTCCTTAGTGCCAATGGAGCGAGTGGTAATGCATTGACTCTGTTGACCGGCTGACAACGGTTATCGGTTCTCTGAAGGTGTGGATTGCTCTGGGTGCTGGAGCTTGCTGAGAGGAGGAAGACGTTGAGTGTCTGTGTCCGCCTCTCTGGTGATTCCTTGTATGTTCGTTGTGGATTCTGTGTGTGTGTGAAGGAGAAGATCCTTCTATTTATAGTTTTGCAGGCTGGCTGCTCATGCGTGCATGTAGGATGCGTCGGTGTGTGGGGACGCCACGTAGAAGTTGCTGATGGGGGTGCACGGATGATGTGCCCTGATTGGGAGGTTGAACTCTTCATACTGCTGTTGTGAGCCGGCACGTAGCAGAGGAGAAGATCTTTCTGTTGCTGAAATCTTGGACGAGTTGAGTCAAAGGACACGTATCATCGACCCATGGCTCGAAGATCTCGAATTTGGTGGGGGGGGTAATCTGGTGAGCTGCACCTTGATTGGGCGCAGGAGGAGGTTGCGGCTCATACCCTTTAGGGGTTATAAACTGTTTAGAGCGCATGGCTTTTGAGGCGCATGCAGGCGACTTTCCTTCTGTCTTTCGGGATCAGAGATCAGTCTGGGGCGCATGGCTTTTGAGGCGCATGCAAAGCTTCAACTGGAGACTCTTCTTCTGTCTTTAGGGATCATGAAGGGTCTGAGGCGCATGGCTTTTGAGGTGCATGCTGGTTTGGACGCATGGCCGTAGAGGCGCATGCGGATGGCCACGTGGCAGTAGCCGTCGGAATAGAGTCATGATGATGCTGACGTTGCCGACGCTTCGTTCTTTGAAAAAAGCTGTCAACTGTTCAGACTTTGGGAAGCGTGCTGCCAACTCTGGTGTCAGCTCAGCATTTAATGTTTGTGATGTTCGATGGACAGCTGAGTGGGCACATTGGTTGGTGTTCCACTCGACATGGAGATGTGAGGGAGGGCGCAGCCTCTGTGATGCACCGGGTACTGTAGGGCGCGTCTGTGTGATGCGCCTGATGCTGGAGGGCGCGTCTGTGAGTGCTATAAATAGCCGTTTGGCTGAATTCGAGGCGTCCGGTTCATCCATTTAATACAAATTCATTGCACAGAATTTAGAGAGTCATCCATTTGGCGCGTGGGTTTGATTTGCCCGGCCTATAAATAGTGGCATGGAGAGAAGGTTTGCTCCTCATTCCCTCACGTACTTCCAACATGAACTTGGATATGTGGGTGCATTCTGTTGACGAAGTGCTCCCGAGGGTAAAGATGAGACGTCGTGTTGTCTTCGATGCACTTGAAGGTGACTGATACATCCAAAAGACGGAGTCAAGGGCTTCTGAGGCAGGCGGAAGGTGCCTGTTGCATCCAAAGATAGGGATGTTCGGGCCTCGTCTCCGTTGTTCCGGAAGAGCCGTAGATCGGAATGGTGGTGCTAGGCTCTCTCTTCCTTCAAAGTGGGTGCCGCCCACTTTGATTGTGTTGAAAGCTCCTTGTGCCATGATTTCGATCACGGTCTTCCTTGGTCTTTGGAGGCTCTTTCGAAGCCTCCCCTGGCCACAGCATTTGCGGTGCTCTTCTCTTCCTTGGTTCCAGCCAGAGGGTTAAATGCTTTGCTTGGCGAAGCACTTATCAGGTGAGCCCGGCTGGAAGAGCGGCATATAACTGGGCTCTGCTCGGCCAGGTGAGCCTGGTTGGAAGAGGTGCTCATAATTGAGCTGCTGAAGGGATGCACATAACTGAGCTGGATGCACATAATTGAGCTGCTGAAGAGATGGTAGGATGCGCCTGGCTGGAGGCGCATGATATCTGCTGCGCCTGGCTGACAGTGCATGGTGACTGCTGCGCCCATCGGAAGGCGCATGGTGGTTGCTGCGCCTATCTGGAAGGCGCATGGTGGCTGTTGGCTGTAGATCTAGGATCCTTCCTTTGTAGAAATTCTCCTTTGTACAACCTTTTCTAGACATGTAATAGACTTATATATATATAAATAAAAAGTCCTTCTTCGAATGTCTATGGCTTATTTGATTAGCTGTCTGAGTTCTGGCGCATAAAATGCCTGGCGCATGGGCTTTCTGGTTGTGAAATTCCATGCTTCTACAAAACCCCCTTCAAAGTTTTCAAAACTTTTGAATAAGTTTTGGAATACTTTGAATAAGAAGCATGGAGGTCAGGGCGCATGATTTTTGGGCGCATGCTTGTTCGGGCGCATGCTCCTTTCAGTTGATGATGATGACGCCTTGGTAACCCAAAAGATTAATGATGATCTTTTGGTTGTATTTGTTGTTATCTCCTCACGGAACCCGAAGCGACGGCTAAGATTACACGTCATCGGTTCACGCGTGCGACCAAGCCCTATAAATAGGTAAGGGTTGGAGAGAGAGAGAGAGTTCATCTGCTCTGTGCCTTTGCTTTCTTTAGAGTTTTTCTTCAAAACCCTAACTTTTTCTTCTCTGAGAGAATGGCTCCCAAGACTCCTCGCGGAGGTGCCGGCAAGGGGAAGGAGAAAGCGAAGGAGCCGGCGAAAGTTGTAACGGCTGACGTTCCCCGACGGCCTGTCGAAGTTCGGCCGGAGGTGGTTGGTAAGTCTCGTTTTTTCGTACACCATCGCACATAGACCTTGGGTCTTTAATGATGTGCCGCGGTCTTTGTTCGCCGACGCGCATAGGTTTAGACCCTGATGATACGCCGAGGCTGCTGACGCGCATGGGCTTAAACCCTGATGATGCGCCGAGGCTGCTGACGCGCATGGGCTTAGACCCCGATGATGCGCCGAGGCTGCTGACGCGCATGGGTTTAAACCCTGAATGCGCCGAAGCTCTTCTTTCTCTTGTTGCTTCTAACATTTTTCTGATCTTTGCTAGTGTCAGTAGCGATCCCGCCTTTGAATGAAGTGTTCTTGGAGGCTGTCTTCAACCAGATGGGAGTAGAGTATGATGAGGAAGTGATAAACCCCGCTCAAGAGGCTCTTATGCTGGATCAGCCTCCCGAGAGAATGACCCAAATCCGTGAGCAACAATATGGGTTCCTCAAACGGATGATGGAACTAGGTGTTTTAAAATCTTCCACTTCTGATAAATTGACCTTCTTGAAGCCTGAGTTCCTATTCGGAGACCGTCTCACTTCTACTGATGCGACGGTGTTGAAGGTCAAGGAGGACTGGTTCTTTACAGCGAATGGGGTGCATATGACTGTTAAGCAACTTGAACGTCAATGGCCTTTGACATCCTTCTGTCGCCTTGTTTCCCAGAGGAGGATGTCTTGGGATCTTACCCCTTCTCAGGGGGAGCGGTGACTGGCGTCATCCAAATTGATTCTACCTTCGACCAAAGGGATACTTTGACCGCCACACGGTCTGGGTCTTCTTTCACCTGGCGGACTCTACGCCCCGGGAGCCTCTACAGTGACGTACCCATTGATACGTTTGTTTATAGTGCTTCGACCTTTACACATCGTATGTTTTTGATGGAACGCTCATACCCGAAAGGAGATTTTCGGGTAGAGGGTTGGTGCCATTACGTTTCCAAGTGGGATAAACTGACACTCTGGATCTTGTCACGGTTTCGGACCGAGCTTCGAGAGATTGGGTTGACTGCCGTGATCCGTGCTACCCAGGCGGGTGTTGATCTCAACAGGCACATGTTCCTCGTACTACTGGAGATGTTTGTTGTCCATACCGGGACCTTTTTTACTCCGATAGGGGAATTAGGGTTCGCACTTCATGAGATGTACGAGGTGTCAAAACTCCTTTAGGGGTCGAAACCCTATGAAGAGCTTTCCCACCAACGAGGAACTTCAAGTCCTGGGGGACAGGGCTGAGGAGATGACGGCCGTCTTCAAGGAAGTGGCGAGTCATCATTACTATATGCAGAGATGGGATAGGAACGGGACGCAGCCTCATGTGACCGCTTGGAGAGATTATGTCTTTAGACAAGACAAGGAGGATCCCTCACAATTTTCCACTCCACCGGCGCTCTCTCGTAGCGAAGTGTTGTCCGAAATGAGCAGGTTAGGGGAGAAAAATCCTCGAGGAAATGAGGACCAGCAGTCAGATGCACGCTCCTACAGCTGCTTCTGGCATCTTGCTTATCGGATGTCACCCAAGGTGGCGTTGGCGTCCTACCTGATGATATGGCTCCGGGATTGCGTGTTCGCGGGTAGATCCGGTGCCGTAGAGAGGGTAACCCGAAACTTAATCCTGCCAGCCGTGAAGCTGGTCTTCGGCCGGCGTTTGGCTCTTCTCCCCGCAATGGTATGTAACCTGCAGCAAGGTTTGAGAGAGTTTGCTGGAAATGTGATTCATGACAGAGGCCGAAATAATAACTTCCCGCGTGCCGAACTGCCGTTTCACTATTTGATGGGATGGCTGATTTTGCATCATCCCAGTATGATGAGTCCAGGCTCGGAAGAAGATTATAAGGCTGGAGATGCACTCCTTCGTCGTTTCAATCGGAGGAGCTGGTCACATACTGGTGTCCCTGTTTGTAGAAAAGTTTTATCCCGTCTTCAGGGTTGGGAAATTACCAAAGTTGGTCCAATCTACTTGAGCTTTGAGGCCAACGAAGATCTAAGGGATCTGGGCGAAGGTACCACCACTCTGTCTCAATGGGGATTCTGCTGGTTGCAGAGTATCCGGCCATCTCATCTGGTATACCGGAACAGGAATCAGTGCTACCTGAAACCATATTTGCCAAGCCGTTTTGTGCGGCAATTTGGTTATGCCCAGATGATGTTGGATAACCCCAGTATTTCTCTGGGGTATATTTGAAGTTTGTTGGATGGTGCACGAGCTTGGCATTACTATAATGCCGGATGTACCGGGGATCGTTTTACGTTGCCCGCCCCAGATCCGCGGCCGCCCATTCTTTACTCAGCCGCCAAATTTTACTGTGCTATGGCTGCTGCGCCCTCCGGATATGACAGGGAGACCAGTCTTATTGCAGGCACCCAGTTAGCGATGACCGGGAACGTACCGGTGAAGGCCCAGTCGTATCGTCCGTCAGGGATAGGTCACCGGAGTGCCCCTTCCGCCTCTCAAGCAGAACCCTCGGGCGATCGATCAAAGCGATGTGCAGACGAAGGGATTGAATCTCCTGTACCGAAGAAGCAGAAGAAGGCGTCGTCACCGACGGCGTCATCGGATTCAGCGTCCGCAGAGGTAAGGGCGTCCCACATAATCTGATTTTGGTTCCACTATTTACGAGGCTTTACCTTCTCTTGTAGGAACCGTTAAAAAGAAAACCTCGTACTCCAAAGTCGGGTGGGAGCAGGCGAGAAGGGACGGCGGGCTCGTCTGAAGTGCGTATCTCGCCGACCATGATGTCTCCCATGGAGGAAGATCCGGAGGATGCTGTTGACGTGGAGATTCCGGTATCCCCAGATTATGTCAGGAGGGAAACTGAGGGTGCAGCAGCTTCCGAGACGGCAAAGGCCAGAACGGAAGCTTCAAGTGCCGAAGGCTTAACAAGCACGCCGTTTCCTGGTGGTGAAGAAGAATGGAGTTCGTCGTCTTCCGATGACGTTGCTCCAGAGCTGCAAGAGCCTGTTGCAGAGGCAACAGAAGTAGTTGAGACAGAGGAGAGGGTTGATTCCCTTCCTTGTCATGATGAGGGGAGGTCGGCTGCATCATTGCCGAGTCCTACCCCGGCTTCAACCGTGGAAGTTGAGGCAGCTACCACTCAGGAGGTAGCGACAGATTCTGTCCCTGTTGAGGGACTCGATGATGAGACCCGTCTGTCAGTCAAGAACGCTGCGACGGGTCAAGAGACAAGTGATAATCTCCCTATTCTGCCAAGGGAGGTACCAACCGTTGATAGGACGTTGGGGGTAGAAGAGGTGGCTGTTGACGTCGGAGGATCCTCCGGGCTTGAGAAGGGTAAGGGTGTAGAACCCTCTGTAGCTCCTTCTACTTGGGGGACCATCTCGACGCCTGTGCCGGCTCCTTCTGTTGCTTCGGCTCCTCGGGCTAGAAGTCCAGCCCCTGTTGATGAAGAGCCCATTGATGCCGAGTTTTAAGCCTCGCTGGTTGAGGTTGGCAGATCTTCTTTCGGTCCGCAAACTGTAGTAGCTCCTCCAACTTTTGCCATGACACCGCAGGTCCTGGCGGATGCAGACGAGTATGTGAAATTCTTCGTCGAGGGGGTGTACAAAATGTTGCAGAAGGGTGTATCTGCTGTGATGGATGCCAATAGGAGTTTTGCGACGGCAAAAGCTCTGGCAATGCCCTGCATCGAGCTGATTCGTATTCACCAAGGCCACGACCATATGGCCGAAATTCTGGAGGCTTCGGTGATTGAGCTGGATGAGCGGCTCGCGGAACTTCAACGCATCCAGCGAAACGACCTCTCTGTCCTGATAGATATGGAGAAGGGAAAGCTGATTGTCGAGATCGAGTCTTCATACCAGGACACCGTGGGCGTTTGGGAGCGCGAGGTGGCTGAGATTGAGGCTGCGGTAGAGCAGTTGTCTCAGTCCATAAAGACGACGGTAGAAACTCGAGCTGTATTGGAAGCTAATATCGCGGATATCGACACCCAGATGCGCCGCCTTGAAGACCAACGGGCCCGACTCCAGTTAGAGGTCGAGCGTGTCCGGGTTGAACATACAGCATTTAAGAAGGATGAAGTGACTTTTACTCAGCGGACTCTTGCCTTGGCGCAGCAACGACAACAGCTTGATGAGAAGCATGCAAGTGATACTTCCGCTGGGGCCGTTGAATTGATGCGCCAAGAAGCAGAGCGACGAGTCCTGGCGACGGTGGAGGCCCGCGCAGTCGACTTAAAGCTTCGAGTCAGGGAGCTCTCAGCCCATCCTGGGGAGATTCAGGGACCATAGCTTTTTCCCTTTTTCTTTTGTGTTCTTTTGCAACCCTTACTGGGGGATGATGTAGCTTCTTGTACTCCTTTTTTCAGAAGAATAAAGAAGTCTACAACTTTTTTGTGATGTGTTCATCTTTTGTTGTCATGAACTTGATGATTTGTGTGGACCTATTATCTTTTGCGCACCTTGGTTTTCAGGTACAGATAATAAGTTTGAAGGAACCATTATGTTTGCTCAGAGGTAATGTGGACATGGCAATCATTGGGTTCGAAATGATAGAATCTCCCTACTCAGAGGTATTATGGACGTGGTAGGAATGATCTTGGGGGATACGCTGAACAACTCAGAGGTTATATGGACGTGGAAGTTCTGCGATAAATGTACAATAACGCAGGGGTTGTTTGTACAAGATGTTTACTCAGAGGTAATGTGGACGTGGTAAACATGAAGGGTAGCGTAGGCTTACGAAGTGTAAGATTCCGCTTTGTAGGGTGTAGAGAGACAACTCAGAGGTAATATGGACGTGGTTATCTTTCTACTGGAAGATGCCACGGAACAGCTGGGTTCCGGAAGCGTATGAGTTTATGGAAAGAGGTTGTTTGGGGAAGTACATGTCTGGAGGATGTCAAGAATAGTACTTCTTTAGGAACTTGCCGTTGATGGGCATCATGAACAAGTCCCCATTGGGTTTGGCGAGGCGGTAAGCACCGTTTGAGTATACCGTCTCTATGATGAAAGGTCCTTCCCACTTGGGCTCGAACTTTCCTGGTGTCTTGTGGGTCAACACCATTGGTCTTCTGACTGCTAAAACCAGGTCGCCAACTTGGAAAGTCCTCTGTTTGACCTTCTTGTTGAAAGCCTGTGATATACGGGCTTGGTAGAGCTCGATGCGTTGTTGAGCTAGGAGACGCTTTTCGTCAAGTGCCTCCAGTTCCCGCAGACGACGACGTTGATTGTCTTCTTCTGTGAGTTTGTTTGTGATTGCTATGCAGAGCGAAGGTATCTGTATCTCGAGAGGCAGTACTGCTTCGCTCCCGTAGACCAGGGAGAATGGAGTGTTGCCTGTTGGGGTCCGTACCGTTGTGCGGTAGGCCCAAAGGCATTCGCCAAGCTTTTCGTCCCAGTCGCGTTTGTTGGATGACACGACATTTTTGAGCAGCCTAACGATAGTTTTGTTGAATGCCTCAGCCAATCCGTTTGCTGCCGGATTGTAGGCGGTTGAGGCCACGTTCTGAATGCGATTCTTGTCACAGAACCTGCTGAAAATGTGGCTGATAAACTGAGCACCATTGTCATAGATGATCCGCCGGGGTACTCCGAAACGGTAAATGACATGGTGTTTGATAAAGCTGACCACCCTGGAGCTTTTTACTTCTGCTAGTGGAACTGCTTCCGCCCATTTGGAGAAGTAGTCGGTGATGGCCAGGATAAAACGGTGTCCTCTCGATAAAGGAGGGGTGATTGGCCCTACAATGTCCATGCCCCAGGCTTCGAAGGGCCAGGAGGCGACTGTAGGATGTAGCGGCTCCGATGGTGTATGTATGAAGTCTGCATGAAGTTGGCACGCGTGGCACTTCTTAGCATATTCGACAGCATCGGCAGCCATGGTTGGCCAGTAGTAGCCCATACGTCGCAGTCGATCTTGCAACTTAGGACCGGGTTGATGAGCTCCACAAGTTCCGTCATGAGCTTCTTGAAGAGCTTCGGCTGCTTCTTCGTTGGACAGGCATCGAAGGAGGAGCCCATCGAAGGAGCGTCGGTACAGCGTTTTGGTAGCTGTATCGTACTAGAATCGAAGAGAGCGTCTCCTGACTGAGACGGCTTCCTTCGGGTCCTCTGGAAGGATTCTGTAGACAGCGAAGTCGATGAACGGGAACCTCCAGTCTCGGACATTAACCCCAGTGTTCGTCGGCATGGCATGGGCCACTTGCAAGCACAGGTTGTTTCTGGGACAAATCAGATCTCGTCCTGTTACCGTGATATAGTGTTGAGTCCCAAAGGGCGCTGCTAATGAGGCTGCGAGGCCGGCCAGAGCATCGGCCTCCAAGTTTTGTAAATGGGGGACATGTTCAATGAAGAACCCGGTGAAGGTTGAAATGATGTTCAACGCGACTTCATGATAAGGGATTAAATCTTCATGGCGAACTTCATATTGTCCCCGAACCTGGTTTACGACGAGTTTTGAGTCGCCGTAAGCTTCCAGATGGTCGACCCCCAGCTGTTGTGCGAGCTGGAGTCCCATGACGAGTGCGTTGTACTCGACAACGTTGTTGGAGCACGACTTCGAAAGAGAGTATGCATGCTGGATGACCAGCTGATCGGGGGAGACTAAGACTACCCCCACTCTTGCGATGATTTGGCCTTTGGGGCCTGTTCTCGAAGCGCCGTCGAAGAACATCCGCCAAACGGAGCTTCCTTCGGTGACGTTGGATTCTTGGACCTCATCCGGGATATCTTCATAGAGTTTTGAGGATTCTGGGATAGGGTGTGCAGCTAAAAAGTCAGCCAGAGCTTGACCCTTAACAGCTTTTTGTGGCACAAACACCATGTTGTACGGTGTTAGCAAGATCGCCCATATAGCCAGCCGGGAGTTCAATGATCCTGGCTTCGTCATGAGGACTCTGAGCGGATTGACTCGGGAAATGACATGAATTGTCTGACCCGAGACATAATGACGAGTCTTCTGGATGGCAAACACCAAAGCCAAGCACTCCTTTTCGACGGGGTTGTACCGGTGTTCGGCCCCGATGAGTGTTCGACTGAGGTAGTAGATTGCTTGCTCGTAGCCTGTATCGCTGTTTTGAGCCAGCAGAGCACCAAGAGAATGATCCATGGCACGGACGTAGAGGAGAAATGGTTTGCCGGTGACTGGCGCTACCAGGACTGGTGGGCTTGTTAGGTAAGCCTTGATGTCGTCGAAAGCCTTTTGGCACTCTTCGATCCAGATGTAAGAGACTCCCTTCTTCATGAGCTGAGTAAAGGGTTGACATCTACCGGAGAGGTTCGCTATGAACCTCCGGATATATGCCAGACGTCCCTGTAAGCCCCGAAGTTCTCGAAGATTCTTCGGAGGGTCCATGTTGAGGATGGCTTTGGTCTTCTCGGGATCAACATGAATGCCTTTCGCCGTGATGACAAAGCCCAAGAATTTTTCGCTAGAAATCCCCAGGAATGATTTAGCGGGATTCATCTTGAGTTGATGTGCCCACATGAGATCGAAGACTGTCTTCAGGTACTATAGGTGATCTCCTTTGAGGTGGCTCTTGACTGCGATGTCGTCAACATAGCATTCGACTGTCTTACGAAGATGTTGACGGAAGATGGTGCTCATAGTTCGTTGGTATGTCGCACCGGCGATCTTCAAGCCGAAAGTCATCACTGTGTAGCAGAAGACACCCTTTGGAGTCCTGAATGACGTGTGTTTCGCGTCATCGGGGAACATCTTGATTTGATTGTAGCCCGAATATCCGTCCATAAAAGACATGCGCTCGAAGCCGCATGTGTTGTCGATCAAGAAAGGATTCAGCATCCTTCAGAGCTTTATAAAGAGCTTCTCGGGAGTCTTTGGACAGACGAAGGAGCTCGAACAGAGATAGACGGGCAGGAGTACTGGCCAGTTGTGCCAGTATGTCGAAGTTGTGGGGCTTGGCTAGCCCCGAAGCATTCTTCTTTTGTAGAGGTCTGTTGAAACGAGCCTCCACCTGCTTCTGCTTATTGGCTGCTGAGGGCTTAGACGGGCCCTCTTCCTGGACAGCAGGGGCGGTGCAAGGAGGCACCACCTCGGCGGCAGCTTCGCCGGGTTGGACGTTCTGTTGTGCACGCGTCTGCACAGGGAGTGCCTCTTCCGTTGAAGAAGAGACCATACGACAAGACTTGATCTTCCTGCCTTTGGATTTGGAGGTAGGACGTACCTCCGGTTGAGTCACCTCGGAGACGAGGTCGGGGTGAACCCAGAGGACCTCTCCTCAGATGTGGTAAGCGGGGTGAGCCCACTCACATTGTCACGAGTAGGTGGTAAGTTTACCACCTCCATTGTCACCTTAGGGATGGGGACGATGCCATCTTATGTGGTAGTTGGCGGCAAGGTGCCGAACTGAAGCGAAACCATATTGGCCGACACCGTCTTCTCTTCATAGTCGACGGAGATTACATCCGCATTGATCATGCGCTGGATGTAATTCTTGAGGACGTAGCAGTCCTTGGTCGGATGTCCGACAAACCGATGGTAGTGACAGTACCTTGGGTTGTCCACTTTCCCAACTTCATCAGGCCGCTTTGGGTCCGGTAGCTTGATCTTGTCATCCTGCTTCAGTATCTCGAAAAGTTGCAGGGTGTCGTCATCATTGAATGAATAAACCTTCTTGGGTCTCGGTGCCAGTGGAGGCTTCTGAGTAGGCGCAGATGCGCCTTTTGAGGCATTAACAGTCAATGCCTGTTTTCCCTTTGCTTCTCGTCCGGAGCTGTTAGCTGCGAACTTTTTCCCCTTATCGTCAAAGGCGGGAAAGCTGACACCCAGAAGACGTGCATTGGCCGCCTTCTTTTCTGCAGCTTCAGCTTCGATGATCAGGGAGCTCCAGTCAGGAGGGGGAGTAGAGTTGAGCCAGAGCTTTACTGCAGGCAACATGTTCATGCTGCAAGCGGAGAGGAGCGCATGTTCTGGCATGCCTGGAGGTAGCCTGAAGCAAGCCTGTCGGAAGCGTTCGATGAACGCCCGAACCGTTTCCTTCTCCTTCTGACGTATCTCTATGAGAGACGCCATCGTCATGTCCTTCCCGCCGTCGTAGAAGCGATCGAAGAAGAGGCGTGTCAGGTCGTCGAAGGACGATATGGAATTGTCGGGGAGGCTGCAGTACCAGTCATACGCCACTCCTTTCAGGGCCCCGACAAAGATACTGGTGAGGAGCGCGTCCTCCTTCGGAAGATGCCCTATCTGTGACTGGAAGTACGTCAGGTACCATCACGAAGAGTCCTTCCCGTCGTATGGGGTGAGTGTTTGTGGTTTATACTTTGGGGAATAAACCACCTTGTTCCACTCGAGGGGATAAGGCTGGGGAATGCCCATCTTCTGGCGTTCCTCTTGCCTATTCTTGGACTCGAAGTGCTCCCGCAGGTCTTTGATCATTTCGACCACATCCTCCGTAGAGCTAGGAGTCGGGAAAGGAGGTACCATCTGGATTGGAGCGTTTGAGGGCTCCGAGGTCCGAGGTGCTTCTGTATCCGAGGGTGCCCGTTGGAGGGGCACACTCGACTCCCCATTAGCTCCTGGGTCAGGACCAGTTGAAGGTATCCTGATCAAGGCCGACCGCATCTCAAATACTGCTTGAGTCAGTGCTTGCATAGAGGCAGAGAGGGTTTTGAGACCTCCCTCTAATGAGTCTATGCACTGGACTATGTCCTGTGACGGTGCATCAGACTCGACATCATCCCCAGCCATGTATACTGTCCTGACACGGCCAGGAGTGGATGGATGGGTTGAGGCTTCGCTTTCGGCCTCACTCTCATGTGGGAGAGTTACTTCTCCTGGTGTTTGGCCACCCCCAGCCACATTCTGGAGTTCATCTTCAATAGGCGCATCTGCAAGGGTCTGATTGCCCTCAGCTCCGTCTTGAAGGACCTTTTCGTTTCCAGAACTACCCCCGGCGGTGTCCTGGAGGACATCCTTATTTTGAGGGGCTTCAGGGAGAGTAATCTCGCCTTGATGATGAAGATCCGCCGCAGCTGTGCTTTGGACATCTTCGTCTTCGGAAGAAGGCTCAACAAGGGTCTGGCTACCCCCAGCTTCCTCCAAGGACTTCTTCCTCGACCGAGTGCCTTCAAACACTCCAGAGGTCGGGACAGCTGTCTTGGTTTTCCTCGGCTGGCTTTTGGATGAAGACGAGGAATTGGCAGTCGTCTTCCGGATTGATGAGGTGTTGGAGACCACGTTGCATGAAGCAACCTTTGGCTCCTCTTCAGCTGACAACTTCGTCCCAAGGCGACGTCGGAGAGGTGTCGATGATTGCAGTCGTTGGAAGACCGACTGTCTTGGTGGAGCTGCCGCCTTGCAACAGCAGTTGATGGTGACCACCGCACAAGTATGCCCCGTAAGAGGCGTATCGTGCTTGTTGGTCGACTCTCCTGACCGGCGCTTGTGAGTGATCACGTTGCGCAGGTCGTTGGAGGAGAGTGGTGCCTTCACACCCCCTTCAGACGTATGGAAAGGCCAAACGCCGGGGTGGTCAGGTGAGTGCTGCGCCCCCTGATCTAATACCAAGCAGGCATCACGATCAGTAGTGGAGGAACCACAACATTTGAAGTGACTTGAACGGACCTCAAACGTACAACCAGAGGAGGCACGGGAGTTCAAGACCACTGAGTTTGCCTCTCTCGACTTGGTTGTGCACGTAGTAGATGCGCCCAAGCGAGATGAGGACTTTGAAGATCGACTCGTTGTTGGTGCAGAAGCACTTGAGTCAACCTTGTACAGCTTGCCATCGGCAGCGCGCGTGATGACGAGCGCGTGCCTCTGGCCGGCTGCTGGCATAGCACGTTTGTGGCGCATGGCCCGTGCCGCCTTGGATTTCTTCGTACCAGCCCGCTAGGGCGCATAGTACTCAGCATCCAAATTTTCCTCGCCATTACAACGAGTGAGTCTGTCAAAGACAGAGGCTTTTTGTGACGCATCAGAGGTGATACGTGGGGCATTGGCTGCGCCCCTGCTCCGTCGACGTATCTTCCTCGCCTGAGAGGGAGATAGCTGGGGAACGTGGTCGGCCGCACGCTTCCCCAAGAGATGCGCTGCATCGGCGGGCGCACCTTGGTTGCTGAGAACGTCAGCAGGAAGGGAAGACTGGATTGCTGCATCCCCTTCAGTGGTGGTGCCCGAGGCGTCGACTTTGTGCACCCAGGCCGTGCGGATCTTCTTCGGCTTTGGTAGCCGCTTCGAAGGACTCGCACTTCCTTCAGAAATGAACTCCTCGTACGCCTGTTGATTGAGGCGCACGACCAGCGTCTTGTGGGAGGAGCCCACCTTCACGTCGTCGGCCTGTGACACGACTTTCTCGGAAGAGGAGAAAGAAGTCCCCAGCAGAGTCGCCAGCTTGTTTGCCATTAAAATTGTTTGATTGAAAACTTTAATACAAACAGAACAGTGTTACAATACAGGACTTAAATGTAGTCCTAGGAGCACACTTTTGTTTAAGCTGGGTCCTTAGTGCCAATGGAGCGAGTGGTAATGCGTTGACTCCGTTGACCGGCTGACGACGGTTATCGGTTCTCTGAAGGTGTGGATTGCTCTGGGTGCTGGAGCTTGCTGAGAGAAGGAAGACGTTGAGTGTCTGTGTCCGCCTCTCTGGTGATTCCTTGTATGTTCGTTGTGGATTCTGTGTGTGTGTGATGGAGAAGATCCTTCTATTTATAGTTTTGCAGGCTGGCTGCTCATGCGCGCATGTAGGATGCGCCGGTGTGTGGGGACGCCACGTGGAAGTTGCTGATGGGGGCACACGGATGATGCGCCCTGATTGGGAGGTTGAACTCTTCATACTGCTGTTGTGAGCCGGCACGTAGCAGAGGAGAAGATCTTTCTATTGCTGAAATCTTGGACGAGTTGAGTCAAAGGACACGTATCATCGACCCATGGCTCGAAGATCTCGGATTTGGTGGGGGGGGATAATCTGGTGAGCTGCGCCTTGATTGGGCGCAGGAGGAGGTTACGGCTCATACCCTTTAGGGGTTACAAACTGTTTAGAGCGCATGGCTTTTGAGGCGCATGCAGGCAACTTTCTTTCTGTCTTTCGGGATCAGAGATCAGTCTGGGGCGCATGGCTTTTGAGGCGCATGCAAAGCTTCAACTGGAGACTCTTCTTCTGTCTTTAGGGATCAGTGAAGGGTCTGAGGCGCATGGCTTTTGAGGCGCATGCTGGTTTGGACGCATGGCCGTAGAGGCGCATGCGGATGGCCACGTGGCAGTAGCCGTCGGAATAGAGTCATGATGATGCTAACGTTGCCGACGCTTCGTTCTCTAAAAAAAGCTGTCAACTGTTCAGACTTTGGGAAGCGTGCTGCCAACTCTGGTGTCAGTTCAGCATTTAATGTTTGTGACGTTCGATGGACAGCTGAGTGGGCACATTGGTTGGTGTTCCACTCGACATGGAGATGTGAGGGAGGGCGCATCCTCTGTGATGCGCCGGGTACTGTAGGGCACGTCTGTGTGATGCACCTGATGCTGGAGGGCGCGTCCGTGAGTGCTATAAATAGCCGTTTGGCTGAATTCGAGGCGTCCGGTTCATCCATTTAATGTAAATTCATTGCACAGAATTCGAAGAGTCATCCACTTGGCGCGTGGGTTTGATTTGCCCGGCCTATAAATAGTGGCATAGAGAGAAGGTTTGCTCCTCATTCCCTCACGTACTTCCAACATGAACTTGGATATGTGGGTGCATTCTGTTGACGAAGTGCTCCCGAGGGTAAAGATGAGACGTCGTGTTGTCTTCGATGCACTTGAAGGTGACTGATACATCCAAAAGACGGAGTCGAGGGCTTCTGAGGCAGACGGAAGGTGCCTGTTGCATCCAAAGATAGGGATGCTCGGGCCTCGTCTCCGTTGTTCCGGAAGAGCCGTAGATCGGAATGGTGGTGCTAGGCTCTCTCTTCCTTCAAAGTGGGTGCCGCCCACTTTGATTGTGTTGAAAGCTCCTTGTGCCATGATTTCGATCATGGTCTTCCTTGGTCTTTGGAGGCTCTTTCGAAGCCTCCCCTGGCCACAGCATTTGCGGTGCTCTTCTCTTCCTTGGTTCCAGCCAGAGAGTTAAATGCTTTGCTTGGCGAAGCACTTATCAGGTGAGCCCGGCTGGAAGAGCGGCATATAACTGGGCTCTGCTCGGCCAGGTGAGCCTGGTTGGAAGAGGTGCTCATAATTGAGCTGCTGAAGGGATGCACATAACTGAGCTGGATGCACATAATTGAGCTGCTGAAGAGATGGTAGGATGCGCCTGGCTGGAGGCGCATGATATCTGCTGCGCCTGGCTGACAGTGCATGGTGACTGCTGCGCCCATCGGAAGGCGCATGGTGGTTGCTGCGCCTATCTGGAAGGCGCATGGTGGCTGTTGGCTGTAGATCTAGGATCCTTCCTTTGTAGAAATTCTCCTTTGTACAACCTTTTCTAGACATGTAATAGACTTATATATATAAATAAAAAGTCCTTCTTCGAATGTCTATGGCTTATTTGATTAGCTGTCTGAGTTCTGGCGCATAAAATGCCTGGCGCATGGGCTTTCTGGTTGTGAAATTCCATGCTTCTACAAGACCCCCTTCAAAGTTTTCAAAACTTTTGAATAAGTTTTGGAATACTTTGAATAAGAAGCATGGAGGTCAGGGCGCATGATTTTTGGGCGCATGCTTGTTCGGGCGCATGCTCCTTTCAGTTGATGATGATGACGCCTTGGTAACCCAAAAGATTAATGATGATCTTTTGGTTGTATTTGTTGTTATCTCCTCACGGAACCCGAAGCGACGGCTAAGATTACACGTCATCGGTTCACGCGTGCGACCAAGCCCTATAAATAGGTAAGGGTTGGAGAGAGAGAGAGAGTTCATCTGCTCTATGCCTTTGCTTTCTTTAGAGTTTTTCTTCAAAACCCTAACTTTTTCTTCTCTGAGAGAATGGCTCCCAAGACTCCTCGCGGAGGTGCCGGCAAGGGGAAGGAGAAAGCGAAGGAGCCGGCGAAAGTTGTAACGGCTGACGTTCCCCGACGGCCTGTCGAAGTTCGGCCGGAGGTGGTTGGTAAGTCTCATTTTTCCGTACACCATCGCACATAGACCTTGGGTCTTTAATGATGTGCCGCGGTCTTTGTTCGCCGACGCGCATAGGTTTAGACCCTGATGATATGCCGAGGCTGCTGACGCGCATGGGCTTAAACCTTGATGATGCGCCGAGGCTGCTGACGCGCATGGGCTTAGACCCCGATGATGCGCCGAGGCTGCTGACGCGCATGGGTTTAAACCCTGAATGCACCGAAGCTCTTCTTTCTCTTGTTGCTTCTAACATTTTTCTGATCTTTGCTAGTGTCAGTAGCGATCCCGCCTTTGAATGAAGTGTTCTTGGAGGCTGTCTTCAACCAGATGGGAGTAGAGTATGATGAGGAAGTGATAAACCCCGCTCAAGAGGCTCTTATGCTGGATCAGCCTCCCGAGAGAATGACCCAAATCCGTGAGCAACAGTATGGGTTCCTCAAACGGATGATGGAACGTGGTGTTTTAAAATCTTCCACATCTGATAAATTGACCTTCTTGAAGCCTGAGTTCCTATTCGGAGACCGTCTCACTTCTACTGATGCGACGGTGTTGAAGGTCAAGGAGGACTGGTTCTTTACAGCGAATGGGGTGCATATGACTGTTAAGCAACTTGAACGTCAATGGCCTTTGACATCCTTCTGTCGCCTTGTTTCCCAGAGGAGGATGTCTTGGGATCTTACCCCTTCTTAGGGGGAGCGGTGACTGGCGTCATCCAAATTGATTCTACCTTCGACCAAAGGGATACTTTGACCGCCACACGGTCTGGGTCTTCTTTCACCTGGCGGACTCTACGCCCCGGGAGCCTCTACAGTGACGTACCCATTGATACGTTTGCTTATAGTGCTTCGACCTTTACACATCGTATGTTTTTGATGGAACGCTCATACCCGAAAGGAGATTTTCGGGTAGAGGGTTGGTGCCATTACGTTTCCAAGTGGGATAAACTGACACTCTGGATCTTGTCACGGTTTCGGACCGAGCTTCGAGAGATTGGGTTGACTGCCGCGATCCGTGCTACCCAGGCGGGTGTTGATCTCAACAGGCACATGTTCCTCGTACTACTGGAGATGTTTGTTGTCCATACCGGGACCTTTTTTACTCCGGTAGGGGAATTAGGGTTCGCACTTCATGAGATGTACGAGGTGTCAAAACTCCCTTAGGGGTCGAAACCCTATGAAGAGCTTTCCTACCAACGAGGAACTTCAAGTCCTGGGGGACAGGGCTGAGGAGATGACGGCCGTCTTCAAGGAAGTGGCGAGTCATCATTACTATATGTAGAGATGGGATAGGAACGGGACGCAGCCTCATGTGACCGCTTGGAGAGATTATGTCTTTAGACAAGACAAGGAGGATCCCTCACAATTTTCCACTCCACCGGCGCTCTCTCGTAGCGAAGTGTTGTCCGAAATGAGCAGGTTAGGGGAGAAAAATCCTCGAGGAAATGAGGACCAGCAGTCAGATGCACGCTCCTACAGCTGCTTCTGGCATCTTGCTTATCGGATGTCACCCAAGGTGGCGTTGGCGTCCTACCTGATGATATGGCTCCGGGATTGCGTGTTCGCGGGCGGATCCGGTGCCGTAGAGAGGGTAACCCGAAACTTAATCCTGCCAGCCGTGAAGCTGGTCTTCGGCCGGCGTTTGGCTCTTCTCCCCGCAATGGTATGTAACCTGCAGCAAGGTTTGAGAGAGTTTGCTGGAAATGTGATTCATGACAGAGGCCGAAATAATAACTTCCCGCGCGCCGAACTGCCGTTTTACTATTTGATGGGATGGCTGATTTTGCATCATCCCAGTATGATGAGTCCAGGCTCGGAAGAAGATTATAAGGCTGGAGATGCACTCCTTCGTCGTTTCAATCGGAGGAGCTGGTCACATACTGGTGTCCCTGTTTGTAGAAAAGTTTTATCCCGTCTTCAGGGTTGGGAAATTACCAAAGTTGGTCCAATCTACTTGAGCTTTGAGGCCAACGAAGATCTAAGGGATCTGGGCGAAGGTACCACCACTCTGCCTCAATGGGGATTCCGCTGGTTGCAGAGTATCCGGCCATCTCATCTGGTATACCGGAACAGGAATCAGTGCTACCTGGAACCATATTTGCCAAGCCGTTTTGTGCGGCAATTTGGTTATGCCCAGATGATGTTGGATAACCCCAGTATTTCTCTGGGGTATATTTGAAGTTTGTTGGATGGTGCACGAGCTTGGCATTACTATAATGCCGGATGTACCGGGGATCGTTTTACGTTGCCCGCCCCAGATCCGCGGCCGCCCATTCTTTACTCAGCCGCCAAATTTTACTGTGCTATGGCTGCTGCGCCCTCCGGATATGACAGGGAGACCAGTCTTATTGCAGGCACCCAGTTAGCGATGACCGGGAACGTACCGGTGAAGGCCCGGTCGTATCGTCCGTCAGGGATAGGTCACCGGAGTGCCCCTTCCGCCTCTCAAGCAGAACCCTCGGGCGATCGATCAAAGCGATGTGCAGACGAAGGGATTGAATCTCCTGTACCGAAGAAGCAGAAGAAGGCGTCGTCACCGACGGCGTCATCGGATTCAGCGTCCGCAGAGGTAAGGGCGTCCCACATAATCTGATTTTGGTTCCACTATTTACGAGGCTTTACCTTCTCTTGTAGGAACCGTTAAAAAGAAAACCTCGTACTCCAAAGTCGGGTGGGAGCAGGCGAGAAGGGACGGCGGGCTCGTCTGAAGTGCGTATCTCGCCGACCATGATGTCTCCCATGGAGGAAGATCCGGAGGATGCTGTTGACGTGGAGATTCCGGTATCCCCAGATTATGTCAGGAGGGAAACTGAGGGTGCAGCAGCTTCCGAGACGGCAAAGGCCAGAACGGAAGCTTCAAGTGCCGAAGGCTTAACAAGCACGCCGTTTCCTGGTGGTAAAGAAGAATGGAGTTCGTCGTCTTCCGATGACGTTGCTCCAGAGCTGCAAGAGCCTGTTGCGGAGGCAACAGAAGTAGTTGAGACAGAGGAGAGGGTTGATTCCCTTCCTTGTCATGATGAGGGGAGGTCGGCTGCATCATTGCCGAGTCCTACCCCGGCTTCAACCGTGGAAGTTGAGGCAGCTACCACTCAGGAGGTAGCGACAGATTCTGTCCCTGTTGAGGGACTCGATGATGAGACCCGTCTGTCAGTCAAGACCGCTGCGACGGGTCAAGAGACAAGTGATAATCTCCCTATTCTGCCAAGGGAGGTACCAACCGTTGATAGGACGTTGGGGGTAGAAGAGGTGGCTGTTGACGTCGGAGGATCCTCCGGGCTTGAGAAGGGTAAGGGTGTAGAACCCTCTGTAGCTCCTTCTACTTGGGGGACCATCTCGACGCCTGTGCCGGCTCCTTCTGTTGCTTCGACTCCTCGGGCTAGAAGTCCAGCCCCTGTTGATGAAGAGCCCATTGATGCCGAGTTTCAAGCCTCGCTGGTTGAGGTTGGCAGATCTTCTTTCGGTCCGCAAACTGTAGTAGCTCCTCCAACTTTTGCCATGACACCGCAGGTCCTGGCGGATGCAGACGAGTATGTGAAATTCCTCATCGAGGGGGTGTACAAAATGTTGCAGAAGGGTGTATCTGCTGTAATGGATGCCAATGGGAGTTTTGCGACGGCAAAAGCTCTGGCAATGCCCTGCATCGAGCTGATTCGTATTCACCAAGGCCACGACCATATGGCCGAAATTCTGGAGGCTTCGGTGATTGAGCTGGATGAGCGGCTCGCGGAACTTCAACGCATCCAGCGAAACGACCTCTCTGTCCTGATAGATACGGAGAAGGGGAAGCTGATTGTCGAGATCGAGTCTTCATACCAGGACACCGTAGGCGTTTGGGAGCACGAGGTGGCTGAGATTGAGGCTGCGGTAGAGCAGTTGTCTCAGTCCATAAAGACGACGGTAGAAACTCGAGCTGTATTGGAAGCTAATATCGCGGATATCGACACCCAGATGCGCCGCCTTGAAGACCAACGGGCCCGACTCCAGTTAGAGGTCGAGCGTGTCCGGGTTGAACATACAGCATTTAAGAAGGATGAAGTGACTTTTACTCAGCGGACTCTTGCCTTGGCGCAGCAACGACAACAGCTTGATGAGAAGCATGCAAGTGATACTTCCGCTGGGGCCGTTGAATTGATGCGCCAAGAAGCAGAGCGACGAGTCCTGGCGACGGTGGAGGCCCGCGCAGTCGACTTAAAGCTTCGAGTCAGGGAGCTCTCAGCCCATCCTGGGGAGATTCAGGGACCATAGCTTTTTTCCTTTTTCTTTTGTGTTCTTTTGCAACCCTTACTGGAGGATGATGTAGCTTCTTGTACTCCTTTTTTCAGAAGAATAAAGAAGTCTACAACTTTTTTGTGATGTGTTCATCTTTTGTTGTCATGAACTTGATGATTTGTGTGGACCTATTATCTTTTGCGCACCTTGGTTTTCAGGTACAGATAATAAGTTTGAAGGAACCATTATGTTTGCTCAGAGGTAATGTGGACATGGCAATCATTGGGTTCGAAATGATAGAATCTCCCTACTCAGAGGTATTATGGACGTGGTAGGAATGATCTTGGGGGATACGCTGAACAACTCAGAGGTTATATGGACGTGGAAGTTCTGCGATAAATGTACAATAACGCAGGGGTTGTTTGTACAAGATGTTTACTCAGAGGTAATGTGGACGTGGTAAACATGAAGGGTAGCGTAGGCTTACGAAGTGTAAGATTCCGCTTTGTAGGGTGTAGAGAGACAACTCAGAGATAATATGGACGTGGTTATCTTTCTACTGGAAGATGCCACGGAACAGCTGGGTTCCGGAAGCGTATGAGTTTATGGAAAGAGGTTGTTTGGGGAAGTACATGTTTGGAGGATGTCAAGAATAGTACTTCTTTAGGAACTTGCCGTTGATGGGCATCATGAACAAGTCCCCATTGGGTTTGGCGAGGCGGTAAGCACCGTTTGAGTATACCGTCTCTATGATGAAAGGTCCTTCCCACTTGGGCTCGAACTTTCCTGGTGTCTTGTAGGTCAACACCATTGGTCTTCTGACTGCTAAAACCAGGTCGCCAACTTGGAAAGTCCTCTGTTTGACCTTCTTGTTGAAAGCCTGTGATATACGGGCTTGGTAGAGCTCGATACGTTGTTGAGCTAGGAGACGCTTTTCGTCAAGTGCCTCCAGTTCCCGCAGACGACGACGTTGATTGTCTTCTTCTGTGAGTTTGTTTGTGATTGCTACGCAGAGCGAAGGTATCTGTATCTCGAGAGGCAGTACTGCTTCGCTCCCGTAGACCAGGGAGAATGGAGTGTTGCCTGTTGGGGTCCGTACCGTTGTGCGGTAGGCCCAAAGGCATTCGCCAAGCTTTTCGTCCCAGTCGCGTTTGTTGGATGACACGACATTTTTGAGCAGCCTAACGATAGTTTTGTTGAATGCCTCAGCCAATCCGTTTGCTGCCGGATTGTAGGCGGTTGAGGCCACGTTCTGAATGCGATTCTTGTCACAGAACCTGCTGAAAATGTGGCTGATAAACTGAGCACCATTGTCATAGATGATCCGCCGGGGTACTCCGAAACGGTAAATGACATGGTGTTTGATAAAGCTGACCACCCTGGAGCTTTTTACTTCGGCTAGTGGAACTGCTTCCGCCCATTTGGAGAAGTAGTCGGTGATGGCCAGGATGAAACGGTGTCCTCTCGATAAAGGAGGGGTGATTGGCCCTACAATGTCCATGCCCCAGGCTTCGAAGGGCCAGGAGGCGACTGTAGGATGTAGCGGCTCCGATGGTGTATGTATGAAGTCTGCATGAAGTTGGCACGCGTGGCACTTCTTAGCATATTCGACAGCATCGGCAGCCATGGTTGGCCAGTAGTAGCCCATACGTCGCAGTCGATCTTGCAACTTAGGACCGGGTTGATGAGCTCCACAAGTTCCGTCATGAGCTTCTTGAAGAGCTTCGGCTGCTTCTTCGTTGGACAGGCATCGAAGGAGGAGCCCATCGAAGGAGCGTCGGTACAGCGTTTTGGTAGCTGTATCGTACTAGAATCGAAGAGAGCGTCTCCTGACTGAGACGGCTTCCTTCGGGTCCTCTGGAAGGATTCCGTAGACAGCGAAGTTGATGAACGGGAACCTCCAGTCTCGGACATTAACCCCAGTGTTCGTCGGCATGGCATGGGCCACTTGCAAGCACAGGTTGTTTCTGGGACAAATCAGATCTCGTCCTGTTACCGTGATATAGTGTTGAGTCCCAAAGGGCGCTGCTAATGAGGCTGCGAGGCCGGCCAGAGCATCGGCCTCCAAGTTTTGTAAACGGGGGACATGTTCAATGAAGAACCCGGTGAAGGTTGAAATGATGTTCAACGCGACTTCATGATAAGGGATTAAATCTTCATGGCGAACTTCATATTGTCCCCGAACCTGGTTTACGACGAGTTTTGAGTCGTCGTAAGCTTCCAGATGGTCGACCCCCAGCTGTTGTGCGAGCTGGAGTCCCATGACGAGTGCGTTGTACTCGACAACGTTGTTGGAGCACGGCTTCGAAAGAGAGTACGCATGCTGGATGACCAGCTGATCGGGGGAGACTAAGACTACCCCCACTCTTGCGATGATTTGGCCTTTGGGGCCTGTTCTCGAAGCGCCGTCGAAGAACATCCGCCAAACGGAGCTTCCTTCGGTGACGTTGGATTCTTGGACCTCATCCGGGATATCTTCATAAAGTTTTGAGGATTCTGGGATGGGGTGTGCAGCTAAAAAGTCAGCCAGAGCTTGACCCTTAACAGCTTTTTGTGGCACAAACACCATGTTGTACGGTGTTAGCAAGATCGCCCATATAGCCAGCCGGGAGTTCAATGATCCTGGCTTCGTCATGAGGACTCTGAGCGGATTGACTCGGGAAATGACATGAATTGTCTGACCCGAGACATAATGACGAGTCTTCTGGATGGCAAACACCAAAGCCAAGCACTCCTTTTCGACGGGGTTGTACCGGTGTTCGGCCCCGATGAGTGTTCGACTGAGGTAGTAGATTGCTTGCTCGTAGCCTGTATCGCTGTTTTGAGCCAGCAGAGCACCAAGAGAATGATCCATGGCACGGACGTAGAGGAGAAATGGTTTGTCGGTGACTGGCGCTACCAGGACTGGTGGGCTTGTTAGGTAAGCCTTGATGTCGTCGAAAGCCTTTTGGCACTCTTCGGTCCAGATGTAAGAGACTCCCTTCTTTATGAGCTGAGTAAAGGGTTGACATCTACCGGAGAGGTTCGCTATGAACCTCCGGATATATGCCAGACGTCCCTGTAAGCTCCGAAGTTCTCGAAGATTCTTCGGAGGGTCCATGTTGAGGATGGCTTTGGTCTTCTCGGGATCAACATGAATGCCTTTCGCCGTGATGACAAAGCCCAAGAATTTTTTGCTAAAAATCCCCAGGAAGGATTTAGCGGGATTCATCTTGAGTTGATGTGCCCGCATGAGATCGAAGACTGTCTTCAGGTACTATAGGTGATCTCCTTTGAGGTGGCTCTTGACTGCGATGTCGTCAACATAGCATTCGACTGTCTTACGAAGATGTTGACGGAAGATGGTGCTCATAGTTCGTTGGTATGTCGCACCGGCGATCTGCAAGCCGAAAGTCATCACTGTGTAGCAGAAGACACCCTTTGGAGTCCTGAATGACGTGTGTTTCGCGTCATCGGGGAACATCTTGATTTGATTGTAGCCCGAATATCCGTCCATAAAAGACATGCGCTCGAAGCCGCATGTGTTGTCGATCAAGAAAGGATTCAGCATCCTTCAGAGCTTTATAAAGAGCTTCTCGGGAGTCTTTGGACAGACGAAGGAGCTCGAACAGAGATAGACGGGCAGGAGTACTGGCCAGTTGTGCCAGTATATCGAAGTTGTGGGGCTTGGCTAGCCCCAAAGCATTCTCCTTTCGTAGAGGTCTGTCGAAACGAGCCTCCACCTGCTTCTGCTTATTGGCTGCTGAGGGCTTAGACGGGCCCTCTTCCTGGACAGCAGGGGCGGTGCAAGGAGGCACCACCTCGGCGGCAGCTTCGCCGGGTTGGACGTTCTGTTGTGCACGCGTCTGCACAGGGAGTGCCTCTTCCGTTGAAGAAGAGACCATGCGACAAGACTTGATCTTCCTGCCTTTGGATTTGGAGGTAGGACGTACCTCCGGTTGAGTCACCTCGGAGACGAGGTCGGGGTGAACCCAGAGGACCTCTCCTCGAGATGTGGTGAGCGGGGTGAGCCCACTCACATTGTCACGAGTAGGTGGTAAGTTTACCACCTCCATTATCGCCTTAGGGATGGGGACGATGCCATCTTATGTGGTAGTTGGCGGCAAGGTGCCGAACTGAAGCGAAACCACATTGGCCGACACCGTCTTCTCTTCATAGTCGACGGAGATTACATCCGCATTGATCATGCGCTGGATGTAATTCTTGAGGACGTAGCAGTCCTTGGTCGGATGTCCGACAAACCGATGGTAGTGACAGTACCTTGGGTTGTCCACTTTCCCAACTTCATCAGGCCGCTTTGGGTCCGGTAGCTTGATCTTGTCATCCTGCTTCAGTATCTCGAAAAGTTGCAGGGTGTCGTCATCATTGAATGAATAAACCTCCTTGGGTCTCGGTGCCAGTGGAGGCTTCTGAGTAGGCGCAGATGCGCCTTTTGAGGCATTAACAGTCAATGCCTATTTTTCCTTTGCTTCTCGTCCGGAGCTGTTAGCTGCGAACTTTTTCCCCTTATCGTCAAAGGCGGGGAAGCTGACACCCAGAAGACGTGCATTGGCCGCCTTCTTTTCTGCAGCTTCAGCTTCGATGATCAGGGAGCTCCAGTCAGGAGGGGGAGTAGAGTTGAGCCAGAGCTTTACTGTAGGCAACATGTTCATGCTGCAAGCGGAGAGGAGCGCATGTTCTGGCATGCCTGGAGGTAGCCTGAAGCAAGCCTGTCGGAAGCGTTCGATGAACGCCCGAACCGTTTCCTTCTCCTTCTGACGTATCTCTATGAGAGACGCCATCGTCATGTCCTTCCCGCCGTCGTAGAAGCGATCGAAGAAGAGGCGTGTCAGGTCGTCGAAGGACGATATGGAATTGTCGGGGAGGCTGCAGTACCAGTCATACGCCACTCCTTTCAGGGCCCCGACAAAGATACTGGTGAGGAGCGCGTCCTCCTTCGGAAGATGCCCTGTCTGTGACTGGAAGTACGTCAGGTACCATCACGAAGAGTCCTTCCCGTCGTATGGGGTGAGTGTTTGTGGTTTATACTTTGGGGGATAAACCACCTTGTTCCACTCGAGGGGATAAGGCTGGGGAATGCCCATCTTCTGGCGTTCCTCTTGCCTATTCTTGGACTCGAAGCGCTCCCGCAGGTCTTTGATCATTTCGACCACATCCTCCGTAGAGCTAGGAGTCGGGAAAGGAGGTACCATCTGGATTGGAGCGTTTGAGGGCTCCGAGGTCCGAGGTGCTTCTGTATCCGAGGGTGCCCGTTGGAGGGGCACACTCGACTCCCCATTAGCTCCTGGGTCAGGACCAGTTGAAGGTATCCTGATCAAGGCCGACCGCATCTCAAATACTGCTTGAGTCAGTGCTTGCATAGAGGCAGAGAGGGTTTTGAGACCTCCCTCTAATGAGTCTATGCACTGGACTATGTCCTGTGACGGTGCATCAGACTCGACATCATCCCCAGCCATGTATACTGTCCTGACACGGCCAGGAGTAGATGGATGGGTTGAGGCTTCGCTTTCGGCCTCACTCTCATGTGGGAGTGTTACTTCTCCTGGTGTTTGGCCACCCCCAGCCACATTCTGGAGTTCATCTTCAATAGGCGCATCTGCAAGGGTCTGATTGCCCTCAGCTCCGTCTTGAAGGACCTTTTCGTTTCCAGAACTACCCCCGGCGGTGTCCTGGAGGACATCCTCATTTTGAGGGGCTTCAGGGAGAGTAATCTCGCCTTGATGATGAAGATCCGCCGCAGCTGTGCTTTGGACATCTTCGTCTTCGGAAGGAGGCTCAACAAGGGTCTGGCTACCCCCAGCTTCCTCCAAGGACTTCTTCCTCGACCGAGTGCCTTCAAACACTCCAGAGGTCGAGACAGCTGTCTTGGTTTTCCTCGGCTGGCTTTTGGATGAAGACGAGGAATTGGCAGTCGTCTTCCGGATTGATGAGGTGTTGGAGACCACGTTGCATGAAGCAACCTTTGGCTCCTCTTCAGTTGACAACTTCGTCCCAAGGCGACGTCGGAGAGGTGTCGATGATTACAGTCGTTGGAAGACCGACTGTCTTGGTGGAGCTGTCGCCTTGCAACAGCAGTTGATGGTGACCACCGCACAAGTATGCCCCGTAAGAGGCGTATCGTGCTTGTTGGTCGACTCTCCTGACCGGCGCTTGTGAGTGATCACGTTGCGCAGGTCGTTGGAGGAGAGTGGTGCCTTCACACCCCCTTCAGACGTATGGAAAGGCCAAACGCCGGGGTGGTCAGGTGAGTGCTGCGCCCCCTGATCTAATACCAAGCAGGCATCACGATCAGTAGTGGAGGAACCACAACATTTGAAGTGACTTGAACGGACCTCAAACGCACAACCAGAGGAGGCACGGGAGTTCAAGACCACTGAGTTTGCCTCTCTCGACTTGGTTGTGCACGTAGTAGATGCGCCCAAGTGAGATGAGGACTTTGAAGATCGACTCGTTGTTGGTGCAGAAGCACTTGAGTCAACCTTGTACAGCTTGCCATCGGCAGCGCGCGTGATGACGAGCGCGTGCCTCTGGCCGGCTGCTGGCATAGCACGTTTGTGGCGCATGGCCCGTGCCGCCTTGGATTTCTTCGTACCAGCCCGCTAGGGTGCATAGTACTCAGCATCCAAATTTTCCTCGCCATTACAACGAGTGAGTCTGTCAAAGAGACAGAGGCTTTTTGTGACGCATCAGAGGTGATGCGTGGGGCATTGGCTGCGCCCCTGCTCCGTCGACGTATCTTCCTCGCCTGAGAGGGAGATAGCTGGGGAACGTGGTCGGCCGCACGCTTCCCCAAGAGATGCGCTGCAACGGCGGGCGCACCTTGGTTGCTGAGAACGTCAGCAGGAAGGGAAGACTGGATTGCTTCATCTCCTTCAGTGGTGGTGCCCGAGGCGTCGACTTTGTGCACCCAGGCCGTGCGGATCTTCTTCGGCTTTGGTAGCCGCTTCGAAGGACTCGCACTTCCTTCAGAAATGAACTCCTCGTACGCCTGTTGATTGAGGCGCACGACCAGCGTCTTGTGGGAGGAGCCCACCTTCACGTCGTCGGCCTGTGACACGACTTTCTCGGAAGAGGAGAAAGAAGTCTCCAGCAGAGTCGCCAGCTTGTTTGCCATTAAAATTGTTTGATTGAAAACTTTAATACAAACAGAACAGTGTTACAATACAGGACTTAAATGTAGTCCTAGGAGCACACTTTTGTTTAAGCTGGGTCCTTAGTGCCAATGGAGCGAGTGGTAATGCGTTGACTCCGTTGACCGGCTGACGACGGTTATCGGTTCTCTGAAGGTGTGGATTGCTCTGGGTGCTGGAGCTTGCTGAGAGAAGGAAGACGTTGAGTGTCTGTGTCCGCCTCTCTGGTGATTCCTTGTATGTTCGTTGTGGATTCTGTGTGTGTGTGATGGAGAAGATCCCTCTATTTATAGTTTTGCAGGCTGGCTGCTCATGCGCGCATATAGGATGCGCCGGTGTGTGGGGACGCCACGTGGAAGTTGCTGATGGGGGCACACGGATGATGCGCCCTGATTGGGAGGTTGAACTCTTCATACTGCTGTTGTGAGCCGGCACGTAGCAGAGGAGAAGATCTTTATGTTGCTGAAATCTTGGACGAGTTGAGTCAAAGGACACGTATCATCGACCCATGGCTCGAAGATCTCGGATTTGGTGGGGGGGGGGGTAATCTGGTGAGCTGCGCCTTGATTGGGCACAGGAGGAGGTTACGGCTCATACCCTTTAGGGGTTACAAACTGTTTAGAGCGCATGGCTTTTGAGGCGCATGCAGGCAACTTTCTTTCTGTCTTTCGGGATCAGAGATCAGTCTGGGGCGCATGGCTTTTGAGGCGCATGCAAAGCTTCAACTGGAGACTCTTCTTCTGTCTTTAGGGATCAGTGAAGGGTCTGAGGCGCATGGCTTTTGAGGCGCATGCTGGTTTGGACGCATGGCCGTAGAGGCGCATGCGGATGGCCACGTGGCAGTAGCCGTCGGAATAGAGTCATGATGATGCTAACGTTGCCGACGCTTCGTTCTCTAAAAAAAGCTGTCAACTGTTCAGACTTTGGGAAGCGTGCTGCCAACTCTGGTGTCAGTTCAGCATTTAATGTTTGTGACGTTCGATGGACAGCTGAGTGGGCACATTGGTTGGTGTTCCACTCGACATGGAGATGTGAGGGAGGGCGCATCCTCTGTGATACGCCGGGTACTGTAGGGCGCGTCTGTGTGATGCACCTGATGCTGGAGGGCGCGTCCGTGAGTGCTATAAATAGCCGTTTGGCTGAATTCGAGGCGTCCGGTTCATCCATTTAATGTAAATTCATTACACAGAATTCGAAGAGTCATCCACTTGGCGCGTGGGTTTGATTTGCCCGGCCTATAAATAGTGGCATAGAGAGAAGGTTTGCTCCTCATTCCCTCACGTACTTCCAACATGAACTTGGATATGTGAGTGCATTCTGTTGACGAAGTGCTCCCGAGGGTAAAGATGAGACGTCGTGTTGTCTTCGATGCACTTGAAGGTGACTGTTACATCCAAAAGACGGAGTCGAGGGCTTCTGAGGCAGGCGGAAGGTGCCTGTTGCATCCAAAGATAGGGATGTTCGGGCCTCGTCTCCGTTGTTCCGGAAGAGCCGTAGATCGGAATGGTGGTGCTAGGCTCTCTCTTCCTTCAAAGTGGGTGCCGCCCACTTTGATTGTGTTGAAAGCTCCTTGTGCCATGATTTTGATCACGATCTTCCTTGGTCTTTGGAGGCTCTTTCGAAGCCTCCCCTGGCCACAACATTTGCGGTGCTCTTCTCTTCCTTGGTTCCAGCTAGAGGGTTAAATGCTTTGCTTGGCGAAGCACTTATCAGGTGAGCCCGGCTGGAAGAGCGGCACATAACTGGGCTCTGCTCGGCCAGGTGAGCCTGGTTGGAAGAGTTGCTCAAAACTGAGCTGCTGAAGGGATGTATATAACTGAGCTGGATGCACATAACTGAGCTGCTGAAGAGATGGTAGGATGCGCCTGGCTGGAGGCGCATGACATCTGCTGCGCCTGGCTGACAGCGCATGGTGACTGCTGCACCCATCGAAAGGCGTATGGTGGTTGCTGCGCCTATTTGGAAGGCGCATGGTGGCTGTTGGCTGTAGATCTAGGATCCTTCCTTTGTAGAAATTCTCCTTTGTACAACCTTTTCTAGACATGTAATAGACTTATATATATATAAATAAAAAGTCCTTCTTTGAATGTCTATGGCTTATTTGATTAGCTGTCTGAGTTCTGGCGCATAAAATGCCTGGCGCATGGGCTTTCTGGTTGTGAAATTCCATGCTTCTACTGTTGCGTACAGGCAACAGAAGCAGTCTACGCCTGGGTCACAGAGGCAGTTTGAGCCTTGGCCATTGAGCGCTCAGGTTGCGTCTGGGCAACAACAACTGTGGAAGACTTAAGAGTCCATACAGTTCTATTTTTAGTGATAGTCACAATGCGCTTGTTGCTCTTGTTGTTGATCATATCCTCGTAGGCTGTCTGGTTGACTTGAACAACCAGAGTCTTCTGCATCTTGCCGATTGACGCAGCATCACATTGAGTTGCCTCCTTCTCGTCAGAGAAGAAAGTCGTCCCCAACAGAGTCTCTATTTTGTTTGCAAAAAACAAAAAGTTTATTCCAAACTTAAAAGAATCGTACAAAGTACAATAAATTCTGAGGAAGTACAACTATAGGAATCCGATCAGAATGCGATCGCTTTATCCCTTGGACTATGTGAACTTGAAGACTAGAGCCTCTGGAAAATGCAGCAGCACTTTTACAAGAACTATTGATCTCTCCTCCCTTGACAGTGATCGAAAACTATATTTATATAGTTCTGGAAATAACTGTTTTAGCAGTTATTCTGATGTGCACGAGGTTGAACTGCGTGACTTTAGGTTACGCCAACTTCAGGTTGCGCAACTTCCATTCAGTTACTCGAACGTGTACTTGCTGTATTTAGATGCGTGGCATCATATGATTGAAATGTGCATAGTCGTGTACAGAGTAGTGGACACATTTTGAGAGATTAGTGGCGTGTACGCTACGTCATCCTGCTTTAGAACGTAAGTTGCTTCAACTTTATCAAGTTGCACGAGCTTCAGTCAACGCGTCAAACTGCGCTTGATTAGGTTGCGCCTAGGCCCAACTCAGTACATAAACACGTAGCAACATTGGGATTTATGAGGAGAATTCAATCAGGTTGCGACGAGGAGCAACTCACAGATTGCACAGAATAGGTGTCATCAAACAACAGCAAATCGTCTTGAGCGCCACGCTTTACGGGATTCGAAGATATTTTCTTTGTTTATCGTGCTGTTAGTTGTCAGTGCTGTCAGTTAATGATGGCAATTATTGTCAGGCGCCATGTAGGCTTTGGCGCAATGTGATTGGGCGCAGTCTGATATATGGCACAACCTGATCAGTGGCACAACTGAAGAAGAGTTTGGCAACTCTAGAGGGGGGGTGAATAGAGTATATATATATATAATGACCAATTAAAAAATTACTCTTTCACGAACAATGAATAATCAGAGTAAAATGCGGAATGTAAATGAAAGACAAGAGAGCATACGCAAACACAGCAATTTTAACCTGGTTTCCCTCGTGGAGGACTAGTCCAGGCCTGAGAACTCTAGCTCAGGATTAAATCCACTATTTGTGAAATAGTAGCTTACAACCCGTGCCTTTACTTCAGAAGAGCACGTCAACTTCTTACAGAGAATCGCAGTGGCGATTGCTTGGAATTGTCTAAGCGATTTCTTCACTCTTGCACAAGAATCCTAACTGAGAGATGCTGAGCACTCGAGACTTAGGAGGCTTGTGGCTAGTAGATGGGAAGGGTATGGCTTATAGAGCTTGTAGGAGAGAAGAGAAGAGAAGATTGAGTGATTCAAAATGAGAGAATTCATGCCCTATTTATACTGATTTTTGAGGCAGAATTCGGCCAGAATTCGGGTAGGAGAATTCAAAAATTTGGCCGTTGGACAGCTAGCAACCAGCTAACCCTAAAATTAGGGTTCCTGATTTCTAGGGGACAGAGTTCGGCCCGAACTCTGTGTGGAGGCAGAGTTCGGCCCGAACTCTGTCTCCAGAGCACAAAGTGATTCTAAGTGGGACTTGTGGGCAATTTTGTTTTGGTGGAGCTTGGGATTTTGGGTAGGCTTGTAGACCAAGTTCCAAGAGCTCAGCATAACTCAGAGTACATACTTCTAGACTCAATGAAATGTAAAAGTACAGACTTGAAAATATACTGAGAGTCGGAAACTGAGCTGTCGTTTGTCCCGAACTGAAAGCAGACGTCGTGTGTCGTATTGAATTTATACAGATATTATTTAGTCAATGTAGTCAATATTTGGTTGGCTGTGACTTTGTGTCAACAATCTCCCCCATATTGATAATTGACAAAATAATATATGTATATTTCAATATTCATACCTTGACACAGTTGATTACAACATAGCTCCCCCATAACTGATGCAGAGCTAGAATCGGATAGCTCCCCCGTAATCAGTGAACGGTTCCGAGCTAGAAGTAGTAGCTCTCCCCCGTAAACAGTGCATATACCCTGTAACCTGATAGATAACATATTCCCAGAACGAGCACAGATATACACAGATGAATGCATAGAACCTGCATAGAACCTGTAATAGTTTCCCAAAACAAGCCAGCACAAAAATATACATATGTTTCTCCCCCTTTTGGCAGTTAGCAATATAAATAAGCAATGAATAGTAATGCAACCACACCAAGAGAAAAAAATAGTATAATACTAGACAAGAGAGTGCATTGGCATAAAAGAAACTACGAGAAATAGCATAAAATGATATCCACCAACCAGAATGTCAAACACATCATCAGGGTTCTAAGATAAAAATCCAGTACATAAATCTATAACTAAATAACTAAAAACATAAAGCAACTAAGACCATCAGCAGTGGCAGCAGCATAACAAGCCAGTCTCCATCACGGAGCACCAGAAGGTCCTGGAACATCTGAAGGACTAGGGAAAGAGCGACGAGGGTCCACGAAAGCATCATCCGGATCCATATACCTCATGACCCACGGATCGTCTATACGATGACCCGCTCGATCTGGATCCCGCTCAATAGGCACATACAGATCAGGATGACGGGCGAGTGAATACCGCATATCATGCAGAGAGTTCCCAAGGGCACTAATCTGCAGAGTGGTACGGTAATCCTGCTGCGTCCAACGATCATCCTCAACAGCAAAGCGATCGCGAAGCATAGTCTGTATAGACTCCAGGGTGGTAGGAGGAGGAGGTGCATCCTGACCAAAAGGAGGGGCGTCAGGCTCCTCATCCTCAGAATGCTCAGATGCCTCAGGAGAGGCGACAACTGCCTGAGTACGACGTGCCTTGGACAAGAAGGCAGGAGCGGGCAAGAATGGACAGTCATGAAGAGGAATGATAAATGCACGAAAAACCATAGGAAGATATAAAGGATAAACTAACGCCCTTGGTTTCTTCCTACAATTTATCATCCAATCCATCATTGTCCTAGGAAGATTGAATGGAATACGATAATGGAGATGATATAAGGCTGAGATCTCAAAGTATGTAACTTCATCAGTTGATCCAGCCTTGGGTAAGATAGTGTTAAAAATCATGCGATGAAGTTCATAGAAGTAGGGATTGAGATGCTTAGCCATAAGCTTGCGAGGACTTATGTTAGGAGCACATAGTTCCTCCTTGAATCCTTCAAGAGAAGTATCGCCAACAAATTGGAATTGGCGTGCTTCCACAAGTTTATCCCAAGCATCAAGATTAATAAGTTCAAGAAACTCCCCCAACTCCGAATCATTGAAGGCGATGTCAATACCGGCAACCCGGGAATAGATGTGGGTTGCATCAAAAGTTAAATTGTAATAAAACATTTGGATTGAACTACGATAGATGACAAAATTTGAAGCAACTAAAGCATCCAAACAAAGATCACGGAATAAAGACTCATATTGAGAAAATATGGTGAAGTTTATGGGATGACCCCCAAACACCGGACGAGTTCTAAAATCGCTAAACCATTCATTTGAGGCTTCTAGCGACACAAAAAGACGGTCGTCATAAGTGTTAGGGTCATCGGGACATGGTGGATTGAACAACAGATTGAGGGGATGTTGTTCATCTACTTGTTCAATCGGAGGAGGAGGATTCGAAGAGGAAGCACCCTCGGTTCGGATCCTCTTCCCACGATTGGGCAAGCGTGGTGCCATTTGAAATAAAAGAGGAGAACTTGGAAATGATAGAAAAAGAGAGATATACCTGAAAAGAATACTAAACAGTTGAAGAGAATGTTGAAAAACCCCTTTTCCTTGATTTTGAGAAGAAATAGAGCCCTCTATATCAAGAACTAGGGTTAGGGTTTGGAAGGAAGAAGATGGAGGAGGTGGAGAAGAAGGAAATATGGGAGGAAAGAGAGGGAATCCCGAAATAAAGTAGGGCTTTGTCTTTGGTCGGGTGAAATATTGACCATTGGATTAGAATTGATCCAACGGCAGAGCCAGATCCCGACCCTGGAACCTAAGAACCGAACTCGGCCCGAACTCTGATAGGGGCAGAGTTCGGCCCGAGTTCTGGATCAATGGTCGAGAACTTAAAGTAGGCTGAAAAGATAGAAAACTTGATTAAGTGTTGAGCAAAAAAAAAGATTTTGAGGATAAAAGATTGAAGAAAATAATGAAGTACATAGAGAGGTACACAAAGGTCAGAATGAACTTTAGGAAAGATCAATTAGGCAATGATAAATCAGAACAAACCATATAATAAACAAGGAAATATATTGTAATTCAGTATTTCAAATTTGCCATGGGTTAGCTGCAGGGGCCGGATCCCAGCTAGCGGTAGTCCTGAGGACTAGTGCACCGTGTCGCTTAGGCTTTTACGCCTTTTTGTCAGAAGGACCCTTTCGGCTTGTACCCATAATAAATTTGTCATAAAAGAATCAAAATATACTCGATATTTACGCAAGTAAGTCTCAACTTATGACTGCTTCATCTAAAATTCCGAGTTCACGACAAAGAAAATTGAAGCGCTCTTCGGATAATGGCTTAGTAAAGAAATCTGCTAGCTGATGATCAGTGTTAATAAATTCTAAGTTAATCGTGCCATTTTGCTGATGATCACGCAAAAAGTGATGTCTGATCTCAATGTGTTTAGTGTGTGAGTGGCAGACAGGGTTCTTAGTCAAATTGATTGCACTAGTATTGTCACAGAATATAGGAATATGCAAGAAAGATAACTTATAGTCTTCAAGGGTTTGCTTCATCCACAGAATTTGTGCACAACAACGCCCAGCTGCTATGTATTCAGCTTCTGTTTTGGATAGTGCAACAGAGTTCTGCTTCTTGCTAAACCATGAGACTAAAGCCTTTCCTAATAAATGACACGTGCCGCTCGTACTTTTACGGTCGACCTTGCATCCAGCGAAGTCAGCATCAGAGTAACCAATAAGATCAAATGATGTTGACTTGGGATACCATAGGCCTACTGTAACCGTACCCTTAAGGTATCTAAAGATACGCTTAACTGCGGTCATGTGTGATTCCTTAGGATTAGCTTGATATCTAGCACATAGGCAAACACTGAACATGATATCGGGATGACTAGCAGTTAAATAAAGTAAGCTGCCTATTATACCTCGATACTTACGTTGATCAACAGGTTTGCCGCTCTCATCTGGTTCGAGTTTGGTTGAAGTGGCCATTGGCGTGCTGATTGGTTTGATGTTGTCAAGATCGAACTTCTTCAGCATGTCCTTGGTGTACTTTGATTGGCAGATGAAAGTTCCATTAGCCAGTTGTTTTACTTGCAGACCAAGAAAGTAGTTAAGCTCTCCCATCATGCTCATCTCAAATTCCGTCTGCATACACTTGGCAAATTCTTGACAAAGAGTTTCATCAGTAGACCCAAAAATAATATCATCAACATAAATCTGAATTAATAGAATGGTGTCTTTGAAAGATTTGATAAACAGTGTAGTGTCAATTTTCCCTTTAGAAAAACCTTTCTCAAGCAAGAAGCTGCTTAGCCTTTCATACCAAGCTCTGGGGGCTTGTTTAAGGCCATAAAGCGCTTTCTTTAGCTTGAACACGTGGTCGGGAAATTTGTGATTTTCAAAGCCAGGGGGTTGTTTGACATAAACTTCCTCCTTAATAAAGCCATTCAAGAAAGCACTTTTAACATCCATTTGAAATAATTTAAAGTTCTGATGATTGGCAAAAGCATAAAGCATCCGAATGGATTCTAGTCTAGCAACAGGAGCATATGTCTCATCGTAGTCGATACCTTCCTCTTGGTTGTATCCTTGAGCTACTAGACGAGCTTTGTTACGTGTGACTGAACCATCTTCATTTACTTTGTTTCTAAACACCCATTTGGTACCAATTATTGAGTGATTAGCCGGTTTAGGAACTAGTTCCCATACTTGGCTTCTCTCAAATTGGTTGAGTTCTTCTTGCATAGCAGAAATCCAAAATTCATCAGTAAAAGCTTCAGAAATGTTTTTAGGCTCTACTTGTGAAATGAAGGCAGTGCTAGCAACAGAGTCTCTTAATGATGATCTAGTAGTAACTCCACGTGAAACTTCACCTATGACTAAATTTTCTGGATGAGAAGGTTTGAAAGAGAATTTCTTAGGCAAACCCTCCAGAGAATTAGTTTCGGTTGAAGTATTCATTGGAGTAGAAGTTGATGGCTCAATGTCATCATTAAGAGTATTTGCTGTACTGTTGTCTTCATCAAAAGTCACATTTGTTGACTCTTCCACAGTAAGTGAGCGTTTATTGAAAACTCTATATCCCTTACTCTTGGCGGCATAACCAAGAAAGATACCATCGTCAGCTTTGGCATCAAATTTGCCTAAGTTGTCTTTGGTGTTAAGGATAAAACATCTGCAGCCAAAAACTCTAAAATAAGAAACATTTGGGGTTCTCCCAAACCAAAGCTCATAGGGTGTTTTCTTCGAAATGGGACGAATAAGCACCCTATTCAAAATGTGGCATGCTGTACTTACAGCCTCTGCCCAAAAATATTTCGGAAGAGAAAATTTATTCAACATGACTCTAGCCATATCGCCAAGAGTCCTATTCTTCCGCTCCACAACACCATTTTGTTGAGGAGTTCTAGGACAAGAAAATTCATGATCAAAACCATTTGCATTACAAAAACTTTCAAAATCTGAATTTACGAATTCGCCTCCATGATCACTTCGGATTCGAGTAATCATGTAGCCTTTTTCGTTTTGAACTTTATTTACAAAAACTTTGAAAACAGAGATAGCGTCGCTCTTATTAGCGAGAAAGAAAACCCAAGTAAATTTCGAAAAATCATCAACAATAACAAAAGCATAAAGTTTGCCACCAAGGCTAGCTATTCTACTAGGACCAAATAAATCCATATGAAGTAATTGCAAGGGTCTAGTAGTACTTACAGAGTTGATGGAATGAAATGAGGATTTAGTTGCCTTGTTTAGTTCACATTCGGCACATACCGTGTCCTTTTTGAATGTGATTTCAGGCAATCCTCTCACTAGCTTCTTGGTAGAAAGCCTGGATATAGCATCCATGTTGGCATGACCGAGACGCTGGTGCCAAAGTAGTCGTTCGTCTTTGTGGGCATATAAACATCTACCTGCATGGTTAGTATTTATAGAGAGAGAAAATATAGATATTGTCCTCTCTTATCCCTTCAAAAGCAATGTCTCCTGTTGACCTATCATAGATATAGCAACAGTTTTGTCCAAAGTTAATATCATATCCATGATCAGCAAGATGGCTAATGCTGAGCAGGTTATGCTTTAACTTGGTCACTAGGCAGACATCCTTTATAACAGGAGAAGGAGGATGACCAATGATACCGTTACCTATTATGTGCCCTTTGAGATTGTTACCGAAGGATACGTATCCTTCTCTTTTCATCGATAGTGATGCAAAAAGATTTGCGTCTCCCGTCATATGTCGCGAGCATCCACTATCGAGAATCCACTTACTCTCAGTTGAGGAGGGAAGGTCCACCTACATCAAGAGTAGATGTGACCTTTGGTACCCATTTTCTTGAGGGTCCTGAAAAGTTAGTTTTTGGAAACCAAGCATATATTTTCTTGTCTACCAATCTTCTAACTCTACACTGTGGTGAGATGTGTCCATGTATTCCACAGTAAGTACAGATAGCATTTTTATTTATACTGGGAGCATGAGAATGATATCTATAAGCAACAGGATGAGGATGATATGGAGAGTTAGCATGGTAATGAGGACTATGCATAGAGTGAGTGGCATGATGATGATGTCTGTGTGGCATAGCATGATGATATTGACTGTGAGGAGTGGCATGCTGAGATTGTCTATATGGCATAGTGTGATGCTGTGGCATGATATGATGATTTTGCTTATGTGGCATAACATGATGATTTTGTCTACGTGACATGGCATGTTGATGTGGTATGGTATGATGACTTTGTCTATGTGTAGAGTGATATTGGTTGTGTCTTTGTGCAGTATAATGAGTATGAGGAATATTCTTACGTGCACGTGGTTTGTGAAAGTTTGTGTATATAAAAGCATGGTTATGTGCTGCATGAGAATGACGTGGTTGACTAGTATGAGTGGTGTTGTGCCCATGTGATTGGGTTTGAGGTTGAATAACCTGTTTACCCAATTTGGTTTCTAATCTTTTAGACATAGCTTGCAGTTCATCAATCTTGATATTTAAGCCATAAATCTTAGTCATGGAAATCTTGTGTCTACTCTTTTCTTCAGCAAGCAACGTGTTGAGAGTAGTGATTTCTTGAGTTTGTTGCTCAATGCGTGCTTCAGCATCATGTAAGCTTAATTTAAGCTTGGATACTTCATCAGTGTCATTTGTGGGTGATGTGTTTCTAACATTATCAAGAAGTAAAGAAATTCTTTGTATCTCATCTTCTAGACTTTTGATTTTGTCCTTGGCATGCTTGTATTTACCGATAACCTTTTTGTGATCATCAAGTAAATCGGTGAAAGCATCGCCAAGTTCATCAAAAGAGAAGTCATCTAAAGTTTCGTTTGATACCTTGGTGGAATTTGCCATGAGGCACACATTTGCTTTGTCTTGAGGAGAGTTCTTTTCTTCCTCAGAGTCACTTGCTTCGCTTTCATGCCAAATGCTTGTGTTGGCATACCTTTTTGATGAGTTCTTCTTGTAGGGCTTTTCATACCGGTTGCTTTTCTTTAAGAGCGGACAGTCTCTTCTGACGTGTCCAGTCTTTTTGCAACCATAGCAGGTTGGCTCTTCTTCATCGTCTTCTTGTGGTTCCTTCTTTCTTTGATTGAAGCGAAGGAATTTCTTGAAGTTACGTACCATGAGAGCTTGGTCTTCATCATCTGAGATATCGTCTTCAGTCTCATCGTGATCAACCTTTCGTCGATGAACTTTGAGTGCGATCTCCCTGGTCTTCGGAGCAGGCTCTTCGAAGTCCTTGAGGTCAAGCTCGTGAGTCATGAGCTTGCCCATCAAAGTCTCCATAGACATACTTGTGAGATCATTTCCTTCTATGATGGCTGTCACCTTAGGGTTCCAAATCTTTGGTAGCCCTCTGAGTAGCTTGCGGATCTTCTCATGGTTTGAGTACTGCTTACCAAGCGAGGATAACGGGTTGATGATGTCGAGGAATCTTGTAAACATTTGAGTGATCGTCTCATTTGGCTTCATCTTGAAGGCTTCGTACTCTTGAGTGAGACGGCTTATCTTTGATTCCTTGACTTGAGTGGTTCCTTCATGCGTCACTTCCAGAAGTCTCCATACTTCATGAGCAGTGGTGCATGTAGAGACCCTGTTAAACTCGTTCCTGTCTATAGCACAGAATAAAGCATTAATAGCCCTAGCATCTAGACTTGCCTGTTTCTTCTCCTCGACAGAATATTTGTCGTGTGGTTTCTCAGTGAGGTCACCATCGACAACTATTCTGGCGGGCTTTTGTAACTGTCAGTTACGACAGTCCACAGGTCAAAGTCTAGAGACTTCAGATAAAAACTCATCCTTGTTTTCCAATATGTGTAGTTAGTCCCATCAAATAGGGGAGGCCTATGAGTGGACTGACCTTCACCATGATTGGAGATCAAGGATTGTGTGGTTGCCATGGATCAGCTCTTAGGATGTTAGTCCTTATAAAGAGAACAGAGCTCTGATACCAATTGAAGAACAGTTTGGCAACTCTAGAGGGGGGGTGAATAGAGTATATATATATATATAATGACCAATTAAAAAATTACTCTTTCACGAACAATGAATAATCAGAGTAAAATGCGGAATGTAAATGAAAGACAAGAGAGCATACGCAAACACAGCAATTTTAACCTGGTTTCCCTCGTGGAGGACTAGTCCAGGCCTGAGAACTCTAGCTCAGGATTAAATCCACTATTTGTGAAATAGTAGCTTACAACCCGTGCCTTTACTTCAGAAGAGCACGTCAACTTCTTACAGAGAATCGCAGTGGCGATTGCTTGGAATTGTCTAAGCGATTTCTTCACTCTTGCACAAGAATCCTAACTGAGAGATGCTGAGCACTCGAGACTTAGGAGGCTTGTGGCTAGTAGATGGGAAGGGTATGGCTTATAGAGCTTGTAGGAGAGAAGAGAAGAGAAGATTGAGTGATTCAAAATGAGAGAATTCATGCCCTATTTATACTGATTTTTGAGGCAGAATTCGGCCAGAATTCGGGTAGGAGAATTCAAAAATTTGGCCGTTGGACAGCTAGCAACCAGCTAACCCTAAAATTAGGGTTCCTGATTTCTAGGGGACAGAGTTCGGCCCGAACTCTGTGTGGAGGCAGAGTTCGGCCCGAACTCTGTCTCCAGAGCACAGAGTGATTCTAAGTGGGACTTGTGGGCAATTTTGTTTTGGTGGAGCTTGGGATTTTGGGTAGGCTTGTAGACCAAGTTCCAAGAGCTCAGCATAACTCAGAGTACATACTTCTAGACTCAATGAAATGTAAAAGTACAGACTTGAAAATATACTGAGAGTCGGAAACTGAGCTGTCGTTTGTCCCGAACTGAAAGCAGACGTCGTGTGTCGTATTGAATTTATACAGATATTATTTAGTCAATGTAGTCAATATTTGGTTGACTGTGACTTTGTGTCAACAACAACTTGATCTCTGGTCTTCATAGCAGTGGCGCAACTTGATTTCTTGGGCACAATTTGATTGCTGAGTAGTAAAAACATGGAGCAACTTAATTTTTAGGCTCTATACCGCTCTGGAGCAAATCCACAACCCTTAAACCAAATAAGGACCAGGGTTGTAGATCGTCTCCCGAGTGGAACTGCGCTCCTCACGCTATCCGACGGACAAGACAGGTCAAGAGCTAGGCGACTAGTCTAGTCAGGAGTTTACCTAGAAAGTACTAGAATCAGGTACAAAGTACTACAATAAATGCACACGAGACTGGTTCAGCAAACCAAAGGAACGGTTCTGTCCAACCCTTCGAACCAAATTCTCGATCGGGAATTCTAGAAAAATTCGTCAGAGTCTCCTTTGAATTCTAGACGGGAGCTCAAAGCGAATTGGGGCTAAATCCACTCGGCGCAACCCACCGTAGAAATCGCAACCGATAACACTAAGTCTCGGGTTCCAGCAACACTACAATGCATACTGGAAACCAAACCATAGCCGACAATACTAAGTCTCGGCCTCCAGCAGTGCTATAATGCATACTGGGCTTCAAGCCAATACACACAACAAGAATTGCCACGCATGGTGCATCAAGACCCACAGTCATATCTAAGTCACAAGTACAGTCACAGAAATAGCTAGCCAAAGCCGTCACCCGACCGCGAGTCAGACCCAGGGCACCTGGGGACAATCCATATATGTGAGTCGTGCTCGTGTCCTCAGAGGTGTGGATGACCCGTCCGAGTTGTCCGATACAGTCGTAAACCGGTATCGAACCAAGCAATCCTAGGTTATCATCATGGCAGTTCTACTACTATGCTACACTACTCATGGTTATGCATTTACAATTACAATTAATTAAAATGCAATAAAATCTAGGAAAGACGGAAAGAGCCGTCGATGAACAAGCAATACTTGCCTAGACGGCTCGGCTAGGTAACCAAGTCTTCGGCGATCGCTATCCAAGGTGGCACGTCCATGGAGGTCCTCAGAATACATAATAAACAATTATTAAAATTAAATAATAATATAATAACATGAATCACAAGGATGGCAGAAGGCTATACCGTGTGGGGCCAACAAGCAGTGCAGGGATCTGGCACGGAAACCAAGGCACGCGGATCGATATGGACACGCAAACCAAGATATACACGTAAATCAAGACACGTACGAGGATCGAAATGACACGAAGATCGAGACGAGCGGAAAACATAATATGCACATAAATCGAGACGTGCACGTAGATCGAGGGATCACGAATATTGGGATGGCGCACGAATCAATACGACACACAAATCGAGGCACACATGCTAAATCGAGATGACACAAAGTCCAAGGTGGTATGCAAACCAATGCGGTATGTAAATTGGTGCGTACACGCAAATTGGTAGGACACGAATCATGAGGTAGACACAAAAACCGAGGCACAGAAATCGGGGCAACATGTAAATCAAGATGGCACGGTGCCCGAGGTAGCACGGGGCTTGAGGCATCCCACTGCCCAAGGCAGCACGTATAACGAGGCAGCATGAAACTCAAAACTGACACTTACACCAAGGTGCATGCGTCCCGAAGTGCACAGGAAACGATGGCATACTGCCCGAGGGGTACGCATCCCTAGGGAGCTTGCTTCTCGAGTAGCACGGCCCATAGGCGTCCTGCTACTCAAGGTGGCACTGCTCCCGAGGCGATGGTTGTCGAAAAAGAAAGAAGGGAGAGGCGGAGGAGCTATCGGGGGGGGAGGGGGTTCGGACAGGTCAGCTCAGATCGGACCGCCGACGGAGGGAAGACAAAAAAAGGGGGAAGCCGGAGGAGAACACAGAGAGGGGCGGAGGAGCTCGGCTAGGCGGTAGTGGCAGGCCGGGCTGGAGGCAATGAAGATGGTGGTTTCGGTGGCTGCAGTAGAGAAGATGATGATGGTGCTGGTGGTCACGACGGCGTCGGCCAGACTGGAGGGGGCCGGAGGAGATAAGAGGAGTAGTGGTGGTCGGTGGAGGAAGTCAGACTAGAGACGGAGCCGACGGAGGGAAACGAGAGAGGGAGAGATGGAGATGGTGGTGGAGACGACTGCGGTGGCTGGAGGCGGTGTCGGCAGGCCAGCTGGAGGAAGACGGAGAGGAGATGTGAAACCCATTATTTCTGTAGCTAATTATTTTAATTAGAATGTGTGTTATTAATTAACGTTTTCAAAATTATTATTATTAAATATTATTATTAATTATTTTGGGTGAAAAAGGATTTTTGAAAAATTATATCAACTTGGATTTTTGATTTCGGACCCAGACCCGAGTCCGAGCCCAGACCCAGGCCCGAGCCCAAATCCTTTCTTCCTATTTCTCAAATTCTGATTGTTGATTTCGGTTTAAGTAAAATTAATAAATAAAATAAAATATATTCTTTTGATCTGGTCCAATTGGACCAGAACCCACTACCAACCCCTCGTTTCACATTTCTAACTCCCCTCCTTAACTCTCTCCCGTAACTCCCCAACTCTTTACCCCTTATAACTCCCACTCTCTTCTCAACAGAGAACAACCCCACGTAAACCCATCTCTCCACCTTTTTCTCCCTACAAGCACTCTGCACCATTCCCACTCCTCTTTTAATTTCTCAACACCATCTTCCTTTACAAACAGAGAGCACACCACCACAACTCCTTATTTTTCTCTCTCCCTCCCTATATTTGGTTTTCCACCAACCCACATCCTCTCCACCAGGAGAACAATCCCCTTACTCAACTCTCTTCTCTCTCTTTCCTTCCCGAGCAAACCCTTCTTCACCCCATTCTCGGCCGACCGAGCTCCCCGAGGCTGCGCCCCCGCGGCCGAGTTCCCCACCGGCGCCTCCCCCGTCCAGTGCGCGCGGCTCCCCAAGCTCGCCGAGGCCGCGCCCCGCGCCGACCTCTCAGGTCAGATCCGCCGGCACGGCTCCCCGCGCCTCCGCGACTCCTCCCCGCCGACCGTACGCATGCGACCCCCGCCCCCCAACCCCCCCGCGCCGCCGTCCGCGCCCCCTTTTCGTTCCGGCGAGGCTGCCCTAGCCGCGCCTCCGCGCGCAAGCCTCCCTCCGGCTAGTTCGCGGCCACCCCGCAGCGAGCCCCGCTCCCGCTGTTCCTCCGGCGACCGCCAACAGCGGCCCCGCGCTCTTCCCCGAGCCCCGCGGCCGATCGTTCCACGGCGGAGCTCCTCCCCACCGTTTCCCGTCCAGCGAGCCCTTTCCCGCGACCCGAGGCGCTGTCCTAGCCGCGCCCTCCGACCTTTTCCCCCTCGGCCGCACTTCTCCCCGCGGTAGACCCTTTCCGGCGAAGTCCCCGCCCGTGTCCGAGCCATCTCGGCAGCACTCTGTGGGGGTTCATCCCACTGTCCCCTGCTTCGTGGAGCATTTGCTGCCCGGATTCGCAAGGAAGCTGCTGTCCAGATCTATGACCTGCTGTCCGAACTTCGTTTCGGTTTTTCCCCAAGTTTTTCCTGCGGCTCCCCGCCAACGGAATTTGGTAATTTCTTGGTAATCAAAGTAGTTCGTCCCTCCCGTAGAGTCGGTGATGAGAATCGGTCCCCGGTTTCCTTTGGGAAATCCGGTTAGCTGCGTAATATTTCGATTAGCTGCGTTAGCGTATTTTTCTGTGTTTTTATCTGCTGGTTTGTGTGGTTTGGTTTGATTATGGGATTCCCGGATATTTCGAAAAGTTCTGTGGATTGGGAATTATTTTCTGGTGGCTTGGAAATATTTTGGTGGATATATTTTGGGATTATTATGGGTTGGAATAATTGCAGATTTTTCGTGGCGCATTTTCCAGTTTTGGGTTTGACCCGAAATAGAGGAAGTGCTGCCCAAATTTTTACAAAAACTATATTTATATTGATTTCAAAATTAGCGTTCGAAAATGAATTTCTAAACTGATTTTTCGGGCGACGACCGTACCGGTCTGTGGGCCCCGAAGAAATGCAAACGCACCGGTCCGACCGGACGTTGGGGTATTAGCCGAATTTTGAGGAATGGACCGAGTCTGAGACTCTTAGCTATCTTTTTAATTATTTTAATTAATATTTAGGCTATTATTTATAGTAATTTAATTCCTGCACTTTATTTAATAATTAAGTCATTTTCTCTTATTTTGATGTAAAAGAAAATTGTACAGGGCATAAGCCCACCCTAGGACCATTAGCTGTGCCATTGTATTGTGTAGCATAGTTTTATTTTATTTTCTGGTGGATGTGATTTGGGTGGTTGTGATTAGACGCATAATCGTAGCTAGAGCGTAATTTACTGATTAATTAAGAATTAATTAATATGGATAAAATATTAGAAAATAACTAGTTCACGATTTATCACTAAAGGAAAACTGTATTTTTATATGTATATTACACAAACTCAAAGTTTTCCAAAGTTAAATTGATTCTCGTGTATTTCCAAATAATCCAATTAACCGGCTTAATCAACGCACGTAGTTGCGACGTAATCGTTAGCTGTAGATTAATACAACATAAAACCTGACTAGGACATGACTACTAGAGATTGCAATTAGCACACTTAGTCTGGTTATTCAAGGTTCTAAGTCGAGTTCTCAACTGTAGGAACTCGAAGTTACACCTGACGTTCCTCCTCGGTACCGACTCGTCTATCCAGTCATTCTAAAACAAAGGCAAGTGCAGTTATGTCTATTTGGTAATTTATCTAGTAATTGTTTTATTGCAATTTTAAACCACATTGCTACACGGAACTCTCTCCTAGAGTTCGAATATTGACTCATTGATTGAATCTGATTGACTCGGGATATTGGGGGAGTAGTGTAGCGTCTATGACCAATACCCCTATATTGCATCATTGATTGTGCGAGCTGATTCCTCCTATACACGAGGATAGGCCGGACCGTATCATTAGGATATAATTGAATCATCCCAAGCCGGTCATAGTTCGTTACCTACTCAAATCACATTGTTTTCAATTGTAGAATTGTGAAAAATATTGTTAAAGTATTTCAAATTGTTTAACATTGCAAATTTCAAATTATTATTTGAATTATTGGATATTCGTAATTGTACTTTGCTCCCTCCTGACTGGAGACAACATTTTAGGTAACACTGAGGATGACGAGCTATACTATAATAGCTACTACGACCCGGTTCTCTACCCTGCGACGGTACCGGAGCCGTCTTTGGAGGACGCTGATCCTGGGACTGCTGAACCTGATGTTTAGATAGTTCTTTCTTTATGCATTTTCTTCTTTATTTGGAGTTTGTAGTTTTATTTCGGTATTTCCTTTCACAATTGTACTTCTGAATATTTTATTAAACAAAGTTTCAAATTCCGAATAGAACAGTTGTGACAAATGTACTTGTGTTGTTGTGACTACCTGCAATGGAACAGCTTACTGCCGCCGTCTCAACAATGGTGCAGGCTGGGCATGATCCGGTTCGACCCATTTAGTTGGGATCGGGTCGTGACATGTTTTCAGTGGTGGCCCATGCAGGTCCAACAACAACAACAACTTAGGAAAACCTATCTAGAAGCAATTAGAACACTAGAACATCAATTTGTCACGACATAGGACCGAAATATTTTATTATTAAATATTTTTGATTGATATAGACTGGTAGGCTACCTTGCTTGTGTGTGTCCTAAACCTTCCTAAGAATGACCATTGACCAAATCCTGCTGGCGATGAGGTGTTATCTCCGGATCATACCCCATCCCCTCAACCAAGTCCAGGGTTTATTCCCTCGCGGCTGATTGACCTTCCCCATAGTGCATCCAGTGAAGTTTTTCCTACACTGGCGATTCCTACCTCATCTCAAACTGAGTTGCATTTTCTTGGTGGAGTATCCATTTTTGTTGCTCCACCAGTACCAGCAAACATCTTCCAAATGGTTATCCTATTTCAAGAAATCATGGAGTTCCAGAAAGCTCAAGATGAAGCCCAGCAGGAACAGCTGAATATCACGAGAGAAGACAAGAAGAACGTCAATGATGTAGCCTTAGTTAGAGCAGAACTTTTGCCCTAGGAAGGATACCCCTGAATCTAGAAGATATTGGGTCCCATCGAGTACTCTACTTTCCGACAGTCTTGCAGTAAGAAGCTTTGGGCTTGTAACTATTGCAAGAGGCCTGGAATTCTCCACATGATGTCCTTAGATCAATCCTAAGAGTTTTTGCTGGAATTCTCCACATGAATAAGAAATTCTAGTTACACCCTTATGCAGGATGTTTTCCCTGATAGTCTCCCCGGATTATCCCAGATCTAGACATAGTATTCACCCCTGACCTAATCCCCGACTCTTACCCTAATTCTAAAGGATGTTACAGATTCAACCCGAAGGTGGCCAAGAAGATGAGGGACCAGATCAATGAAGGCTCTAGGATTTATGCAGAATGGAACTTTACCTTAGGGAGTACCTATCTTGTTTATGTCCAAGAAGGATGGAACAACGGATGTGCATCGATTACCAGACACTAAAGGACTATGCTCTCTACCCGGATCGAGGATCTGTTTGATCTGTTTTTGTGGAGTCAGGATGTTTTGAAGTTTGACTTAAGATCTGACCACCATCAAATCAAAGTCAGGAAATAGGACATTTCCAAGACGGCGTTCAAACACCAAGTATGGGTAGTTTTCTTTGGTCAGGACGTTAGACTGACAAATGCTCCTGTTGTGTTCATGAATTTCATGAACAGAGATTTTTCATGAGTATATGAATCAGTTTATCTTCTCCATAGATAACATTCTGATATATTTGAAGATTGAAGAAGAGCATGAAGAACACCTGAGGAAGTTTTGGAAACTTTGAGAAAAAAAAAGAAATTCTATGGTAAGTTATCTGAACGTGGATTTTTGACAAGGTGGACTTTTGGCCATGTGGTCAAGAGAAGAAATTTCGATGGAAGATAGCTGTTGTTGAAGAGTGGTATACTCCAAGTTTAATTCGGAAGTTTCTTAAACTTGGCCCGCTACTATCAAAAGTTCGTGAAGGATTTCGCCAAGATTGCTGAGCCGATGGCGAAACTCACTTGGAAGAATGAAGAGTTCATCTGAACGAAAGATTGCCAGGCGGCATTGAGGAGCTGAAGAAGAGACTTACCACTACACCAATCCTTGCGCTACCCGCAGGAACCGGTGGTTTCTCAATTTACAGTAATGTCTCTGGAAGAGGACTGGGCTGCGTTCTTCAACGACATGGGAAAGTAATTGCTTACACATGTAGGCAACTACAGACTCATGAGAAGAATCATCCCACATCTAATTTGAATTGCTGCAATTATCTTTACTTTGAAGCTTTGGAAGCATGATTTTTATGGAAAGGGAGTGAAAATATCTACGGACTACCCAAAGTCTAAAATATATTTTCACTCAGGAAGGGCTGAATGTTAGACTAAGAAGATGGTTGAAGCAGATGAAGGATTTCTAAATCAACCTGCAGTACCATTCAGGTAAGGCTAATGTGGTTGTTGTTGCACTTGGTCGATACTGATGGCGAAGTTCTTAACCAAGGACTAGCACCTGCTAGAAGACATCAAGAAGTTTGGATTGGAGGTTATACTACCTGGAGATAGAAAGACGGAGTTGGATGCTGATTCAGTATTGATGAAGTTCGAGGCTGAAGGACAAAATCAAGAGAACGTAGTTTCAAAATGAAGCACTTTGCAAGTTTAGAGATCAAGTGTTGGCAGGAACACTTGAGGGTTTCTAAATTGATCAGCATTGGAACTCTGAAGAATGGTACGAGACTTTACGTATCGGCTGACAAGCGGAGGAACGAGTTGCACCAGTCGCAGTATTCCATATATTTAGGAGCTAATAAGATGTATCGGAATATGCCTCCATTAATTGGTGTTATGGGATAAAGAAGGACAATTTCAGGTATAGGATTAGATGTGAATTTGTCAACATGAGGAATTTAGCAAGAGAACAACAAGTTTGTTGGAGCCGCTGGACAATTCGGAGTGGAAGTAGAAGTAGAAACATATAACAATGAACTTTGAGTAAGGATTGCCTTGTTCCCAAGGAGGGAAGGGCACCAATTGGATTATTATAAACCGACTGACTAAGTCAGCATACTTTAGTTTCCTTCAAAGTTGGTTTATCCACTAAGAAGTGGGCAGCATGGTACGGAAAGCACATTTACCGGATTCATGGAGTACCGCGGGACGAGCAATCAGAGAGGTCAATCCAGACGCTTGAAGATGTATTGAGATTTTGCGTCTTGGAATTTGGTAGGTCTTGGGAAGACCAAATTGCATTTGGTGAAGTCTTTTTCCTACCAGAGGAACAATCAGTTTTGACGGAGCTAGAAATTGAGGCCAGATACATCAGGCCATTTGAAGTTTAAGACGCGTAGGAAGTAGCATACCAGTTAGCTCTACCAGCTAATCTTGAGAGTGTGCAACGTCTTCTACGTCACAGCTCAGACATTACATTTCGGATCTGAGTTACATTTTGGATAATTCAGAACTGAAGATTGAATCAACCTTTCAGTGCCAGAGAAACCAGTTGCAAGCGTAGTCAGAGGTGAAAAGAAGATCAGAATTTGAGCCATCATTTAAACTCCTATTCCTTATCTTTTCGTTCTAAATTTGACTAATGCTGCTAAATTAGCCTAGTTTTGCAAGCTATTATTTTTTTTTTGTCAAGCTTGATCATGACGATATTTTATTGGGTGCACCCACTAATATATTGTCTAATCAGGACCGGTGCATGATGGTCTGATCAACCTCGTGTACTTTGGTTCGCTTTTTGTATTCTTTCTGCATGGATGTCACCATAAATGAAACTTGTCTCTAAACTGTCTCATCCATGACTGCCTTGGAAATCCTTATGGTTGAACCTGAGTTACGGGCGCAGTACCCGTACATGTTTGTCTTTCCTACCTTACTTTAAATTTCGAGGACGAAATTTTCTAAGGAGGGAAGATTGTGAAACCCATTATTTCTGTAGCTTATTATTTTAATTAGAATGTGTGTTATTAATTAACGTTTTCAAAATTATTATTATTAAATATTATTATTAATTATTTTGGGCGAAAAAGGATTTTTGAAAAATTATATCAACTTGGATTTTTGATTTCGGACCCAGACCCGAGTCCGAGCCCAGACCCAGGCCCGAGCCCAAATCCTTTCTTCCTATTTCTCAAATTCTGATTGTTGATTTCGGTTTAAGTAAAATTAATAAATAAAATAAAATATATTCTTTTGATCTGGTCCAATTGGACCAGAACCCACTACCAACCCCTCGTTTCACATTTCTAACTCCCCTCCTTAACTCTCTCCCGTAACTCCCCAACTCTTCACCCCTTATAACTCCCACTCTCTTCTCAACAGAGAACAACCCCACGTAAACCCATCTCCCCACCTTTTTCTCCCTACAAGCACTCTGCACCATTCCCACTCCTCTTTTAATTTCTCAACACCATCTTCCTTTACAAACAGAGAGCACACCACCACAACTCCTTATTTTTCTCTCTCCCTCCCTATATTTGGTTTTCCACCAACCCACATCCTCTCCACCAGGAGAACAATCCCCTTCCTCAACTCTCTTCTCTCTCTTTCCTTCCCGAGCAAACCCTTCTTCACCCCATTCTCGGCCGACCGAGCTCCCCGAGGCTGCGCCCCCGCGGCCGAGTTCCCCACCGGCGCCTCCCCCGTCCAGTGCGCGCGGCTCCCCAAGCTCGCTGAGGCCGCGCCCCGCGCCGACCTCTCCGGTCAGATCCGCCGGCGCGGCTTCCCGCGCCTCCGCGACTCCTCCCCGCCGACCGCGCGCGTGCGACCCCCGGCTCCCCCGCGCCGCCGTCCGCGCCCCCTTTTCGTTCCGGCGAGGCTGCCCTAGCCGAGCCTCCGTGCGCAAGCCTCCCTCCGGCCAGCTCGCGGCCACCCCGCAGCGAGCCCCACTCCCGTTGTTCCTCCGGCGACCGCCAACAGCGGCCCCGCGCTCTTCCCCGATCCCCGCGGCCGATCTTTCCACGGCGGAGCTCCTCCCCGTCGTTTCCCGTCCAGCGAGCCCTTTCCCGCGACCCGAGGCGCTGCCCTAGCCGCGCCCTCCGGCCTTTTCCCCCTCGGCCGTACTTCTCCTCGCGGCAGACCCTTTCCGGCGAAGTCCCCGCCCGTGTATGAGCCATCTCGGCAGCACTCTGTGGGGGTTCATCCCACTGTCCCGTGCTTCGTGGAGCATTTGCTGCCCGAATTCACAAGGAAGCTGCTATCCAGATCTACGACCTGCTGTCCAAACTTCGTTTAGGTTTTTCCCCAAGTTTTTCCTGCGGCTCCCCGGCAACGGAATTTGGTAATTTTTTGGTAATCACAGTAGTTCGTCCCTCCCGTAGAGTCGGTGATGAGAATCGGTCCCCGGTTTCCTTTGGGAAATCCGGTTAGCTGCGTAATATTTCGATTAGCTGCGTTAGCGTATTTTTCTGTGTTTTTATCTGCTGGTTTGTGTGGTTTGGTTTGATTATGGGATTCCCGGATATTTCGGGAAGTTCTGTGGATTGGGAATTATTTTCTGGTGGCTTGGAAATATTTTGGTGGATATATTTTGGGATTATTATGGGTTGGAATAATTACAGGTTTTTCGTGGCGCATTTTCCAGTTTTGGGTTTGACCCGAAATAGAGGAAGTGCTGCCCAAATTTTTACAAAAACTATATTTATATTGATTTCAAAATTGGCTTTCGAAAATGAATTTCTAAACTGATTTTTCGGGCGACGACCGTACCGGTCTGTGGGCCCCGGAGAAATGCAAACGCACCGGTCCGACCGGACGTTGGGGTATTAGCCGAATTTTGAGGAATGGACCGAGTCTGAGACTCTTAGCTATCTTTTAAATTATTTTAATTAATATTTAGGCTATTATTTATAGTAATTTAATTCCTGCACTTTATTTAATAATTAAGTCATTTTCTCTTATTTTGATGTAAAAGAAAATTGTACAGGGCATAAGCCCACCCTAGGACCATTAGCTGTGCCATTGTATTGTGTAGTATAGTTTTATTTTATTTTCTGGTGGATGTGATTTGGGTGGTTGTGATTAGACGCATAATCGTAGCTAGAGCGTAATTTACTGATTAATTAAGAATTAATTAATATGGATAAAATATTAGAAAATAACTAGTTCACGATTTATCACTAAAGGAAAACTGTATTTTTATATGTATATTACAAAAACTCAAAGTTTTCCAAAGTTAAATTGATTCTCGTATATTTCCAAATAATCCAATTAACCGGCTTAATCAACGCACGTAGTTGCGACGTAATCGTTAGCTGTAGATTAATACAACATAAAACCTGACTAGGACATGACTACTAGAGATTGCAATTAGCACACTTAGTCTGGTTATTCAAGGTTCTAAGTCGAGTTCTCAACTGTAGGAACTCGAAGTTACACCTGACGTTCCTCCTCGGTACCGACTCGTCTATCCAGTCATTCTAAAACAAAGGCAAGTGCAGTTATGTCTATTTGGTAATTTATCTAGTAATTATTTTATTGCAATTTTAAACCACATTGCTACACGGAACTCTCTCATAGAGTTCGAATATTGACTCATTGATTGAATCTGATTGACTCGGGATATTGGGGGAGTAGTGTAGCGTCTATGACCAATACCCCTATATTGCATCATTGATTGTGCGAGCTGATTCCTCCTATACACGAGGATAGGCCGGACCGTATCATTAGGATATAATTGAATCATCCCAAGCCGGTCATAGTTCGTTACCTACTCAAATCACATTGTTTTCAATTGTAGAATTGTGAAAAATATTGTTAAAGTATTTCAAATTGTTTAACATTGCAAATTTCAAATTATTATTTGAATTATTGGATATTCGTAATTGTACTTTGCTCCCTCCTAACTGGAGACAACATTTTAGGTAACACTGAGGATGACGAGCTATACTATAATAGCTACTACGACCCGGTTCTCTACCCTGCGACGGTACCGGAGTCGTCTCTGGAGGACGCTGATCCTGGGACTGCTGAACCTGATGTTTAGATAGTTCTTCCTTTATGCATTTTCTTCTTTATTTGGAGTTTGTAGTTTTATTTCGGTATTTCCTTTCACAATTGTACTTCTGAATATTTTATTAAACAAAGTTTCAAATTCCGAATATAACAGTTGTGACAAATGTACTTGTGTTGTTGTGACTACCTGCAATGGAACAGCTTACTGCCGCCGTCTCAACAACGGTGCAGGCTGGGCATGATCCGGTTCGACCCAATTAGTTGGGATCGGGTCGTGACAGGAGAGGGGGCTGTGCTCGGGAGGGGGTGAGGAAGTGAGAGTATGAGAGATGAGAGAGAGAGATCTTGAGAGTGAGGGGGGAGGGGTGAGCTGGAGAGATAAGGGAAAGGGGGTGTGCGGCTGATGAGTGAAGTGGGAAAGAGTGTGGGTTGGGGTTATGGTTAGTTAGGATATTTTATGGAGGGGGAAATGGGTAGATATAATAATAACAATAGTAGTGGGAACCCAAAAATAAAATAACAACCTCTACTAATAACAATAAAATAATACTAACAACAAATTAGGCCTCAATAATCAACGCCAAATCAAGGTCAAGAAATTAGATAAAAAAAAAATTTAATCGAATACGAAATTTTAATTCACTCAAAATACTAAATACGATCATATACCTATTTTCAAAAATAGGTATTTGGCACTTGCGACGGGTTCAAAGACATACACAAATCTCACTACATAGGTTGACAAACGTCACAAGTAGATTGCTCGATTACTCGAGTTGTTCCAAAATTTCAGTGACACCTCTCCAACATGCACCAAAACTTTTAGCAAAATTTGGATACGTCGTCGAGGCATCACACATAACCAACCATACATGTTGTTCTTGCGTCGCTCATGTTGCTAACACTGATGTCTCCAATGACATTTTTTGCTAGCGTGGTTGGTTTGCATCGCTATTTCCACTAATTTTTGTTGTGGATGTCATGGACCCTTATTGGCTAATCACCTTCAATCAAATAACATTACCGAAAAGTCTCTTTTAAAATATTGAAGAATATAAGATGTTGTGGATTATTCACCTCGGTCCTTTCACACAAGTAATTGAGAGCAGATATGTTGTTCCTAAAATATGTGTACAAAATATTTCTCTTCTCCTATATAAATGTCAGTCACACTGGTTATTTTAAAAAATAACACCCACAATCTGTGAAATCTATATTTTATAGGAGATGAAACATATTTGATACACAAATTTTAAGGACAACATATCTGCTTTCCAAGTACTTAGGTCACTCTGGCCATGTCATAATGGAAACTCTTGCTGATTGTGATGTACTATGTATTTTATCCAAAGATGTACTTTTTTAATATCATTTTACCCTTGTACAATTCCACTATATCTTGTATCTTATATATAATACTAAAAGTTGCAAACTTTATCATGAAACTTTTATGTTCCAAAAGTATCATTTTCCAACCTTATATATATATCAAAGTATGTTTAAATTAGTCCAACGCTTGTAGCTCTTGTGGAAAGAAGCACAGACACCAGGAGGAACCAACATGGTTCGAGCCCCCCAACCGTAAGGACGTGTAGGTGTGTGCGTGTTGTAATAAAAACGTATATTTAAATTAACTAGAGATAAAATATCTAACTTACACATATTTTTGTTAACATAATTATTCAACACATATAGTTAAACAATTGCATCTACAATAAATATTCATATCTCAAAAATAATTTTTTTTAAATATCTCATACTATTTCAAAGTAAATTTGTTATGCAAATATATATTTTAAAAAGGGAAAACACGAGGACCACGTGCCCCCCCCCCACCCCACACACACTGGTTGGGCGGAGGTGGGGGAGGGGTTGGGGACCCAGATAGAGGAGAGGTGTGTGGGTTTAAGGGACAACATGCGGTTTCAGTTTGCCCTTGATCGTCCCTTCGGTCTGTAGGACATTTTCTTTATTATATAGGACAAACGGTAAGAGGATATCACACCACTCCCCCGACAAAGAATTTTATAGCCCTCATTCCCTCCTTCCAATTGGCGCCCACTACTCACCCCAACCAAACCCCCTTACAACAATAAAAAAGGCAAATAGAACAAACGTAGAGGAGACCACTTTCCATTCTTGATGTCGTGTCCGGACGGCTTCTTCTTTGTCCCATCCTTCTAGAAGCCTTCCACCAAACACCCACCTCCCTCCATTCCCAACAAACACCCCCCATGTCTTCGTCGTCGTCCATAGACCATCGCCATGGGATGCCTCCAGACCAAGCCCACCACCACCATCTTTCCTAACAGCGGCACCAGCCTCGACAACATCAAGCACGTCTCAGGCTACGCGCCCGCCAAGCGCTCTACCGGTGGGGCGTCACAGAGGGAGTGGGCCGGTGCCGGCCCCTCCAGGACCAAGTCTCGCCCCTCTGCGTCGAAAATAGTGCTGTTACACCATACTCATGATTACTTATAGTATATTGTTTCCTAGATATGCTTACATGTTTCTCTATTTTTTTCACCGTTCAGTATTACTTATCCATCATGTATTTTTATTGCTTACTGTCATTTATAGATTTTGTCAAATTAATGAAACTGCTATTATTTTATGTACTTTGCTTCAATCTTGACTGGATAACCATATTTTTAGGAGTTATTATATCTTACATTCTCGGACCACATGATGATACTTGCTGAGACAGATCTCGATGTTCCATTGACCGTAGGTTGACCTCTGGGAGTGTCACCCCCAGTTTTCAGAAACAGGGATATTTTTGTCATTTTTCACTTTAGAATATTTTTAAAATTATTTATTTATTTATAATATTATTTTGGGGTTATTTGAGTCGGGTTCGAATTTCAGCTCAATCCGACTTGTAACGGGGACCCGGGGGTAGTTTGACTCTAGTGGGACCCACACACTAGTTAGCCATGGCCCACATGATATTTATTTTAGTTAGTGGTTAGACCAATTAATTATGGATAGGGTTTTGTTAGATTAGAGAGTTAGAATAACTAATTAGCCTCAACCATTTAGCCCTTTCCTAATATTAATTAATAGGATTAGTGGGGGGCTATTTTGGACTTTCAATAGGGGGACACATGGCCCATTATGGCCAGCCACAATAAGGATATGGTTGAGCCTCCCATTTGTCATTATCTATCTATTTTTCTCTCTCTTGTTCTTCCCCAAATTTTTAGAGAGGGTTTCTATTGATTTTCTCCACCAAATCCATCATTTCTTCATCCAAATCTTCTTCTTTCCTTCTCTACTCAAGCCAAGGAGGAAGCTAGCCAAGTTTGGGAGGATTCGGAGCTCGTTCGTGTCCTTTAGGAATCTCTACGTGTCGGTGTCGTGTCGGAAGGCTTTTCCTTTGAATCTCTCTCCCGGAAGGTATAATCTCTCCTCTAAACCATCCCTACATACATATAGGTTGATTTTGACCCATAGGAATGACCCCCATGGTTGTGTCTCCATTTGTGTCCATTTCGTGTCCATTTGGAGACTTTTAGGAGTGTCCTATGTGTAGGCTTGTGTCCTAGTGGGAAAGTCTCTATTTGGACACTTGTATTTATTATGCATATTGTTTAAATGTTGTTTTAATATTTAATCTCAGATTTCTAATAGTTTAGAGGTGAGTTTTCTATGCATCATATTGTACCATATTTATTTACCTATATATTGTATATATATATATTGGTTATATATATGTTATTCTCTCTACATATATATATGTATATATATATTTGTGGCTTATATATATATATATATATATATATATATATATATATATATATATATATATATATATATATATATATATATATATATTATGGTGTGTATGTAAGTAATTATTGTGTTTAGGTGTATGGAGGATTTCGGCCAAGGGGAAGGAAGTTAGAGAGTATGGTGTTGATTTGTTGTATGTATATGTGTGTTGTGTAGTGAGAGTGTTTGAGTGTTTGTGTGAGGGAGTTTAGAGAGAATGGGATTGAGAGTTGGTGGTTGTGTGTGTATGTATATATGTGTGTGTTCTACTATATAATAGGAAAACTTAGATGGTGAAACTTTTGAATTCCGAAAATACCCTTACATACTTATACTAATTAAAAATAGTTTATTAATTTTAATAAGGACAACTTAGTAATTAGGAAGACTATCATTTGGTCTTCCTAAAGAGTCTTCCTAAACTAATTAAGAAATGTTAAAATACGTGCAAGGCACGTGCACATATGCTAGTATATATATATATATATATATATATATATATATATATATATATATATATATTTATATATATATATATGTGTGTGTGTGTGTGTGTGTGTGTGTGTGTGTGTGTGTATGAGTGTGTGTGATTTTGTCACTATAGTTTGTGTGTGTGGGATGGGGGAATAGAGATTTCGAGAGAGGGAGGGCAGTAGCTGCCCCATACCAGCATGTTCCAGCCCACATCCACCACCATGCAGCAGTCCTAAAACATCCCTAAAACTATCCTTAAACCCAGTCCCAACACTACCAAATTACAGTACTTTAGCGACGGCCATTTAGCGACGGATATTTTCCGTCGCTATCACCGTCGGATCCCCGACGGATTTGTGACGGAAAACCGATGGAAAGCAGTGGACAATTTTTTTTATTTTTTTATGTCCATATCCGTCGCTATGCCGTCGATAGGTAGTCGGCCATGTAGCGACGGTTTTATATCCGTCGCTAGAACGATGGACATTTTGGCGGCAAAAGCCTAAAATATTGGCACGAGATTTACTGACGACTTAGCGACGGAATAATCCGTCGCTACTCGTGCGAGATTTACTGACGCATTAGCGACGGAATAATCCGTCGCTACTCCGTCGCTAAATTTACGTTCCAGACTTAAGTTGAAACGACGGGGGAAACTTTTTCATTCCCCCCAAATTTCACTCTCTCTCCTCTCTCTCTCTCTCTCTCCCGCGGTGATCGATCGGCGACCCCCTCTCCTCTCTCTCCCGCGGCGGTGATCGGCGACCCCCTCTCCTCTCTCTCTCCCAAAGGTATTCCCCTCTCCCTCTCCCTCTCTCTCTCTCTCTCTCTCTCTCTTTCTCTCTCTTTCTCGCTCTCTCTCTCTCTCGCGCGCGCGCGGTGGTCGTGGGTGCAGCGGGCCTGGGGCGTCGGGGGCTGCGGGGGCGGCGTCGACTGCGGGGGGCGGCGGTGGCGACGGTGGCGGGGGGTGTGGAGGGGGCGGTGGGAGGGGGCGGGAAGCGTTGGAGGGATGGGGGCGCGCGGGGGCTGGCCGCGGGGTGCGGGGGGTTGCGGAGGGGGGCTGGCCGTGCGCGGGGGGCGGGGGGTATGGAGGGGGCGGTGGGATCGAGGGGGCGGGCAGCGTTGGGGGGGTACGATGGGGGCGGGGGCTGGCCGCGGGGTGCGGGGGGGGGTATGTGTGGAGGGGGGCTGGCCGCGGGTGGCGGAGGGTGTGGAGGGGCGGCGGTGGGAGGGGGCGGGGGGTGTGGAGGGGGCGGTGGGAGGGGGCGGGCAGCTGCCTCCTCCTCTCCCACAGACACACACACACACGGACAAACACACACACACGGACACACACACACACACGGACACACGGACACACAGACACACACACGGACACACGGACACACAGACACACGGATACACAAACTGAGAATTAGTACATTGTTTGTGTTTACTGATTTAAGGATGATTAAATCATTAGGTTTAATCCTATGTCATGTCTGGGTTTAAGTTATATGTTATGATTCATGTTGGCATGGGGATTTTGGTTTTTGAATTTGAGCTGTTACATTCTTTTACATTCTGTTACATATACTTACCAGATGGCACCCATGACCTGAGGAGCAGCACGTCGTTTGAAGAAAACAGTGAATGCTGAGGTGGCTCCTCCTACAGTTGAGGAGGAAGTGGCACCGGTTGCTAGTGAGACCGGGAGTTCTAGTCATCCAGCACCGGTAGCTAGTAATGCCGAGAGTGCTTTTGATGCAGTCCTGGCAAGGGACGACGCCTCTCCTCGCACCAAAAATCTCGCTTTTCGGAGGTGGTTGCGTGAAAGTATCACTGAGCGTTTGCGTGAGCAGCGTGGCAAGCATTAGCTATTAGTACTTATTTGTATTGGACTATTTTTATTGGGTTGTTTTTGTTTTAGACTATTTGTATTGGACTACATATATGAATTAGAACTATGTCAATCTCTGGATTATATTGGACTACGACACCGCGGTAACATAGTTCCTGCAGCCATTCGACTGGCGAGGCAGAAACTATGTATCCGTAGATAAAGTGGACTGTCCTCCGACCCTCATCCCTCGGCAATGATGATACGACAACCAACCGGAGAGGATACTCCGAGAGATCTATCTGGGTAGGACGTATACTCTGAGAGATCACCCTTACAGAAATAATATCAGTAGTGGGATCGAATGTTGGAGAAGATATTATCACAGTATACGTCCTCTCCTCCACGATGGCTCTAGACCCATCTGCTCGTCCCTGCTTCCATTCTTCTTATTTGACTCTCTCAGCCACGCATTATATATTGGTTTGGTTTATGCATTTTTTTCAGCTCCATTTGCATTAGTCCCTGCAGCCATTCGACTGGCGAGGCAGAAACTATGTAGCCGTAGATAAAGTTGCCTGTCCTCCGACCCTCATCCCTCGGCAATGATGATACGACAACCTATCACTATATCTTATATAGTAGTAGATGATGTCTTAGTATTACATTAGTGAGTTCATCTTGATTCTGTTACGTCCTTCAGATACTATATACGATAAGAACATAGATAATTCACACTAATGTATGCTAGAATGAATCTTGACTTGTGTTCTGAGCCATCCGTTCTGATCAAGCATCTTCCTTCTCCTCTCCTCCACCATGGCTCTGAACCAATCTGCTCCTCCCTACTTCCTTTCTTCTTATTTGACTCTCTCAGCCACATATGACATTCAGCTCAAGTGTAGAGTCGGGAGAGAAGAAGTGGGCAGGAAGATGAGGGGGAAGCAGCACAGCCTGCAGCATGACCCGAAGAAAGTACAGAGGTTTTCTTCAACAGCCGTAGGAGAAATAGTCCTCCTACGGCTGTTGAAGAAAACCTATGTACTTCCTCCGGGTCATGCCGCCAGCTGTGCTGCTTCCCCCTCATCTTCCTGCCCACTTCTTCTCCCCCGACTCTACACTTGAGCTGGATGTCATATGTGGCTGAGAGAGTTAAATAAGAAGAAGGGAAGTAGGGAGGAGCAGATTGGTTCAGAGCCATGGTGGAGGAGAGGAGAAGGAAGATGCTTGATCAGAACGGATGGCTCAGAACACAAGCCAAGATTTATTCTAGCATACATTAGTGTGAATCATCTATGTTCTTATCATATATAGTATCTGAAGGACGTAACAGAATCAAGATGAACTCACTAATGTATGCTAGAATGAATCTTTGGTTGTGTTCTGAGCCATTCGTTCCGATACTTGGCAATTAAGTCATTCGACTGGGGAGGCAGCAACTATATATAAGGCTACTTGCATGTTCTTCCAACTTTAAATTACAAGATTACTACATTTGGTTACATAAATCACTAACCTCATCGCGGCCAATGTTTACAGTCTTGGTCTCAACTGTCTTCGATTCTATGATCCCATGCTTTCGAAAAATAGACAACGCAGACTCCATGGAATAGAATGGCCTTACATGCAAATCGTCTGTGATTATGTATCCTTTCCCTCCTTTCACAAACATGCCATCCTTGTTGCCTCCATCTGCAACCCCCTCCCACGCAATATCCTCATCCATTGCCTTACCACAGGGACATCGAGCGCCAATAACCGAACTATACAGACGGTGAGCCTTGGTGTAGCACTCAAATATGGGGCATCCGTAAATTCGTCGAGGTTTTAAATCATCGACTTTGAGTTTTAAACCCTCACGTAGCCTTTCTGCTTCACTTCTAGGGTCGAGCAGCATCTTCTGGCAAGCTTCGATCTCCAGATACTTAGTGTCAAGATTCTGGACGCTTTCGTAGAGCATGTCAACGCATCCTAGCGTCAATTTCCTGTCGAGTAAATTGGCGCTAGGATGCGTTGACATGCTCTACGAAAGCGTCCAGAATCTTGACACTAAGTATCTGGAGACCGAAGCTTGCAAGAAGATGCTGCTCGACCCTAGAAGTGAAGCAGAAAGGCTATGTGAGGGTTTAAAACTCAATATCGATGATTTAAAAACTCGACGAATTTACGGGTGCCCCACATTTGAGTGCTACACCAAGACCCACCGTGATGAGGTTAGTGATTTATTTAACCTAAGACATGGGATCATAGAATCGAAGACAGTTGAGACCAAGACTGTAAACATTATGTGAGTTCATGTAGAATGAATTTTGGGTTGTGTTCTGAGCTATTCGTTCCCATACTTGACAATTAAGCATGTGAAATAGAACTGATTATGTTTAGTTTGGCTTACGATACAGATTTTCACATCCAAATTGAAATTCAAGTACAATTGTTACTAAACCTTCCACGATACTAATTCGAAATAGTCTATACTAATCCAGCACGTCCTTATAGTTCTCCTATGTATGTTGAAGAAAACCTCTGTACTTTCTCCGGTTGGGTTGTCTTCTGAGCCATCCGTTCTCACACTTAAAATACAGGGATTGGATTCTGTGTATCGTATTTTCGGCGAACCCAGGGATTGGATTCTGTATTTTGTTTTTTGGTTTCTGTATTTTGTTTCCAGCTCCATTTGTATTAATCTACGGTACGACATGGTGATCAGGACATATATAGTCCCTGCAGCCATTCGACTGGCGAGGCAGAAACTATGTAGCCGTAGATAAGTTGACTGTCCTCCGACCCTCATCCCTCGGCAATGATGATACGACAACCAACCGGAGAGGATACTCCGAGAGATCCATCTGGGTAGGACGTATACTCTGAGAGATCATCCTTACAGAAATGATATCAGTAGTGGTATCGAATGTTGGAGAAGATATTATCACAGTATACGTCCTCTCCTCCACGATGGCTCTAGACCCATCTGCTCGTCCCTGCTTCCATTCTTCTTATTTGACTCTCTCAGCCACACATGATATCCAGCTCAAGTGTAGAGTAGGCAGAAAAGAAGGGGACAGGAATAGGAGGGGGAAGCAGCACACCGGCGGCATGACTCGGAGGAAGTACAGAGGTTTTCTTCAACATACGTAGGAGAACTATAAGGATATATCTTTTCACAATATGTCATCTTGTCAAAGACCCTTAATGTGACAACCATGTTACCGCGGTGTCGGAAGACTAACATGTCATAATTTTCTAAGCCGTGTGTTTTGACATAATCATCCCAACTCTTTCCTCCTGTGTCGTAATCTCGCATTATTACATAGAACTGAAATCCGGTTGGGAGGATTATGTCAAAACACACGGCTTATAAAATTATGACATGTTAGTCTTCCGACACCGCGGTAACATGGTTGTCACATTTAGGGTCTTTGACAAGGTGATATGTTGTGTTTACATATATCCTTATAGTTCTCCTACGTATGTTGAAGAAAACCTCTGTACTTCCTCCGGGTCATGCCGCCGGTGTGCTGCTTCCCCCTCCTATTCTTGTCCCCTTCTTTTTTGCCTACTCTACACTTGAGCTGGATATCATGTGTGGCTGAGAGAGTCAAACAAGAAGAATGGAAGCAGGGACGAGCATATGGGTCTAGAGCCATCGTGGAGGAGAGGACGTATACTGTGATAATATCTTCTCCAACATTCGATACCACTACTGATATCATTTCTGTAAGGGTGATCTCTCAGAGTATACATCCTACTCAGATGTATCTCTTGGAGTATCCTCTCCGGTTTGGTTGTCTTCTGAGCCATCCGTTCTCACACTTAAAATACAGGGATTGGATTCTGTGTTTTGTATTTTCGGCGAACCCAGGGATTGGATTCTGTATTTTGTTTTTTGGTTTTTGTATTTTGTTTCCAGCTCCATTTGCATTAATCTACGGTACGACATGATGATCAGGACATATATAGTCCCTGCAGCCATTCGACTGGCGAGGCAGAAACTATGTAGCCGTAGATAAGTTGACTGTCCTCCGACCCTCATCCCTCGGCAATGATGATACGACAACCTATCACTATATCTTATATAGTAGTAGATGATGTCTTAGTATTACATTATGTGAGTTCATCTTGATTCTGTTACGTTCTTCAAATACTATATACGATAAGATCATATACTACACCATATGTACAGAACATAGATGATTCACACTAATGTATGCTAGAATGAATTTTGGGTTGTGTATTCTGAGCCATCCGTTCTCACACTTGAAGATAAATTTTCAGTATAACGACGGATATTAGGTTACTCTTCAGTATAATTGATGTCTTTTCTTGGATAATTGGTGTGCATTAAATTCGTATGTGCATATTTCGTCTATGTGATTTTTGGATATATACCTACGCTGGGTTATAAGCGATGATCTGATATACAAAGGAGGTGCTGCCGAAATTTTTGTAGACATTTGGATACATTGTATGTTCGGATATTTTTTTTATGTTTGGATAATTTAATGTTGGATATTGGATATATTGTGTTGGTAATATTTTGTTGGATATTGGATACGTTGGATATTGGTGTCGGATATGGATATTTTGCATATGGATATATGGTGTTGGATATTGGATACGTTGGATATTCGTGTTGGATATGGATATATGGTGTTGTATATGGATATTTTGCATGTTTGATATTGTGTTGGATGTGTTGTACAAACAGGAAAGAGTCTGTTTGTAGTATTTTTTTTTCAAAAATTAGAAGTTAGCGACGGACTGGCGACTACTGAGCGACGGATAGTCCGTCGCTATCTGGAAAAACTGAGTTTAGCGACGAAGTGGCGACGGAAAAAACCGTCGCTACCTGGAGCATTTTAATAAAGCGACGGATTGGCGACGTAATATCCGTCGCTATCTGTAGGATTTTACATTAAGCGACGGTTTAGCGACGGAATGTCCGTCGACCTAGTTCTGTTTGATGTCCATAAATTTTGCTGTTAGCGACGGATGTTTTGTCGCTAATACGCTTTTACCGACAAATCTACGACGGATTAGCGACGGATATTGCGTATCAGAAAATCACTGATACGGTTTTGCCGACTCTTTAGCGACGGAGTATTCCGTCGCTAAACCTATATCCTGATACATGTTTTGACGAAAGCTAGTCGGTAATCCGTCGCTATATATATTTAAATGAGCCGGCGGTATTCCGTCGCTAAGTCGTCGCTGAGCGACGGAGTAGCGACGGATATGTTTTAGCGACGAGGTTATTCCCGACGGCTGTTTTACCAAAATATCCGTCGGTAATCCGTCGGTATTTATTTTTGGCGACGGAATACCGACGGATAAGGCCGTCGGTAAATCCATGTATTTTGGTAGTACAAATAGGTCCTACACACAGCCATTACCTGCCCAAAACCTGTCCCAAACACCCACAAAATAGTTCCCCCTAAACCTGATACAAACAGCCCCATTCTAGCCTTGTTTAACCCCTTTGACAGTCCAAAAACTATCCCTAAAGCAGCCTCCCTAACCACCCTTAACAGTCCCCATTGTTGCCCATTTTTCAGTCCCCATTACCTGTCCTAAACTCAGCAATGGCTGTCCCCAACTGTCCCTAAAACCAGTCCCACATACCAGTCCTTAACTGGTCATTAACAGCCCCATAACCAGCCTGTGTACACCCTATATTTCAGTCCCTTTGGTAACAGCCATGGCCCCCATATCTGTCCTAAAATAGCCCCCATGGACAGCCCCAAGCTGTCCCAAAACAGTCCCCTGTTTCAGTCTAAAATAAGTCCCATACCAGCCCTTGCTTAACCCCACATAGTAGCCCAAAAGCAACCACATTTCAGTCATATCCTAGCCCCCAACCTGTCCTATTTTTAGCCTACACAACAGCTCCATTTTCCATTGACAGCCCTCCCAACTCAAGCCTAATGGTTGTCCCCATGGCTGTCCCAAAACAGTCCAACTTTAGTCCATTTTACCACACAACAGCCACCCCTTAACAGTCCAATAAAGGCCCAAAAAACAAGTCCTTAACTACCATGTTGGATGTCCCATTGTTGCCCCTTAACATCACCCTAGTAGCTGTCCTTAAACCACCCCTAAACTCAGTCTACTTGCTGTCCCAATTCAGCCCTTTGTATGCCCCATAACTACCCCACAAATCAGCCCTTCAAACACCCTATTAGTTGTCCATTATCACAGCCTAATGGCTGTCCAAACCAGTCCATTCATGCCCCAATAGACAGCCCCAAACACATACAAATTAATCCACTTTATGAGCTCTTGTGTGTGTGTAAGCCTATATATATATTAGAGTGTGTGAGCCTATATATATAGTTGTGTGTGTGAGTTATACATGAGTATGGCATGTGCCTATAGGTGTTAGCCTATATGTAAGCCTAGGTGAGAGCCTATGAGTGTGGTGTCATGGGTGTTGTGTGTGAGTGAGTTGTGTGGGTGAGTGTTAGGATAATGTGAGAGTGGTATATGATATTGGTAAGGTAATGGGTAGGGTAAACCAACATATGTTCTAAGATAGGCTAGATACCTAGGATACCTATATTTCTTGGTAGGCAAACCTTAGATAGGATAGTATCTAGCTAGCCTAAGGAGCCTAGGCTAGTATCTTGGGTATTAGCGGGGTTTCCTTTGTATTGGGCAAGGTATCGGGATTACCTTGGTAAGGGTAATATAGATAATTGAGTTTGGAGTTTAAGATATGGTTTGAACTTGGTTCTCTTGGTTGGTAATAATCAAATATAGTGCTCCTACACTAGTTTTGACTTCGGTTGACCATTTTGACCAAAAGTTAATAAAAGTCAACCGAGAGTCAACCTTAGCCAATAAGTGACTAGATTTGACCGAAACCAAACCAGAGTTGACCAGTTGACTAAAAGTCAACAGTTTGTCAACATTAGACTAGTTTGACCTAGGGTTGACCTAGAGTTGACCAGAGTTGATCAGGGTTGACCAGTTGACCAAAAGTCAACTGAAAGTCAACTTTTGACCCTGTTTGACCTAGTTTGACTTGGATTGACTTCCAGTGACCTGGTATGACCTAGTATAAACCAGTGTGACCTAGTATGACTCAGTTTGACCTAGATTGACCTAGTATGACTCAGTTTGACCTAGTTTGACTTAGACTTGCATTCATGACTTAAATTAGTTTCCTTTTCAGTATAAAACCCTGCTTGACTTATAGTATCTCATTTTAGGTCTGTGATTACTCTGAGCATCTGTTCACCTTATCAGCTCAGGACCACAGGTGAGTACATTCACTGATAGTTTTCATTGTCTTGATATCTACTATATCCAATTCAGTTGTAGTGTCTTACATGATTTTTGACACGACGGTTCACGGACTAGTATACGTCGGATCCTGTCATGAGATGTTATTCTCGGATTTTTTGGTATATTGGTGTGTGATATCCATGTTTCATGTACTTATATAGACATCGATTTAGGAGTGGGCTGATCACCTTCTTTTGAATCCCGTGTCATGACGTGCCATGTCCGGATCCATGATAATATTCGGGGATGGGGGAATTATTAGGGGTCATGTGATCAAAGCCCTATGTCACTATTTTGCTTGTGCCACTCTCACCTCACGTAGGCTGTAGCAGATACCTCCATGTCCATGTTATGCAGGTTGGCCGGTATGACTTTCCGTTGAGGTCACCGCGGATTGCCGGGCCAAGTGGATAACCCTACCATGATTCCCTAGCCGATCACATAGCGCTCTAATAATTCAAGTCACATTTTTACATTTATTTATCCTAGGAGGCTAAGTTCTGTTCGGGAGAAGAGTTACAACCCCGGTCCTTGTTTGGTTTAAGGGTTGTAACTCGGCTTCCGAATAGTTCTTAAGTCATCCAATATATATATATATTGTCGTCCTATTCAGTACTCATATCTATTATACATTTTCTGCTGATTTTATCCTGTATTTCACATATCTTTGTCTTGTATTTCATTATACTGTCTCTTATAGTATTTATTAATTCACATGGAACTGCTGTTGGTGTTTGTACATGCTCATTTTCCTGACAGGATACCTTTGACAATTTTACAGATGTTTCTGAGGCAGGCTGCTCGACCTATTATGGGGTCGAGACAGATGGAGACTCAGGCCAGGGCTGTGGCCTGATAGTTTGGCCACTAGGTTTTATACTCCCTGAGTAGTTAGCTTAGTTAGGCTTGCCTGGACTGTGATCCAGCTTTTGTTTTAAACTGTAGTAGTTTATATTTATATTATGAGACTCTGTGATGTTATGTATAGCTCTGGACTTGTGTGGATCTTGAACTTATTTATTGCTTTCATCTATCCTATTTTCTTTTCGTGCTATCTACCTTAGTTTGTTTTTGTGATTGAGACTGTATTGCTATGTCACCTCCATTCGGAGTGTATATACTGTACATGTACCTTTATCTGTTTAGTGTAGTTACTGTAGACGACCTATACAGCGTTCTACCGCCGATTCTGCGGCGTAGGCTGGACGTAACCGCGTACTCGTGCCCCTAATCAGGGTATGGTTCGTAACACGTTTTTGTGGTGGCCCATGCAGGTCAGTGTCACAATTAATACGATCTCGTAATGATGTTCGACTTAGAGTGCTAATTACGAGCCTGCGACTAGGGCGTAGGATCTAGGGTATGATAGGAGTTACTCAATCACATTTTAGAAAAACTCTGATCTTTTGATTACCATGACAATTCTTCTTGCATTTGAATTTAATTGTCCTCATTTGATAATATCTTATCTTGTGCCATATTGATCTCTTGGGTTCAATTCGTCTTCAGGATGACAGTGACTCGTTCTCAGGCAGCAAGGCCTAGTACAGTTCCAGAGAGATCCGATCCAGTAGGACCTCTACTTCCGGTTACGGGAGCAGCAGTCTCAGTCCCTGCCCTTCAGGCGGGAGCAGCAGCGACAGTTCCGGGAGGTCTTCCACCTCCAACAGTGAGATCGTCCATGGTCATTCCTGATATTCTCCCACCGCTGCCTCCGCTACCGACGGATACTCAGGAGATGATGGCCCTTCTGCAGTAGATGTTGCAGACCCAAAGAGCACAGGCCGAGGCACAGTACCGCCAGGCAGAGGTGATGCAGCAGAGCATGGAGAACTCCCACCGGCTGGTGATGGAAGCAATTGAGAGGGTTGTACCGGGTACAGTTTAGGATACCCTAGTTCAGCACCAGGGACAGGACCAGAGGCAGACTACTCCGTGCAGTTTCTGTGGAAGCTGGGGCACGCCTGGGAGGTTTACAGGATGAGATTGGGCGTGTGTCTATACTGTGGGGCGCCCGATCACCAGCTGAAGGATTGCCACGCTCGTGGAGTCCGAGGAGGCCAGGACAGGGTACACCAGGCACCAGCACGTGTCGACCAGCAGCAGGGTTCAGACAAGAGACAGGCCATCCAGTGTGCCTTCTGTAAGAAGATGGGGCACACCCGGGAGGTTTGTAGGATGAAGCTGGGATTTTGTTTATTCTGTGGAGCTCCAGACCACCAGATGAAGAACTGTGCTGCCCGTACAGCCAGACAGGCACGCCAGGACAGAGTGCAGCAGGCTAGAGGAGGCCAGCAGGGGCGTACTTTTGCCATGGCAGTTGAGGACAGTCAGGCAGCAGCAGGGCAGAGTGCAGGTTCCAATCTTCGATCTCATTTCCGCATTTGCCTCCTTATAAACTGTTTGAGATTCGATTCCATCTGTTCCTTGATTAGTTGATAAAAAAAATTGTTCTTGTGATGTAATTTCCTTCTGAGGTAAGTCGTATGGGCTAGGTCGCCTCGATTATGAGATTTTAGAATACTCTAGGGTCATGCTAGCATGCATAGTGAGGACATATAGTCGGATTATGGTCGTATTTCTCGGGTGTGGGAATTTAAGGTTTTTGCTGCCAAGCATGCGGCAATGCGAAAATTTTAAATACCATAATTCTAGAGGTATGTACCGTAGTTGAGGACTCTGTGATTATCGTAGCCTTGCTCACTGGCATGACGGAGATTCTGAGTATCATGATGATTGGACAGACGCATACGATTATCGATTTGTATGATTTTTTTTCTGTGTTTACTTTATTTTAATTTTTGAGGATGATTCTTTTAAGGTGGATAGACTTATAGCACCCAGTTTCTATTTGAGAGTAATTTTAAATTTTATAATTTTAGTCATTTAACTCATGCTTTGATTTTAGAGATTTTAGATCATTTTAAATTTTAAGCCATGACTTGTGATTTTGATATTTTACTATTGTTTGGTTTTAATTTCGAGGACAAATTTTTTTAAGGTGGATAGATTTGTCACCCCCAGTTTTCAGAAATAGGAGTATTTTTTTCATTTTTCATTTTAGAATATTTTTGAAATTATTTATTTATTTATAATATTATTTTGGGGTAATTTGAGTCGGGTTCGAATTTCAGCTCAATCCGACTTGTAACGGGGATCCGGGGGTAGTTTGACTCTAGTAGGACCCACACACTTGTTAGCCATGGCCCACATGATATTTATTTTAGTTAGTGGTTAGACCAATTAATTATGGATAGGGTTTGGTTAGATTAGAGAGTTAGAATAACTAATTTAGCCTCAACCATTTAACCCTTTCCTAATATTAATTAATAGGATTAGTGGGGGCTATTTTGGACTTTCAATAGGGGGACACATGGCCCATTATGGCCAGCCACAATAAGGATAGGGTTGAGCCTCCCATTTGTCATTATCCATCTATTTTTCTCTCTCTTGTTCTTCCCCAAATTTTTAGAGAGGGTTTCTATTGATTTTCTCCACCAAATCCATAATTTCTTCTACCAAATCTTCTTCTTTCCTTCTCTACTCAAGCCAAGGAGGAAGCTAGCCAAGTTTGGGAGGATTCAGAGCTCGTTCGTGTCCTTTTGGAATCTCTACGTGTCGGTGTCGTGTCGGAAGACTTTTCCTTTGAATCTCTCTCCCGGAAGGTATAATCTCTCCTCTAAACCATCCCTACATGCATATAAGTTGATTTTGACCCATAGGAATGACCCCATGGTTGTGTCTCCATTTGTGTCCATTTTGAGTCCATTTAGAGACTTTTATGAGTGTCCTATGTGTAGGCTTGTGTCCTAGTGGGAAAGTCTCTATTTGGACACTTGTATTTATTATGCATATTGTTTAAATGTTGTTTTAATATTTAATCTCAGATTTCTAATAGTTTCGAGGTGAGTTTTCTAAGTATCATATTGTACCATATTTATTTACCTATATATTGTGTATAAAAATATTGGTTATATATATGTTATTCTATATATATATATATATATATATATATATATATTTATATATATATATATATATATATATATATATATATTTGTGGCTTATATATATATGTATATATATTATGGTGTGTATGTGAGTAATTATTGTGTTTGGGTGTATGGAGGATTTCGGCCAAGGGGGAGGAAGTTAGAGAGTATGGTGTTGATTTGTTGTATGTATATGTGTGTTGTGTAGTGAGAGTGTTTGAGTTTTTGTGTGAGAGAGTTTAGAGAGAATGGGATTGAGAGTTGGTGGTTGTGTGTGTGTGCATATGTGTGTGTGCATATGTGTGTGTGTGTGTGCATGTGTGTGTGCATATGTGTGTGTGTGTATATATATATATATATATATATATATATATATATATATATATATATATATACATATATATATATATATATATATTTTATTTTTATTTTTATATATATATATATATATGTATGAGTGTGTGTGATTTTGTCGCTATAGTTTGTGTGTGTGTGGGATGGAGGAATAGAGATTTCGAGAGAGGGAGGGCTGTAGCGCTGCCCCATACCAGCATGTTCCAGCCCACATCCACCACCTTGTAGCAGTCCTAAAACGTCCCTAAAACTGTCCTTAAACCCAGTCCCAAATAGGTCCTACACACGGACATTACCTGCCCAATACCTGTCCCAAACACCCACAAAATAGTCCCCCCTAAACCTGATACAAACAGCCCCATTCCAGCCTTGTTTAACCCCTTTGACAGTCCAAAAACTGTCCCTAAAGCAGCCTCCTTAACCACCATTTAACAGTCCCCATTGTTGCCCATTTTTAGTCCCTATTACCTGTCCTAAACTCAACAATGGCTGCCCCCAACAGTCCCTAAAACCAGTCCTTAACTGGTCATTAACAGCCCCATAACCAGCCTGTGTACACCCCACATTTCAGTTCCTTTGGTAACAGCCATGGCCCCCATATCTGTCCTAAAATAGCCCCCATGGATAGCCCCAAGCTGTCCCAAAACAGTCCTCTGTTTCAGTCTAAAACAAGTCCCATACCAGCCCTTGCTTAACCCCACATAGTAGCCCAAAAGCAACCACATTTCAGTCCTATCCTAGCCCCCAACCTGTCCTATTTTCAGCCTACACAACAGCCCCATTTCCCATTGATAGCCCTCCCAACTCAAGCCTAATGGCTGTCCCAAAACAGTCCAACTTTAGTCCATTTCACCACACAACAGCCACCCCTTAACAGTCCAATAAAGGCCCCAAAAACCAGTCCTTAACTACCATATTGGCTGTCTCATTGTTGCCTCTTAACATCACCCTAGTAGCTGTCCTTAAACCACCCCTAAACTCAGTCTACTTGCTGTCCCAATTTAGCCCTTTGTATGCCCCATAACCACCCCATAAATCAGCCCTTCAAACACCCTATTAGCTGTCCATTAGCACAGCCTAATGGCTGTCAAAACCAGTCCATTCATGCCCCCATAGACAGCCCCAAACACATACAAATCAGTCCACTTTATGAGCCCTTGTGTGTGTGTGAGCATATATATATATATATTAGAGTGTGTGAGCCTATATATATAGTTGTGTGTGTGAGTTATATATGAGTATGGCATGTGCCTATAGGTGTTAGCCTATATGTAAGCCTAGGTGAGAGCCTATGAGTGTGGTGTCATGGGTGTTGTGTGTGAGTGAGTTGTGTGGGTGAGTGTTAGGATAATGTGAGAGTGGTATATGATATTGGTAAGGTAATGGGTAGGGTAAACCAACATATGTTCTAAGATAGGCTAGATACCTAGGATACCTATATTTCTTGGTAGGTAAACATTAGATAGGATAGTATCTAGCTACCCTAAGGAGCCTAGGCTAGTATCTTGGATATTAGCGGGGTTTCCTTTGTATTGGGCAAGGTATCGGGATTACCTTGGTAAGGGTAATGTAGGTAATTGAGTTTAGAGTTTAAGATATGGTTAGAACTTGGTTCTCTTGGTTGGTAATGATCAAATATAGTGCTCCTAGACTAGTTTTGACTTCGGTTGACCATTTTGACCAAAAGTCAACCGAGAGTCAACCTTAGCCTATAAGTGACTAGATTTGACCGAAACCAAACCAGAGTTGACCAGTTGACTGAAAGTCAACAGTTGGTCAACATTAGACTAGTTTGACCTAGGGTTGACCTAGAGTTGACCAGAGTTGACCAGGGTTGACCCGTTGACCAAAAGTTAACTGTAAGTTAACCTTTGACCCTGTTTGACCTAGTTTGACTTGGATTGACTCCCAGTGACCTGGTATGACCTAGTATAAACCAGTATGACCTAGTATGACTCAGTTTGACCTAGATTGACCTAGTTTGACTTAGACTTGCATTCATGACTTAAATTAGTTTCCTTTTCAGTATAAAACCCTGCTTGACTTATAGTATCTCATTTTAGGTCTGTGATTACTCTGTGCGTCTGTTCACCTTATCAGTTCAGGACCACAGGCGAGTACATTCACTGATAGTTTTTATTGTCTTGATATCTACTATATCTGATTCAGTTGTAGTGTCTTACATGATTTTTGACACGATGGTTCACGGACTAGTATATGTCAGATCCTGTCATGAGATGTTATTCCCGAATTTCTTTAGTATATTGGTGTGTAATATCCGTGTTTTATGTACTTATATAGACATCGATTTGGGAGTGGGATGATCACCTGCTTTTGAATCCCGTGTCATGACGTGCCATGTCCGGATCTATGATACTATTCGAGGATGGGGGAATTATTAGGGGTTATGTGATCAAAGCCCCATATCACTATTTTGCTTGCGCCATTCTCACCTCACGTAGGGTGTAGCAGATACCTCCATGTCCATGTTATCTAGGTTGGCCGGCATGACTTTTCGTTGAGGTCACCGCAGATTGTCGGGCCAAGTGGATAACCCTACCATGATTCCCTAGCCGATCACATAGCGCTCTAATAATTCAAGTCACATTTTTATATTTATTTATCCTATGAGGCTAAGTTCTGTTCGGGAGAAGAGTTACAACCCCGGTCCTTGTTTGGTTTAAGGGTTGTAACTCGGCTTCCGAATAGTTCCTAAGTCATCCAATATATATATTGTCATCCTATTCAGTACTCACATCTATTATACATTTCTTGCTGATTTTATCATGTATTTCATATATCTTTGTCTTATATTTCATTATACTGTCTCTTATAGTATTTGTCAATTCATATGGAACTGCTGTTGGTGTTTGTACTTGCTCATTTTTCTGACAGGATACCGTTAAAAATTTTACAGATGTTTCTGAGGCAGGCTGCTCGACCTATTATGGGGTCGAGACAGATGGAGACTCAGGCCAGGGCTGTGTCCTGATAGTTTAGCCACTAGATTTTATACTCCCTGAGTAGTTAGCTTAGTTAGGCTTGCCTGGACTGCGATCCAGCTTTTGTTTTAGACTGTAGTAGTTTATATTTATATTATGAGACTCTATGATATTATGTATAGCTCTGGACTTGCGTGGATCTTGAACTTATTTATTGCTTTCATCTATCCTATTTCCTTTTCGTGCTATCTACCTTAGTTTGTTTTTGTGATTAAGACTGTATTGCTATGTCACCTCCATTCGGAGTGTATATACTGTACAGGTACCTTTATCTGTTTAGTGTAGTTATTGTAGACGACCTATACAGCGTTCTACCGTCGATTCTGCGGCGTAGGCTGGACGTAACCGCGTACTCGTGCCCCTAATCAGGGTACGGGTCGTGACAGGGAGCTCTAGGCCAATATTCTTTATTTAGATTTATGTTTCGTTTGTCGAATTTATCTCTGATATATTTCTGAAATATATGATCATTTGTAGATTCATGATGATTTAGTGTTACTACTATCTTTCCTACCCATATCTTCCTTAGCTGTATGTGATTTGAGTACATATTGGTATAGTAGATCATATAAATGTTGAGATATTTCTATTGGATACTTGACATCGTTCTACCGTTGATACTGTGGCTTAGGCTGGACGTGGCCCAAGTACTTGTGTCCGAATATCCGGGTGCGGGTCGTGTTACGACGCCCAGGCGGTCGCAGACGAAGGTGCAACAGAAATCTTGGTGGTGCTCGCTGAAGAAGCAGCGGGGAGCGGTGACAATGGTGGCTGCTACAGGCGACGCTTGAACAAAGATGGCAAGATCCTGTGTCCTGACTCCTTCAGGACACAGCAAGTAGTGGTGGTGACTCCTCGGGCGAGATCTGGCCGGACATAGTGGCTCTCAGTTAGGGTTAGTTTGTAATCTAGGGTTTGGGTGTGATGAGTCTGTACATATCTGTGTCAAAGGACACGAGACACAGGGGTTTGGCACTAAATGTATGTCCTGTGTCAAAAGACACAAGACACAACATGGATGGGATAACACGGGTGTGTCCGTGTTAGAAAGGACATAGAAAATGTATATGTAAAAATAATATTTGGTGGAGTGGACACGGACACGAGGACACAGTCATTAGGCCAATAGGATTAGGAATGTTTAACACTAATGATTATTAGGGGTATTTATAGGATGACTAGAACTAATATAGAAAAAATTATTCCTAGAATATTCTAAAGAATATTCCCTAGGAATATACTGGATGCCATGAAATATTTTTTGGGATTTAATTAACACTAGTTATGATTAATTAAGGATGATCTAGAAGGTTTCCACTCTAATCTCCATAGCTAATTACTAATGATGCCACTATCTAAACCTGGACTTCTAGAAAATTACCAAATATTGCCACTCCACCTAAATATTTATAACTATGTTGTCACTCCCTTAAATGGAAGATGCTAAATTAAAAATATGAACAAAATTATTCTAGAAAAAGAATTAGGCTTTATTATTCGAAAAAGAGGGGTTACACCGAAGGATCGTCTTCTTCTAACGCTGTGAATTCCAAGGAGAATGAGACTATTCCACCTCCACCATCTCTTCCACCCAAGGAACCATCCGATTATTCCTCTTTCTGGGGAGTTGTTTATGAGTAGAGTACAGATGTTTGAGCTTCTTCTAAGAATGATAAGGCAGAAAAGATTAAGGCTGAAGCACAACGTGAGCAAACAATGGTATAAAAGAAGGAATGGAGAATGCTCAGCTAGTAGCTTTACTAGTGATGGAGAAAGTAGGAAATTAGAGGACTTCTAAACCTAAGGAACAATATCCTAGATTTTAAAAAATTTGGCCCTTAAGAGTTTTGTGGCACTAAAGGGATATTATATGCTGATGAGTGGCTAGAGGATAAAAAAAAGTTCTGCAAGTTGCATGGCTCCGTGATGATCTTAAGATGGAAGCAACTAGACTCCAACTTTATGGCATAGCTAGAACTTGGTTTAGGAATAAGCCTAAGCTAGCAGACCTTAATCTGACTTTGGAAAAGTCTAAGATGCAATCAAGAAGAAATTTTTCTCCGTGTTGCCAAGGAAATATTAGACAAACGATTTCAGAATCTAGAGCAGAGCAAAGTTATACCTTATGGACTTCGACGGAGAAGAAGGAGGAACTCGAGATTGAGTTCGTCATCGGAGAAGAGGAACTCGGGCTTGGACTGGATATGGTGGAGATGCAATGGGGTTGTCATTGCAATAGCGGTGACAGTGTGATGGAACTAGTGGGGGTGGAGATGCAATGGGGTTGGGATGGGTGGTTAGCACTAGAAAAGGAGAGAGAAAGTAAGGTTCGAGAACGACATCGAGCACTGGAAGGGGTTGGACTAACCAGAGAAGAAGGTTTGAGGGGGGTGGATTGGGTATTAGGGATTGAAATGATTATATATATATATATATATATATATATATATATATATATATATATATATATATATATATATTTTATATATATATATATATATATATATATATATATAAAGATGGCTTCAGGAGAGCGGGCGACTGGGCGACCAAGAGAAAACCATGGGGGTCCCTCACATGGGACCCCGGTGCACCCGACGACGGTAGGTCCACCAGCGGCGGCCTGGCCGGGGGCAGGCCGAACAAGGGCGACACGGGAATCGGTGGCGCTGGCGGTGGCTGCGACTACACGGGCGCTGGAGTCGCACACGCGGGAGCGGGCCGCCTGGGCTCGCGCTGGACAAAGGCATGGACGGTGGCGGTAGTAGCGGAAGAGGAGGCGGGCTGGTCAGGCCCGGCACAGCCGTGACCGGCACGGCCGGGAGAAACAAGAATGTGGACGGCTCGACAGCGACAACCGGGGGAGGAACGGCTGTGGTGGGCATACCTCATATCGGACCCGATTGATGGGTTCCAAATCTGTCGGGACCATCGGCTTTCCAACTTGCATCCATGCCTAGATATCAGGGTAGATAGATAGAAAACGATGGCTGGACGATGGTTACGAGACGTCGCGATAGTAGGAGTCCGGGCAAGATGGATGGAGCAAGCCAAGAAATGAATAAAGGACAGATGCCCCAACCAAATGTGCGCTATACCCCCGACAGGAGGACGTGAGTAGGTTCGGGCACACGAAAGACATCCCGTGGCCTAGGTTGTCCCCCATGATCGAAGAATAGCACTGACAGTAGGACGTCTGGGTGGCGACCTAAGGCGTCGACGACGGATAAAGGAAAAGGGAAAGCTTCTGACATAGGAGGCCAGGGCCTAGGGTCCTCTCCCCTAGTGACGCCCTATGGTCTCCGGGGACATCTAACCTCCCTGTAGGGAAGTCTTGGGCAGACATATGTAAACCAGTAGGACCCAAATGTCCATCGTCAATGGAGTACGTGACAACAAAGAAGATAGGGAGTGGCTTTCGAGCCTCGTTCCCTGCGGATGAGATAGCGGAGGTGACAACTTTCTGGGAAAATACATTGGTCTTGTACGTGTTGGAGAACAAGTCCTTCTATTGGCAGATCCGAGCATGTGCGGCACGTGTTTAGCAGCCAAAATAAAGCATAAAGATTTTTACGAGGGAGAATGGCTTCTACTATGTGAAGTTTGGACTGGCAGAAAACGCCATCAAGATTACCCAAAGAGGGTCTTGGACGTTTGATGGAAGACTGATTATTCTGAAAGAGTGGACTCCAGAATTGAAATACGAGAAAGATATCCTCAATGCTATCCCTGTTTGTGTCCGCTTCCCAAAGTTTCCAGTCAGATATTGGAGCATCTCCTGCTTATGAGGCTTGCCAGCTTGGTGGGCAAATTGATTAAGGTTGACGATTCTACAGCCTTTCGGTCGAGGCTGATGTGTGCTCGGATGTTCGTAGAGATTCGGGCCGGTGAGATCTTTCGAGTCTGCTGGAGTATGAGGTTCCGTCGAAGAGGTTCTTACTCAAAAATTTGAGTATGAATGGGTACCACCTGACTGTTCCCACTATGCTTATTTCGGGTACCTCTCCAGTACATGCCTTAATGGAGGATAGAAGACTGTGATCCCCCCGGAGTCAGCTATGGACCCTGGAATATCTCGGGTGGCAGAGACTACTAGAGTGGAATAGAGGGTAAAAGGTAGCCTGCAGGAGGGGAACCGACAGATGGTGGATGCCAGTGGACTGGGTCTAACTATCTCTCCGCAGCCGGAGCATCCCAGTGGGGTTATGGTTACTTTTACTGCCCAGAGGAGTATGATCACCAGAGGCATGACGGCATCGGGACGAGAGCATTGCGAAGAAGGTGGTATGTCCGAGGAGAGTCTATAGTAGGAAGAGACATGTTGGCCCACTATACGACGGGCACCCACGGAAGGAAGGTCGTATGCCTGGCTATATCGAGTCGCTTTGTATGGACAATCCGGTTTGGGCCCTGATGCTCACCCAAATAGTGAATCAGTATACTACTCCTGGCTTGGAGAAGGACATGGCGACGACAGACGTGGTACCATCCCCGAGTACTGGTCCAGAAGGGTTTCAGGGGGCCCACCCTCTTAATAATTAATGGCGGTAATTGCCTGGAATGTCAGAGGTGCATGCTCTTTAGGAAGATGGAGAGAGATTTATGAGGTCTTAAACAGAAAAAAAGTGTTACATCTCTGTGTTGTTGGAGACTAAGATTTAAGCAGAGAAGACGCTAGCCCGACAGACTCCCCTCATTGGGTCCAACTCCACAACCTGGTGATATGCGACATGGCTAGAATCTGGATCAGATGGAATAGCAACAACGGGGATGGTGATCTGACCCTGATGTTGGAGCAGCTTATTACTATGTCTTTCACAAACAGGGAAGGATTTTGATTCGTGCTTGGTACGATATATGGTCACAACGACAGACGGTGTAGGAGGGCCTATGGAGGGATATCGCCCAGGTGGGCCTTTTGGCGGACAATCTGTACCTCCCCTTGCTTCTTTTGGGTGATTTCAATGCTCTACTCCACAGGCACGAGAAGGTGGAAGGCTGTCCTGTTCTCGATCAGATCCTATATGACTTCCAACTGTGTCTTCTGAAGTCTGGCCTGAGGGAGCTGGAGAGAGCGAGGCACATCTGAACCTGGCACAATAAAGCTGTTCACCATAAAGTTGCATGCCAGCTTGACAGGGCCCTGGATAATAGTAAGTGGTTCTGTTGCTTCCCAAATTCAGTGGCAGAGGGCCTTGTTGTTGGGACTAGTGATCACTCCCCGATCAGGGTTGGCTTCACTAAGCGACCCATTTGGAAATCGTGCCCTTTCTGCTACAACAACGACTGGTACTTGTCCGAGGGCTATATGGAGGCAGTAGACGAGGGGCTTCACTATCAGCATGAGGGAATGGCTCAGTTCTGCATGGTACACATTCTCAAGCGTACTAAGAGGGCTATCCGGAGCTAGGTGAGAGCATGCCCCGACCATCACTGGAGGACAAGGAGGCCGAACTTAGGGCTACTCAGGACTTCATACAATTTGATATTCTGGATGGGCTCTTAGCGGCATGGAAAAGGAATTGATAGGAGAAGTCAACATTCTCCGACTCCAGTAGGAAATTAGTGCGACACAATGCGCTAAATGCCCGTGGCTTAAAGAGGGGGACCGTTGCTCTAAGTTTTTCAACGATGTAATTCGCACCAGACAACACAGAAATAGTATCTCTCGTCTACTTGATGGAGAGGGCAAGCTGGTTGGCGATCCAACTGCGATCCAGGGGGAGACTGTTAGGTACTATTCAGAGTTATATTTCCAAACTGACTATCTGTCTATTTTTTGGATGTCACCACAAAGAAGCTGGTGACGCCATATGGCAACAACCAGTTACTTGCGCCGGTCAGGCTGGAGGAGGTGGAGGCTATTGTTATGAAGGCGGACCCTAACAAGGCTCCAGGGCCGGATGGGTATAGCAGTGGGTTCTACAAGCGCCACTGAGATTCATTGAAGATGCCAGTTATTGAAGTAGTACATGAATTCTTTATGGAGGAAAATTGCTGAAGGAGCTCAACCATACGTTCTTGACCCTGGTGCCGAAGAAAGAAGGTGCAACTTTACTGGCTGACTTTTGTCCTATTACGTGTCGTAATTATCTTTATAAGATAATTACTCGTCTTATGTATCGACGCATTGAGGGGATTATACAGTACCTGGTCTTCCCGAACCAAGCGGCTTTCATCAAGGGCAGATCGATCGTGGAGCACAACATGCTCGCTCATGAGATGGTACGGGAGTTCAACAAACCGGGGGGCGAGAAGGCGTATGTGAAGCTGGACCTGAGAAAATCTTATAACATGGTTAACTGGGACTTTTTGTCTCACATGATGGTTGTTATAGGATTTGACGAGATATGGGTGTCGAGGATTATGGAGTGCATCTCGACCCCTACTTTCTTAGTTCTCATACATGTCATCCTATATGGGTTCTTCTACAGCAACAGAAGGTTGAGGTAAGGGGACCCCTTATCTCCTTATCTGTTTACTCTTGTCATGGAGTACTTCTCTTGTCTGATGGATTTGACGGTGTATAATGGACAGGTTGTGCCTTTGTACAAGCAAATCATGCTACATATTTTACACCTCATATATGCGGATGATCTCCTAGTTTTCCTTCGACCGACTATGGGAGGATGACCACGCTATCTGGGACTATGGGTGAGTTAGACAAGCTCTTTGGGCTTCAACTGAACCGAAAAAAGAGCCGAGTCTATTTCAGCTCTCTTTGTATGTTAAAAGAGGAAAGAACGATAATCATAGGTGTTAAAAAAGGATGCCAGTCAAATACCTGGGGATGCCTCTGACAGTTAACTATACAAGGGAATTGGACTATCAGGGCCTGCTGGAGTATGCTCAGAGAAGGGTAGAAGGATGACAGGCAGCTGGCCTGTCCTTTAGGAGTCGCATTGAGCTAGTGAGGTCAGTCATCTCTGTCCTGGTGCTATTCGGGCTCCAGTTTATCCTAGTTCTAATAGCCATAATCAGGAAGGTGGAGAGCATCTGTGCCAACTTTATCTGGAGAGGGGGCATCTATGCGATTTCTTGGGAGTAACTCTGCCGACCTCCGGAGGAGGGTAAGGGGGGATCAGACCACTTTTGGCAGTCAGGGAGGCCTCGGGGCTGAAGATGGCATGGAGGTTCATTAAATGTGGGTCGTTATGGGTGGGCTGGATATCCAGTCGGTATGTGAAGATGGGTAACTACTGGACCTATGCCCTCAACAATAACCACTCAGTAACTTTCAAAAGTATTCTCCGTCATAGAGCTGTTCTTGAATCTTCTATTCGGCAGATTATGGGATATGGGACATGTACTGACCTTTGGCTGGACCCGTGAGTGGAGCATCGATCATTGCTAGAGATATTGGACGACCAACTACACAGGAAGGCTGGTAGAAGGATAAAGTGTCAGCATATTATCAGGAATGGTGAATGGAGGCCAGAGTTATATTGCCACACGATAGAGCTTGGAGCAGCTATTCGTGCGTAGACATTGACCTGAGTCAGCTGGCTGATAGATAGATTTGGGATCCGCTTGCGAATTTAGGAGCTAGAGGGGAATTCCAATTCAAGAGTTGCTACAACCTGGTTTACCAAACGAAGAGCGAGGATTACGACTTCATCTGGTGCAAGGGCCTAGCTTGCAAGATGCAATTATGCATATACCGATTGATATTGGGACGACTGCTAACGAGAGATAGGCTCATTACGTTTGGGATCCCTATCCCCAATCCCAAATGTATGTTGTATGAAGTAAGAAATGAATCCATGAGACATTTGTTCTTTCAATGCAATGTGTCCTGATATATCGGGTCTGAACAGTGTCGCAGATCGTTGCGTTGCTGTGACACAGGCAGAGACGTTCGAGACATCATTACGAGGATTCGTGGCCAGAGAGGTAGGGACATGTTTGGTTCAAGACCGCCAGATTGCGACTAGCTGCCTCGGTCTGGCGTGTGTAGAGGGAACGAAATCGATGTTTTTTTAGGGGCTCTCCACTCTCCCTATAAGCATACTTCATAATATTGAGTTTGATGTAAATGCTATATCATCCTAGTAGGGTGAGAGGTCCATGGGATGTACTGTAAGTTATATGAGTTTAGTTGATTTTGGAATAAAATTTACCTTTTTTCTAATATATATATATATATATATATATATATATATATATATTTTATATATATATATATATATATATATATAGAGAGAGAGAGAGAGGGGAGGGTGGGTTGAGATTTTAATGTTTCATAAGCTGCTACGCAACTTAAATTCCAATCATGACATGACATCCTGCAAATTAAGGATGTCAAACGACACACGTTATTAATGTCCAATGTGCAACGATGTTTTATTCAATCTCTAATGTTGACCAACACATCACTTACTTGCGACGGGTTCAAAGACATACACAAATCTTACTACATAGGTTGGCAAACTTCACAAGTAGATTGCTCGATTATGCGAGTTGTTCCCGCAATTTCAGCGACATCTCTCCAACATGCACCAACGCTTTTTAGCAAATTGGACACGTCGTCGAGGCGTCACACATAACCAACCACACATGTTGTTCTTACGTCGCTCATGTCGCTAACACTTATGTCTCTAATGACATTTTTTGCTAGCGTGGTTGATTTGCATTGGTACTTCCACTAATTTTTGTAGTGGATGTCATGGCCCCTTATTGGCTAATCACCTTAAATCAAGTAACATTACTGAAAAGCCTCTTCTAAAATATTGAAGAATATAAGATGTTCTGGATTATTCACCTCGGTCCTTTCACACAAGTAATTAAGAGCATATATGTTGTTTCCAAAATCTGTGTACAAAATATTTCTCTTCTTCTATGAACATGTGGGTCACACTGGTTATTTAAAAAAAAATAACACCCACGATTGTAGAAGCATGAAAATTTCAGCAAATTAAGCCTTATGCGCCCAAAGCCAGAGGAGGATATATGCGCCCATCACCCTGTGAAGCTATATGCGCCCATCACCCTGTGAAGCTATATATGCGCCCATCACCCTGTGAAGCTATATGCGTCCAGCATCCTGTGAAGCTATATGCGCCCATCATCCTGTGAAAGAGGGCACACAGCCTGAAACAGGGCTATGCGCCCAAGCCTGACTCAGTCAAATCCATGATCAAAATGTGCACCGAAGCGTACGGCCACGTCAGTCTCCACGAGCAGTCGTGCACCGAAGCATGCGGCCACGTCAACACCACGACCAACCCACGATCTCACAGCTTGTATGCGCCTACACCCTATGCGTCCAAGGCAGGATTATGCACCCACATGAAAACCAGTATGTTTCCTTCATGTGGGCGCATAGCATCATTTCAGGTCAAGAACGACTATAAAAGGGGGGTCTCATCCCTCTTCAAAAGACAGAATGGAAAGCATTTTCAAGAGCCAAATTGCTGCACTTCTTGCCAGTGAGCCGAGAGTTAGCAATTTTCTTAGGTTTTCTCCCACTTTTGTAATCGAAATGTCAACGGAATAAAAGAGCAACTGCCGTTCGATCTCAATCATCCCATTCCCCAGAATTCTTTTTTTTTGTACTCGGGGATCCTCGTCGCAGGATCTCTCAGGCGTACTCGATTTGTGGTGCCTTGCGCCAATAAAGAAAAGATAGCGTTTCTTCTCTTTTTTTTGTGTCCATAAAAATGGCGACTCTGCTGGGGACTACCTTTTCCTCTGACGAAAAGGTGGTGACACAATCCGATACCAACAAAGTGGGGAGCACTCAGAAGATGTTGATCGTAAAATTCGATCAACAGACGTTCAAAGAGATGCTCTCGAGGGACGGCTCTACCCCTCCAAAATCAGCAAAGCCAAACAAGTCTCGCAAGACTTGGCTTTCGAAGGCTCGCTGCGCATATCCTGCTAGTGTCATAGCGGATATGCAGCTGGAGGACTCTGTCACATGGGTGCATGACTCTGCCACAGAAGTTCCCCAAATGGAGAAGACTCACACCGTTCTGGGCTCTACTAGCTCAGTAACTTCTTCCCTCCGCAACCAACAACAGAGTGTTCGACACTCGAGAATTGGAAAACACTACGATGCCAAGAATCAGGGTGTGCGACACCCTGGCCAAACCCGGTGAGGCTCACAAACGAAGGAGGCAAAACTGGAAGAAAATAGTGCTGCTCCACCAAGCATGCGCCCAAAGCCATGCGCCCAAGGGAGTGTTTGTGCACATAGCCCCAACCAGAACACTTTTGTCTTCAGCAGGCCGGGCATCCAAGGTCATGTGCCCAAGGCTATGCGCCCAGGCTCTCTGGACCCATACTATGCACCCACATCAAGGCGACTCAAACATGCTGAAGCATGCACCTAAGCCCAGTCTCCAAGCACTATGCACCCACAGCAAAAAGGTAGACCCCAACGCGTATAGCACGGGGCTGTCTTCAAGGACATCACAGAACTTAGGTGTGGGGGTTGCCCCTACACATGAACTAAGTTTGGATGCGCCAACTCTCCTTATGAACCCGCATGCAAAGCTTGGCGATGCATGCAACATGGGTTGTAAGGCACAACTCCCTTCCGCTGACTTACGCGATATGATAAATCATAAGCGTAAAGCGAGGGAGGACATAACAATCCATAGTGCACACCTATGCACCAGTATTGTTATCAACTGTTGTTGCTCCAAAGCAATAATAGTGCCTCAGGGAAAGTCCGTGTTTCGACGGCTGTATTTCTCTGACGATAAGAAGCCGCTATGTGTCTCATCCAACATGGCTTCATGGTGTCCTCCTTACGGGAGCCCAATGAAAGACGGTGGACCACCAACCCAACTTTCTCTCTTAGCTCCGCGAGAAGAAAAAGACGAAGTCTACCAACAGATGGCCAACAGGCTGTCACATCTGAAGGAGTCTATATAGGCACCCGGTCACAGGCAAGGTCCCGTATGGACGACGAAGAATCCCAAGCTGGGGGTAGTATTCCCTCAGAGTCTGAAGCGGATGACCTCCATACTGGAGGGTAGCCTGCCAGATGACGATGATCCCTCCGAATCCGATGGAGACTATCTACCTCCTCTATCAGAAGATAAAGGACTTGTCCACTCAGAGACAGACAATATCAGCACCAGTTGTACTGTTTCCTCTGTTTATCCTTGCATGTTATCTACATACATAGCGGACGAAGAAAGACCTAAAGAAGCTAGTGACCAGACCAACAAACGTCTAGAGGGTTTTGAAACAGCATTCGCCAAGATCACCGATATGCTTACCAGTATCATGGCGGTTCAAGCTGCTGGGGTTGTTCCTCCACCTCAACAAAATGTCTTGGCTCACGCTAGTCCGGCACATAGCAACAACCCTCCTTTCCTACAAAAGGAGTATCATTCCATTGCGCCTCCTCCAAATCTTACAAATACTGGGGGTGGTCCTTCACCAACGACGCCTGACAACCTTTCAGCTGCTATTTCCTAACACATGCTCAATCAACAGGATGCAATTGATTCCCTGGTCGTTCGTCTCGACACCATCTCACACAAAGACGAGCTTCAGAAGATGGAGATATCTCAACCGTATCCCCCTGAGTAGGAGAATGCCATTTGTCCTTCCAACTACAAGCCGCTGACGCTAAATTCATTTGACGGGTTGACTTCTTCTCGTCAACAAATGACGTACTTCAACATGCAGACTCTATACTTGCCTAGAGATGATCCGTTCTTGTCGAAGCTGTTTATTAGCACCTTACAGGGGGTAGCCTTCGAATGGTTCTGCTGTCTGCCTGACGGATGTATCAATTAATTCAAAGACTTAGAGAGGTTGTTCCTCAACAGGTTTTACGAGAGTGGCATGCATGTTAGTATGTCCACTCTCATCTAGACCAAGCAAAGAAGGATTGAGTCTGTCATCGCCTTCATCGAACGCTTCAAGTGGCTAGCACTGAAGATGCCCTTTGGCATACCAGACTCAGAACTTATGGATACCTGTCGACATAACTTCCTTCTCACGATAAAGTTTTGTTTGGGCATACATAAGTATGATACATGGCCCACTTTCATTGGGGTCGCTGATGCTGCTGAAAATGACGTCCCTAACTTGGAGCTACTGGGGTTGAAAATACCCAAATCCGAAGACAAGGGAAAGCATCCTCAAACTATCCCTGTCTGCGGGGGTAAAGGGAAAGAAGTCCTAAAGGTCGACACATCCAAAGGAGCTTCCAATTCTCAGGGCGCCTACGACAAGCCTAAGGAGACCTTCTCCTTTGACGAAGATGATGTCATTACTATCTTCCACACACTGACGAAGGGTAATAAGCTGACATTGCCTCCACCATGACGTCCTGCAAAGGCGAACCAACTCAACGGTCCCAAGTATTGTCTCTATCATCAGTACGTACATCACTCAACCAAGGACTGCATCGTCCTGAAGAAGAAGATACAACAGCTTATCGACAGCCAAGCAATCAATCTCGAAGCTGAAGACAAGGTCGTATCTTCTAACATAATGTAACGCCCCAGTCCCAAAATATGTAAGACTATGATACATATACATGCCGGCTACGTATCGAGAGGACTCCAGCTCAGCTTGAATGCGTATAAGCTGTCTGGTTTTTCTAGATTAACTATATTTTAATCTATATAATAATGATAAGTATGACGAATCAAGTACAGTAAGGCTGATCAGGCCATGATACACTGATTCTGGATTAGATAAATATGTTAGAGTGGATCCCCAATAACACATTCATCATGAATAAGCTAGATAAAAATGAAGCTTGTAAAAGACTAGCTATAATAACAACGAGTATCAAATTTAGGACAAAATCAAAATACGAAAGACATGATAATAACACACTAAGTATACCTGAAGTCTCGGTATAGAAAACATCATCCATCGGTGTACCGTGCCATCAACTAATACCTGGAAAGATCACCAGGTCCTCAGAGGACTAGCAAGACACATAATATACATGCCAACTGTACAGTAAATAACATGCAAGAAAATAGGAAAACAAGTAAAGGAAATGATAACACATAAAGGAACTCTACAGATGGTGACATGTCATGAGAATGTAATATTAATTATGGCTAAAACTGTAGCCCGGAGAGGCACTAACAGTCCTATAATAGGTTCTCCATCGTAGTCCGGGGAGGCACTAACAATAGAGGATAGCCACGGCTAATAAAACATTCTCTCCTAAGGTACTAGGAAGTCAAGCCTATCCAGTCATGTCCAAGTCAAGTACAGGTCAAACAAGTCAGGGAAAACATGGCACGGGCATATCAATACTATCACTAGACATGAACAAGATAGGAAAGATAGAACAAGTAGTATAGAAAGAAAAAGCAGAAGCTACGTACACGTATAATTAGAAAGAATCATGAGAGGAAACAAGAGAGATATGTAACAAAGCAAGAAATACTGAAAATATAGGAAAGCATGTAAATAATGTAGAGTTTGGCAATGTGTACTTGCCTGGGGGTTGCACGGAGAACCAACAATATATCGTCAATCAACAAGTCAGAAAGTCCAAGTCTCATAATTGCCTCCAGAAGCTGTAATAGATGTTACCAACATTTCCAGATTAGTCAAATTAGCTATGATTGCCTGTCCTTAAGTCCAATTCTGGACACAGAGGCAAAACGGTAATTTCGGGTCAAAACGGTATCCGCCGTTGGACCCACTTTGTACCGAAAAGCGTGCCAGAGTCAATGGTCTCTAAAGTCATCAAACTACATGTCTATAGATTTGTTTTGATGATACGAACCCAACGGTATATCCAATTTTGGATTCCGGTGGGTCGTGCACAAATTTGCCCGTTGAGTTGGACCGTGGGGCCCACGAAACGGCGATCCGATCAACGGTCTCAGAATCGGACCAAACTTGGCATACAGGACCAAATAAATGATACTTTCCTGTTGGCATAAGTTTTGTCTCGATCTGACGAACGTGCATACAGTAATTAGAGAATTTCAAAAAAGGCGATACGGTAATTTTCGACGAATATGCATCAAATTCGTCGCACACACGCGACCAATTTAAATTTCGTCAAAGCTCACACGTCCACGAAGTCGATACGCACCTTTCGATGCTTTCAGTTCATGACCACGTTGCCCGGATTGGCAGGACGCACGTTGGACCGAGAGAATTTCAAAGTTTTGAAAACTATTTTTAATGATAAATTCTTGATTTTGCAAACTATTTTCTCTTCACGTAATTAATAAAAATTAAAAATATAAAATAGGTTAAGAAGCCCTACATGTTGTCTTTAAGTGTCTTCAAATAGTTTTTTTGAAATCCCTAATGGGTTGATAGGAATCGATCTCCAAAGTGGGCTACTTGGGATTGAGTTGAAACTGTTTTCGAACAGCTTATTGTCGAATTTGCATCGATATCGCGGACAGGTTATTCTATGATCCTTGAAACTATTTACTGGGATTCCTAGAGGGTTATAGCGGCTTCATGTAGGACTTGCTAGTTCGAGAATTGGTCGAGTATCGAGGAAGAAAACAGGGTACGAATAAGGGTACCTGTTGCTATGCTGCTGCCGGCTGTCCCCTGTTTTCGCACGGTCGGCTGGTCGTGCGGCGGCGTACGGCGGTGGCGCGGTGGCGCAGTAGGCCAGGGACGTTCGCCCAAGCCCAGGGTCATCGTGGGTCAGGGAAGTGTGACTACAAGGTCATTTTTGTAGGGTTTTAATAGTTTCAAATTATATATATAATATATATATATATATATATATATATATATATATATAGATATATATATATATATATATAGATATACGGTTTCAAATTTTCAATCTATTTTTAACTCAGATTTGGATCCGATTTATGATGGAACTTGGATTAGGATGGGAGAGAATCCTACATAGATTATGTGGGAGAAGATTTGAGGAAATCTAACTCAAATCCGAAAGGATTTGAATCACTCGAATTAAAGAAACAGAGGCGTTTCCTCTGTTGAGCGCGAGCGCGGGCTTGATAGGATGAACAGTGCCATAGGCACTGTTCATTACATTCAATATTTTTTTTAAAATATATAAATAGATATATTCCTAATGTACATATATATTGATATGTATATCTAAATACACCCAATAAAATCTCAAAAATCCTAATATTATCTATCCATTTATTTAATTTATTTAAATATCTTTACATATGTATAACAACTCAATTGGTGATAAAATCAATTAATAATTTCTAATAATAATAATAATAATGATTATTTAATCATAAAAATCACTTTAATAATAATAACAAAATTATTAGTAATAATAATTCTAATAACCCAATAATAGTTTTTGGTGAACATATTATATACACTCCTTATTTAGCTCCAAAATCGTACAATATTCCAAAACACTATTAAATACTAAATATACCTATAATTTACATATAATAAATAATCAAAAATTAGTCGTCAATTCCTAAAAATAAATAAGTAACATTTGTACACACATAAAATATGCCTACATGGTCTTCTTTGGTCCATTACACGCCTACATGGTCTTGGAATTGGGTTGGGTCCAGTTCGGCTGATTGGGTACCACCGGGTCATCTAAAAATCAATATATCTAATTAATAAATTACTAATTCATCGGTTGGGGTTAAGTCACAACTTTACCTGGTTTTCCTACTTGGGACACAGCTACGGTCGGGCCTTCCCTATCATGGCTAAAATACTAGTCAAAACACACAACCACGTTAATCGTACCAAAATTCCAAGTCGATATATATCACAAAACTTATCCATGGCTAAGGCCATATCTATATACAATATTAGTCTATTATAAATATAATCATATATATACAAAATTGTATATAAATCTATTTGGATGTATAACATTCCAAAATAAATATCAAAATAATTATACTAAGCCATGGCAACCTATCATGGCTCCATAAGTGGGGTTGACTAGGTTAGCGTCCAAATATATTTTCTAATCAAATCGAACTCTAAGAGTCAACCAATAAGTCTCTCGTGCCATTCGCAAATAAATAGCACATGGGAACTCGATTGAGTGGCACCCCATTGGCGTGTGTGTCGTAGACTCAAAATGGATCAAAATCATATATTGGGTCAAATGGTTTTGATTTATATCGAGTTCCGAACTCACATGAGAAGCTAGGTATGGAATTATGGTAAATAATCTAATTGCCTAAATTTGACTCGAAGTTGCACGAAGTCAAAAGGATGCTAGGGGACAAATTTGGATGGGACATGATATAACAAATTGAAGGTCATCCAGTTTACTACAAAAATTATACAGGACGTTTTAAGAGATGGACATGTCTTGTGCCCCAAAAATCAAAGACACGAAAAAGTATATATATAATCATATTTAAATATACAATATAACATAATAATTAGAAATACTATAAAAAAATAAAAAAATAATTCCTAAAAATTAGGGTCCTCACAATCTACCCACCTTAAAAGAATTTCGTCCTCGAAATTAAAATAAGGCTCACTAACAGAGAACCGTGCTAGGGTAACTATGAATAGTTAAGGGATACGCTAGGTCACTACAGTGTCTCCTAATAAGTCAAGTAATAATCAAGTCTAAATAATTTGGATTTGTAACCTCTATATCGTAAAACTATAGATAGTTATCTCTAGTGGCTCTTCTTGGTACTGTCGGTCTTGCAAGGATCACATTGAAGATGTGTCCCTCCTAACCATATTATTATTACAATTATATGAGTCTCCTAACCCAGCTAAGTGGTACCCACTAATCCGCCTAATCCTCACTTTAAACTAACAAGGTATAATAGTAAATGGGTTAGGTTAGACTATGTCTACTTTATTTCTTTTAGAGGGTCAATCATTACACTAAAACTACCACCCTTTTCTCTATTCGAGTGACTACCATAAGGGCATAGCCTAGTAAGATCATCTACTTATGTCTATATTAAGGACATCTACCTACCTTTGGTTAAACTACCTCATCAAACACATGTTGCCCTATGACATATGTCATCTCTAATCCCCATTATCTATCAAACAATCACAATACAATAAGCAGACTAACTTATACTATAACCTAAGAATTTCTGATAAATCCTATATAGCACGATTATTCGTCACTCCGAAATTAGAAGGGACGAGAAGCAATGATACGAGAAAGCAAAGGAGGAGTAATCGAGAGCAAATACAAAGTTCAAGGGCGGTAGAGAAATTTTCAAAAGAATTGTCAAGGCAGTTATGGATTGAGATTCCTAAGGGTTTAATCAGGTCGCAGGCCCGCTCGGTACAGTGACGTAACAGAAACGGCTAACTCGACCTGTATGGGCCACCACACATGATCTCTCTTCAGTTTGGTGACTTTCCTTCTACAGAAGTCCCGGACGGCGTGGTCCCGATTCCCAAAGCAATAATGGAAGTCGTCAACTTACCGCCGGCTCGCAACTTAACCTTGGTGCCACTCACGACTAAACGTGGTGAGATCATCTGGGTCCATCCGGACCTTGTGCAAGAAGTGACGCAGGGGGTGGTACCTCTCAAAGAAAAAAGGGGAAAGAAGTACAAGTCATGCCATATGGTATCCTCTCCCATCTACGAGGTTCTATCTGGCGAGACGCGATCGGGAAAGACTTATCTTTGGACATACGACCCCGCACAAGATGAAGCAGTACCCTCTCAACCTCCTGCTACCCCCACAAGCTCAGAAGCCGGCCCGTCTAGGCCTTCGACTTCGGACAAAGCCAAGCAGAAAGAGACGAGGTTTGACAAGTCTCTGAAGGCGCCAACTCCCGAAGGCATGGATCGGCCCTACAACTTTGACATACTGGCACAGCTAGCCAATACGCCTGCCAGGTTGTCTCTGTTCAATCTGCTGCAACTCTCCAAAGAAACGCGGAAGGCCTTAAGCGAAGCTTTACTACATGCCGACCCTTATCTCGCTGAAGTCAAAGCCCCCGCTGAAGACCTTGTCTCCTGTCCTCACTGCCACAGTACTATGGAAGTGGTGTCCAACATCACCTTTTCACAGGAGGACATATTACTCAAAAATAATCGTCATGATAGACCCCTGTACTATGCAGGGTATATCGGGGCGATCAAGGTGGACCACATACACATCGATCCAGGATACTCCCTCAGCATCATTCCTAGAAGTTTGCTTCAAATTCTGGGAATCCCTCTGCACAATCTATCTGCAACTAACACAACTATCATGGCTTTCAATGCTGGTCGAAGCCATCCGCTGGGCAAGATCTGTCTCAAATGCCAGATCAGTGATCTCTGAACGGAGGTTTCCTGCTATGTGATCGATGCCAACGTATCCTATAACGTCTTGTTGGGACGTCCATGGATACACGAGAACATGATCGCTCCTTCCACACTTCACCAGTGCTTCAAGTGCGTCAACAGCGATGGGGTCGTGAAGGCGGAGTTTACTGATGTCAATCCTTTCAAGGGCATCGAAGCTTACTAAGGGAATTTGGTACTTTACCAATCTCAGCCCCCCAAGGATGACGGCAACAAAGCTAACAATAAAGCTGAAGCAAGTCCATCCTCCAATGATGATCTCCTGATTATCCGAGTTAAAGGACGTACTACTCCAAAAAGTACTCCAAAGCCTCTCACAATCTGGATGAAAAAGAAGAGCCATGACAAGGTCAAACCATTGACCATCACTCTCAGCAAAACACCCCAGGAGGAACCTACTGATGCTCGTCCTCCCAACCCTGAAGAATTACCCTACGTGGTTGTAGGAGCGTAAAAAGTACTTCATAGACCAAGTCAAAGAAGTTGAGAGCTTTACGCAAGTCAAACAGATTCAAACTTAGACTTTACGCAAACCAAACAGAGTAAAACTCTACGCGAGCTACTTTACACGAGAGCTATCCTCAAAGCTTTTACGCGAAGGACAGACTGTCAAATTATCGTATTTAATACGCGTGATACTGTTTCTGACATAATGATTTTCTGACAGTGGACAGCACAGAAGCCAAGAAGATTTGATTTTCACCAAACCTAACACTTGTCGCTTAGTGTGCAGATGGACTACTTTACGCTCAAGAAATTGCTTCTTTTACGTACGAAAGCTATTCGAGCTTTTACGCTCAAGACTGTTGTGCGCGTAAAGTTTATTTGAGCTAATTTTACGCTCAAGGCTTTTTTTAGCCACTTTACGCGGAAAGTTTATTTTGGGCTATTTTACGCCCAGTCTGCTACTTTACCCAGGAAGTATATTTTGGGTCATTTTTACGTCCGATCTTTTTTGGCTACATAAGAACGTGGTCTGCTTACGTGGCTTTCATGCCACACTTATCGAGGAATGTGTGTACGTGCTCTCCCCATTTTGTTGAAGTAGTGGGACAATTGTCACCATGCGTAGAGATCATAATTCTACATGGGACACGTGTTGTCATGCGTAGAGGATGAATTTTACCATGGGTGACAGTTACTTGTACAGAAACCAAACTTTGTTGCTTTTTACGCACAGAGGTCTAGTCTATAAATAGACTTATTTTTTATAAAAAAAATCAAGAGATCAGAAGAGATACAGGAGAGGAGATTCTGAGAAAGCTCATACTTTCAGAGTGATATTCCTAGAAGCATTTCTTCAACTTTTTCTCAAGAACAGGGTGAAGCAAAGCAAGAAAGCATTCGACTGTGCCATCAGTGCCGTTGCTCGATACCTTTCTGGTGACTTAGTTCTTCCGATTGTTCGTCTTCTTCAAGAAGTTTTCTTCATCATCATCTTATGGTCCAAGGAACAAAGTGATCGCTCTCAAATCAGACTTCCATAGCAATACTTCCCAGAACAATTTATACTTTTTTGTACTTTTTCTTATTTTTTTTCAAAAGCCAATTTAAGGCATTTTGTTAAGTGAAACAAAATGGCAACTCTGCTGGAGACGACCTTCTCCTCTGATGTGAAGGTAATTGCTCAATATGATGATGTGTCGGTCGGATCGACAAAGAAGACTCTGGTTGTTCATTTCGACCAGACTGCTTACGTATAAATGCTCCGAACTGGAGGTAGTACTCGCTGCTGCAATATTCAGAAATCGCAAAAGGCGTAAAAAGTTTGGATTCCTAAATCCAAAGCATCTTCGGATCTCCCTGCTGTCTCTGAAGGCAAAGGAATCCTTTCCACTCCTGTTGTGGAGGCTCCTGTCTGTGACGAGGCAATCTCTACTTCAGTGATGCGCCCTAGACGTAAAAATCAGTCTTCCATCGGTGACGTGGTAGACTCCTAAGTTTTACGCTCTGTGCATAAAAATCAATTTTTGTGCCCCAGGCGTAAAAATCAGTCTCCCATCGGTGACGTGGTAGACTCCTAAGCTTTACGCTCTGCGCATAAAAATCAGTCTCCCGTCTGTGACGTGGTAGACACTCAAACTTTACGATCTACGCGTAAAAGAAAATCTCTCGTCTGTGACGTGGCAGATACTCATGTTTTACGCTCTACGCGTAAAGGTAAATCTTCTGTTGGTGACAGCGTAGATAAAGTTCACACTGATGCCTTTGCATCTAAAGTGAATTTGCCTGCACGCATGCAGCGTAAAAACATGAATTCTATTGTTGGTAAAACTTTAGTTTTTTACCCACAACCTTCTTACACTGCTTTACGCAAGGTACCAAACCTTCAGATTACGCGTAATGCTGATGGAGTCCTTTGTGCACAAAAATTACAAGATTTACGCACGCAACTCCAGGCGCATAAAAATGTACAATTTGGTTCTGCTAATGCAGCCAGTAATCTTCTTTATACACAAGGGACTAAACGATTCTCTGTCCCAAATATAATAAAGAAGACTACTCCCTCAACTCATTCTGATTTACGCGAGTTGCTTGTACAAAAGCGTAAAGACAGAAAATCTCCCGTGACACTCTCCAAAGAAAATCACAATTACGAGTGTCACCAGATTATAATCAAGTGTTACTGTTCGGCTTCTAAACGGTCAATTTTTGACCGGCTAAGCTACAATATGCCTTAGCAATCAGTTGATGACCAAGAACAGGAGTTATCATATGCATCAGTCAATATGGCATCTCATACCAATAGAGGACGACGTCCAAGACGCAACTCGTCCCAGACTCCTGGTCAACAACAGTTCAACCGACTGCTTAATTCCTTTGAAAGGGTATATCGGAATACTCGGTCGAGAAGTCAAAGACAGTTGCAATCTTCAGATTCAGAAGCTAGGGGTACCCAGTCTTTGGAGTCTGAAACTGATAGTGTTGATTCAAACCTCTATACTAATCCTTCTGTATGTTCATGGGAGGTTAAATCTTATGCTATCGGAGATAAACCAGAGATGTCAACTGCTAATACAGAACAACGTCTCTCTGCTGTTGAACAGTCGCTGAAGGACATGCTTACTATGATGTAAAGTATGCATCAAATTATAATGACTCAACAAACTGCTCAGCCAGCAGTAGTAACATCGGTGCAGGTAGCAGCACAAACTCAAGATAGTCAAGGGATAGATATACCTTTGAATAATCTTAGTCAAGAGCCTACTGTCAACCAAAATTCTGCATCTCCAGATCCTCTCATTCCAGAAGATGTACCACCTCCGGTGGGGATTACGGTACATCCAGCGACTATTCAATCGAATGTGCTTCCTCAAAATAGTGAAGCTATTCAAGCAGTACGTGAGCTAAAAGCACAGTTTGAAGTTCTGAAGCACAAGGATCAACTCCAGAGATTAGGGATTAAGCAACCTTTTCCTCCTCATTGGAATGATGTACCATTTTCTCCAAAATTCAAGCCACAATCGATGGTGTTATTTGATGGAAAGGCTTCTCCCAGTCAATATATCAATTATTTTGATATTATGACAGTACATCTACAGAAGAATGATGCTCTTCTCACCCGAGTTTTCATCTGGTGTTTAATGGGTTCAGCTTATGACTGGTATCGCAGTCTACCCGACAATTACATATCGTCTTTTGACGAGTTTAAAGCAATGTTTCTCTCCGCTTCTATGAAGGAGGCATGGACATGAATATGTCCTCCTTAATAGAAATCAAATAAAAGAAGAAGGAAGATACTCGGAAGTTTATCAAACGTTTTCGACAGGCAACTTTGAAAATGCCTTCGGGTGTGCTAGATTCAGCATTGATTGACACATGCAAGATGAATCTGTGACCAACTATTGTTGTTTCCACAGGCTCTCAATTCACATATTGGGCCTCGTTTATTATAGCAGCAGTTTCAGCCGAGACCAGTGGTAGGTTGGCTCATGAACACGGGATAATCTTTGCCTCAGAAGACAAAGGAAAGAAAGGCTCTTCTGGTAATAATTCCGGCAATCGTAATGGGAAAGGAAAAGAAACCCTAGTGGTTAATCTTTCAAAAGCCAAAACGATGCCAAATAATCAGGAGTCTTCCAAACCAAAGAAAGAATACTCTTTTGATGACAGTGATATCCCTGGGATATTCTAATGTCTTGTAAAGAGTGGCAAACTCCATATTCCAGAGCCAAAAAGGTCTAACGAGGTGAATCTGACTGACAATCCCAAATATTATATCTATCATAGATACATAAATCATCCTACCAAGGCTTGCTACGTCTTAAAGAAGAAATTCCAAGAGTTGATAAATGCTAATGCCATCGCCTTAACCAATGATGAGCATACAGTTACAACTAATATGATTTTTCTTCAATTTGGATATTTTTCTCCACAGCAAGTTCCAGATGGGATTGTCCCAATTCCTAAGACAACTATGAAGATTGTGAATCTTTCGCCTGCTGGAGAGCAAAATGAAGGATTATTGCCTCTCACATTAAAAAATAGTGAAATCATGTGGGTACATCCTGACTTAGTACCTGAAATGAAAGATGAAGGTAAAACTTTAAAATCCAAGAAAGGTCAAAAAGTCAGAACCTGCAACATGATTTATCATGTTGTTATTCCAGATCATGATGATTTGGATCATCTTTGGGACGACATTCCTTTGGAGGATAGACTGAGGGGTTTGAATATATGCCCTCCAAGTTTGGCTCCTCCTACAAAACTCAAGCTTACTCATAGGCAATGGTTAGCAACGAATAGTGTCCCCTTATACATGGCACAACAAGTCTTTGCTGCTTATGAGAAAGCTTCTGTAGGGATTTTTCCTCCTATCCCAAGTATTCTTACTCCTGTGGCTACGGAGGTTTCTATTCCTCCTTCTCCTGTGGCTACACAGGTCTCTATTCCTCCTTTTTCTGCTGAACCATCTATTGAAAGTCCGCTGCCCGTTCACATGTATAGTCAACAATCAGTCCATCTCATGAAAAAGATGGGCTATGACTTTCAAAAGGCAGAAGGCTTGAACTATGATAAAGGAATGTGACTTCCTTTACAAATTCAAAGTAAAAAATCCACTGTTGGATTGGGTTTTGAGGTTCCTCATAAAAATCCTTGCAAAAAAAAGACTAAGGGAAAGAAGAATAAAACCTGTAATATGGTACTTCATTCTCCTGAGTCTGAAGAAAAAATCTTTGCTGGTACGAGATTTGGGAAAGAGTACCACAAAGATTATGAGGGAACTTCTAATGAAGCGGAGGACGTTGCCGAAACACTACCAGTTCAACCGTTACCTGTTCCTGCTGAAGCAAGACCTTTTAAACCATCTGTGGTTGAGAAAGGAAAACAGAAAGCAGTACGCTTTGACGTCCCATTGAAGTCTGCTTCAAATTAAGGGGTGGTGATGAAGCCCTACAAATTTGATATTCTAGCCCAGTTAGCTAATACTCCGGCTAGACTTTCTATCTTTGAGCTGCTTCGTCTTTCTAAAAAAAGCCGAGAAACTTTGAGTGAAGCTTTCTACAGGCAGACTCATGCTTAGCTCAACTCAAGACTCTTGACAATATACCAGTATCGTGTCCATAATGTCATAGTGTGATGGAAGCAATTCCTAACATTACCTTCACACAGAAAGATATGTTGTTGAAGCATAATAAGCACGACAGGCCTCTGTGTTACACAGGGGATATTGAATCTACTGAAATTGACAGGATTTACATTGATCTTGGGTCTTCTATTAGCATTATTCTTCAGAGTATGCTACGACCCTTGAGGATTTCTACTAGTGATTTGATTTACACTAGTACAACAATAGTTGGTTTCAACTTTGGTAAGAGTAAACCACTGGGAAAGATTCGTCTGAAGATTCAAATTGGTGATCTTCGAACTATGGCGACCTTTTATGTTATCAACTCAGATGTATCTTACAACATCCTCCTTGGAAGACCGTGGATACATGAGCATAACATTGTGCCTTCAACTCTCCACCAATGCTTCAAGTATGTAGATTTTTAAGGGGTTGTGAAGACCGAATTTGCAGATATCAATCCTTTTAAGGGTGTTGAAGCCTATTTTTCTGATTCAATACTCTACAAATAGGAGCAGGTGAAAGAAATATCTGATATGGCTGAAGACCGGTTGCCTGCAGAAGATCAATCTGTCAATAAAGATCCTCCAGAAGATCAACCTTTAAAGATTAAAGTCAAAGGATGAATTCAACCCTAACCTATCAATGATTAACCTATGATGATTAAGATTAAAGGAAGAACTCGAGCTTCGTCTGAGGAATCTGTGAAAATTCCAGTCAAGAGCCAAGTTCAACCCCTTATGATCAAGGTCAAGGGACGTACTTCTCGTACGAATGATCCAGAACCACCACTGATTATCAACCTTGGCAAGCCTACACAGAAGACGGATGACGGTCCGTTAATGATCAATCCAAAGCATAGTAGTCAATTTGTAAATGATGTAAATATTGATCATTCTGTACTTTCTAATATCAATGACGATTTCCTTTTGGAGTATATGGCTGTCAAATTTATTGAAAGAATGACTTTATCTTCTGATGATCAAAGTCATCAATATAAAAATGACATAAATACAGAGAAAACTTTATATATTAATCATAAGAAAAATTCTTTTCCTTCTCATGTCGATGTTGGACCTTATGCTCAAAGGTTTTTAACATCTTCTTCATATTTTCTTCCTGTAGCCACTTCATCACAAGCTTGTGTAACTTATAGACGTCACGAAGAATCTTACTTTGTGATTCCATCTAATAAGAAAAACAAGCATCAAATTGTGTTCGGCTTGGCTAAAAATATCTCTGTTATTCAGACAGATGATCTCAAAGAGAAAGATAAAGGAAGAATCTGAATTGACAAATACAGTCAACAATCTCTTAAGATTATCCAGAATATGGGATATGATTTGAAGACTATGCAAGGTCTTAATCAAGGCAAAGGTAGACGGTTACCATTATGTGGTGATCCGTTTTACCAGAAAACTTGGCATGGATTGGGATACGATCCATCCCACATATTTAATGAAGATACACAAGAAGAATTTTCTTCCAGTTTTTTATAATCCTCAGATTCGGAAGAAATCCAATTCATCGAATCGGATACATCCCACATGTACAAAGAAGATATGGAAGAATGTTCTTCCAATTTTTTACAATCCTCATATTCTGGAGGAGACTATTATGATAAATCTGAGTGTGTATTCTCAGTTAACATGGTTCAAACTGATGGTGAATCTGAGTCATTTGAAAATGATCCTTGGATACAACAAATGGACACTCAGTGGGAGCTTCGTTTTGAATAGCGATAACCACCTACAGAAGATAACATCGTCCATATTGATATCGGAGATGGAACTACGTCCAAGTCGATATTCATCAGTAAAAACCTTTCTGAAGATGAAAAGGAAGAGTTGATACAGCTGATTAAAGAATATATTGATATCTTTGTATGTAGTTATGAGGATATGTCGGGTCTAGATCCTAAAGTAGCTACTCATAAACTCAATATTCTTCCTAATGCCAAGCCTGTAAAACAACAGCAGCGGCATTTTCGACCAGATATGATGGATGCAATTGAAACAGAAGTCAAAAAGCTGATCACATGTGGCTTTGCTCGTGAAGAACAACACCCAGACTGGGTTGCCAATATTGTTCCTGTTATGAAGAAGAATGGAAAAGTCCAAGTTTGCATAGATTTTTGGGATCTTAATGCAGCTTGTCCAAAAGACAAATTTCTACTTCCGATTACCGATGTCATGATAGACAATACAAGTGGTTTTGAACGCATGTCTTTCATGGACAGATTTTTAGGATATAATCAAATTATGCATCTAGGAGATGAAAAGCATACCGCTTTTCGTACACCCCTTAGAGTTTACTGATATACGGTTATGCCGTTTGGTCTGAAAAATGTCGGTGTTACGTATCAACGGGCCATAAGCAGCATCTTTCAAGAATATCTATGGAAAATAGTTGAATGTTATGTAGATGATATTGCTGTCAAAATTCGATCAAATGATGATCATATTCAAGACTTAAAGACAGTATTTGAGTTGATGCGTCAACATCAATTGAAAATGAATCCCACTAAGTCTTTCTTAGGGGTTTCCAGTGGCAAGTTTTTGGGATTTGTCATCACTTCACTGGGTATCCATATTGATCCTGACAAAATTAAAGCAATTCTTGAAATGCGTCCTCCACACAATCTAAAAGAACTACGTGGCTTCCAAGGTCGCAATGCTTATATCAGGAGATTTATAACTAATCTTTCTGGGAGATGCCAACCTTTCTCTCGTCTATTAAAGAAAGGTGTATCATTTGTCTGGGATGAAGCATGTCAGAAAGCTTTCAATGACATCAAGCAATACCTTACAAATCCTCCTGTTCTGGTACCTCCAGTAGTAGGAAGACCATTTTTGCTATATGTTCGAGCCTTAGATCATTCGCTTGGTGCTCTTCTTGCACAGAAAAGTGACAAAGGTCATGAACAGACAATTTATTATCTTAGTCGAATGATAGTCAGAGCTGAACACAGGTATACTCCTGTGGAGAAGGAATGTCTGGCCTTGATTTTTGTTGTTCAAAAGACACGATATTATGTGTCAGGACAGACTATTCATGTCATCTACAGAATAAATCCTATTCGGATATTGATGAGAAAGCCGAGCATTCTTAATTCCAGGTTAGCCACCTGGGCTATGTTGCTTACTCATTATGACATGGTCTATGTACCTCAAAAAACAGTGAAGGGTCAAGCATTAGCTGATTTCTTAGCAGCTCACCCTATACCTGAAACACCTAAGCATTATGAGGACATTCCAGATGAAGTTGTGGATTGCAACATGACTTTGAGGGATGAGATTTGGCAACTATATTTTGATGGAGCCTCGCGGGTTAGACCTAAAGGCAATATTGTCTCCGGAGTAGACATCATCTTGGTCTCTCCTGATAAAATGGTCATATACCGTACTTATTCTCTCAATGAGCCATGTTCCAACAATGTGGCAGAATATAATGCTCTGCTAATTGGTCTCCAAGTAGCAAAACAATTGGACATTGAGTTCCTAGAAGCTTATGGAGATTCTCAACTGATTGTTAATCAGGTCAGAGAGACATATGATGTCAGAAATCCTGACCTCAACCCTTATCATCAAGTGATAATTGAATTAGTCCTTTTATTCAAAGGATTCTTCATTGAATTCGTACCACGTTCTCAAAATTTAGAAGCTGATGCTCTTGCTAGCTTAGCTGCAGACTTAGTTGTTCCAATTCGAAGATAAAATACCATTACTTTGTTGGATCGAGACTTATTTTGTGTAAAAAATAATTTACATATCGAGCAAAGTTATACTACAGAATCAAGTTCTCAACAAAGGGATTGGAGAAGTCCATTCATCGATTATGCGGTTCATGGGATTTTACTTGAAGATCCAAAAGAAGCTGCATCAATTAAGAGACGATCATTTCAATTCTACTATGATTCTTCTTTGCATATGTTATATCGTCGTTCATATGATGGACTTTTGCTACGATGTCTTTCTGAGAATGAAGCTAAGCAAACAATCCGTGAAGCCCATGATGGTGTCTGTGGTGCCCATCAACCAGGTCCAAAATTATATGACCGCATCTGAAGAATGGGATATTATTGGCCTTCCATGATAGCAGATGCTATAGAGTGTGCCAGACGGTGTAAAGCATGTCAGATTCATGCTAATTTTATTCCTCAACCATCAGAATTCTTACATCCTACAGCAGCTTCTTGGCCCTTCGAAGCTTGGGGCATGGATATTATTGGTCCGATTAACCCTCCTTCTGTCAAGGGACATCGGTTTATCTTAGCTATAACCGATTACTTTTCTAAATGGGCGGAAGCGGTTCCCCTTGTTGAAGTGAAAACATCTAATGTGGTCAGCTTCATCAAACACCATGTTATTTATCGTTTTGAGATTCTCCAGGATAATTTATGATAATGGACCACAATTTGCCAGTCAGGCATTTTATCGATTCTGCGATAAGAATCGGATCCAAAATCTAGCTTCTATGGCTTATAATCTAGCTGCTAATGGTTTGGCCGAAGCTTTCAACAAGACAATCATTAAACTTCTTAAAAAGTTTGTCTCTTCTAATAAACATGATTGGAATGAAAAACTTGGAGAATATTTATGGGCTTACCAAATGACAGTCCGAACTCCTACTGGTTTTACACCATTCTTATTGGTTTATGGATGTGAGGTTGTTCTTCCACTGGAAATCCAGATTCCATCTCTTAGAATAGCCATTACAAATGAGCTAACTACAGAGAATAATGATCGATTGAGACTTCAAGAACTTGAAGGTCTAGACGAAAAGCGTCTTCAAGCGCAACAGCACATTGTGTTATATCAAGCCCGCATATCTCGAGCTTTCAATCGTAAAGTTAAAGAGAGGGTATTTAAAGTCGGTGAGCTAGTTCTAGTTGTTCGAAGACCGATGGTGATGACTCATAAAAGCAAAGGGAAGTTCTAAGCGAAATGGGAAGGTCCTTATGTCGTCGAGACGGTATTCTCTAATGGTGCCTGTAGGTTGTCTAAACCTAATGGAGATTTGCTCATGATGCCAATTAATGGCAAATTCTTGAAGAAATATTATGTCTGAATTTCTTCTTTATTCTCCAGCTACCAATGTTTGGTTAAGCTGATTATTTGTCTTCCTAAAAGAAAATTTTTGATCTTCTATCTTACCAGCTGATTAAAAAAGCAAGATTTATTATTTATCATGTTCACATGACCTCTGAATAAATATTAACTGTACTTCTTTTCCTATCTATCATGTCCATATTGCCTCTGAATAGATATTAATCTATTTTTCTTTGAGTTGTTACGATCTGTAACGTTCATATTACCTCTGATAGTATCGTATACTCTAAAATAGAAAACTAGATTCATTATATATTATGTCCACATTACCTCTGGATAGATATAATTTATTAAGTTTAGAAGACTTTTCATGTCCATACTACCTCTGATAAGTGTTTTCTATCCCATATCTATTGTTTAAATTCAAATAAATGATAGGGTCACAAAACAAAATATTTCATTCATGTCTTAAAAATATTACAGAATGAAAAAGACAGAAGAATACAGAATTCTTTATTGATGAACAAAAAGAAGAATACAAAAGCTCTTTATTTGCCTAAGACGGAGCAGAGATGTCTTCAAGCAATTTTTGTAGCTCCGCTAGACGCTTCTCGCGAGAGTTCATCACAGTTGTAGTAGCTTGAGTACGCTGAGCTTCTGGAGTACAAATATGGAAGAAGTCGGCAAAAGTAGCTATCATCTTATCCTTGGCTTCGTCAAAGGTTTTGATGGTAGCTTCGGCACCGAAGACTTGCTCCTCCAATATTGAACTCTGCGTCAGATGTTGGTCCCGAGCTATGATCAACTGCTCCCTCTCCGCTTTCAAGCGAGCCAATTCCGTCTCGACTTCACGAATTCTATCATTCTGTTGATGAATTCTTATATTTGAAGTGTCATAGGCTTCTCTCTGAATCTCTAGCTAGAGCTTAGCTTCAGCCAAAAAGGCTTTTTCTTTGGCGACCTTGATGTTGTACACTTGGAGAGCTTTATTGAAAGTCGTCTCCCGAGCGGTGTATTCAGCTGATAAAGCGTCATACTCGCTTTGGATGAGACTTCCAATAGTTTCACTTGACAGCCTTAGATATTCTCTAATGGGCTGTTCAAGTTTCTCTACGACCTTCTCCAATGCCGCTGCTCTCGCTGCATCATTGAACATGGCGATATTTCTGATCGTAAGAGTAATAGCCGCCTTCAAGCTTTCATAATTGAGGCCCTTCTTAAGGTCCATTTTGTTCAGAGCCGTCAGAGTCTTGTAAAAAGTTTCAGTATGAACCTCAACTAAGAGATTCATTTCTGCGTTTGAGCTTGGCGTTGCGACAATATCTACCAGATCCCTTTTCTGAAGACTGGAAGCAGATGTTGTTGCCTTGGTAACAGACTGAGATGAAGCCATTGTTGTTGCTGCTACTATGGCCAACTGATCCCCAGGAGCTTCAGGGACAATGTCTTCAGTATTTGTTACTCCAGCCATTTTTGGAGTCGAAACTACTTGAGTTTCGGTGGCGATGATTGGTGCGGGTGGAATGGTAGTTATGGTAGCTGGCTCCGGTTCAGATATTGTCTTCTCAAGAACTTGTACTAGATCAGTAGCAATAACTGAGGATGTTATTACGACTTCTCCAGCTTTAGTTGATGGGTCGACTATATCCTCATCACCTTCATAAACTACTGGTTCTTCAGGCTCTGGGAGTACTTCAGTTTTTTCATTGAAGTCTATTTCTTCCTCAGCAGCCGCTTCATCTTCTACAGTGGGTTCTATTGCAGTTTATTCTTTATCTCTGCTCTCAGCAGGAGGATATAATTCTAGCTGAGCCTGCACTTCAGTCTCTTGTTGTATCTCTGTATCTTCTTCTTCTGAAGAAGAACCCTCTTCCTCAAACTCTGTATTTTCCTCATAAATAGTTTCTTGAGGAGGAGGAACCACAGGCTTTGATGCAATGATGACACCTACAAATTAAACAAAATAAATTAATATACAAAATCATAATACATAATCTTGTATGGATTTTGTGTGATATATATTTACCTAGAGTAGGTGCAGGACGTGCCAAGTACGAGTCATAGTCCCCATCCCAGTCATCATCCTCGAAAGTAATAGCTGATTCATCTGATGGGATGAGCTCTCGATCAACAGTATGTGGAGTGGCAGCGTCTTTAGTAGCTTGTGTCTTTTGTGGCAAAGACAGGTGAAGTGATAAGCTGAGGCGTCCCGGAGATAGAACACCCACACCTTCCGTTGATGTTGTCGGTTGAGATGCAGAGGATCCTTCTCCAGGCTGAGTCGAAGAAGATGCAATATGTTGTGGCTCCTCGATTGGAGTGTCGCTCTCTGGAGTAGCGGCTCTCTGTCTAGAAGGCCCTTTGACGGTAACCTTCTTCTTCTTCTCAGGGAGGGTCTTCTCTGGAAGAGTAACAGCTGCACCTTGTTTCCGTTTTCGGGTCTTGCCGATAATGATTGGTCCCGCAGCTATTTCCCCAGCACCTGTAGGAATGACTTCCAGATACTCATCTGGAACAGCAGCGTCATCGGGTATGTCTGGAAATACCCTGACTGGCTCTTCAACATTCCCTTCCTTGGGCCATCTTAGACTCCCTTTCAGGTTGTAGCCATGGGCAAAGGAGCGAATGGATGCATAAAAGCGAGCACACGTATGAAGTATACGTAGCTCGGTTGTGCTGGTAGCAGTTGATACTCTGAATTTAGCACCGGTACAAGCAGTGTTAAAGTATCTCCAGGCTCTCGCACCATCAATTAGCTTCCCATAATGGTAGAAGCTGGTGGAGGGATTACCAACATGAAGTTGGTCATACCAAACTGGCGAGCGAACCGACTTGGTAGATATGGTTCGAACGCACAATTATCTTCATTCCTGTATATCAGATGTGAGGGTCTGATGTACTGTAGCCATTTGAGAACTGGTACAGGCAAAGAAGTCCTTCCTTCTCCTCTATCTTCAAACTGTACGCCGAGGCAGTCGGCTGGAACCGGTGGCCTTGTGCAGAAGAAGTTCCATCCATGGGAATAGTTCAGCACTGCTTGGGTATCTGCCACTGTAGTTGCAATCCATGTGGCTTTGCTGAATTTTTGGAGGAAGACCTCCGCATTATCTCCAGGACCCGGTGGCAACAAACTGCAGTTATGATGCAGTAGCCAGCCCATTAGATAAGTGTAGGACATCTCCACCCTTGGAAAATCTTTTCGGTGAGGAGCATTGTTGATTAGTTTCTCACCAAAGGTCCATAAACCTGCATTTATTTGGCACACCATTGCCGATGGCAGGTTGATTCTGACCTTGAACACCAAACGTACTGCCGGCCATAATACGTTTCGATAGATTCTGTCTACTATGCTGATCTCGGGCACAACCCATCTCTGCAGCCATAAAGACAGAAAGCCTGCCAGCAAGGCTTCCCTGGAGATCTTCTGACTACCATGCCTCAAGTGGCTCAAGGTTTCAGTCCTCGCAGGGATGTCTCCGGTCTTTTTTGACAGATACTGGTCTGAAGACTTATGTGAGATCATTAAACTATTGATCAGATCTGAAGGGATTATTGAACAAGGGTTGATGGTTGGAGCCTTGTTTTCTTGAAATCTCCCCTGCTCGTTCTTGGATATTCTATTCTCATGGTAGAATAGATAAGTTGTCCATTTATTAGTATATTCCAAATGCGATCCACTGTCATACATAGACGTGTAAATTAAGTAATGGCACATCAGTTCTTGGTAGATCTCAACTAATCGAGGATTCTTCTCTCTAATTTCTGCTAGTTTCCGGTTTGAGGGAACATACTCTTCGTAGGGAGCTTCACCCATCGACAACTTAGAGATGAATTGCATCTCGTGCAGGGCAAGACCAATCTCACCGAGTGGGGTTACAAAAGTTCATGTTGAACTCATATACAGCTCCATCAAAGCCAAGAATAGGTTACTATTCATCGGTATACCCTGGCTTGTAGAGGCTACCGCTTCATAAAGGCCGATAGATTCCAGGTCATTCTTGAAGTTCTTCATGATCCAGGCACTAAGCTGAATCCAGTTCTGATTATATGGAGTCAACCACCCTGGTAGCCTAGGGTTGGCCTGGGGATATAATACTGCAGCCCCTATGAACTTGTTAATAAACATTGGGTCTGCACCGGTTGGATTAGAGCCGAATCTTCACTCGATGTAAATCCAGGCAACAGACCAGAGAAAGGGACACCACCACCACTGGGAACTGACGTGATACCCCATATCGTTGACTCTATCCCTCTTGAAGATGATTCTGCCCGGCCTACCGTGACTGCTGGGAGTCAGGTTCCATAGCATCTGTCGGGGATGGGTGGCATGGACGAATACGGATAAGGGATAATCTCTGGCCATATCGGGGAGATACATTGTCCTTTCTCCAAACTTGAACACCCAGGACTCCTTTTTGGGGTGTGTTTGTGATTGGAAGTCTATCGCATCCCCGAACAAGAAGGCTGGCTTCAAAAATTGTTGGTCATCTAGCGCTACCAACACTTCCCCATTTATCATGGACAGCAGCATTCTGTCCCCTTGAGCAGCTATCAGCTGTGCTCTCCCTTCAGGGTATTCTGGATTTGACTGATGGAACTCCACGTGGGACAAATTCTCCAAGTAATTTGAACCCACCATACTAGCTGGTGAGCCAAATATTTCTGCAAGCGGATGAATTTGCAGGTCCACTGCCAAAAGAAAAAGAAAAATAAAGTTAGTAAAAATCTAATTTGAATTTTTATGCAGATGACTTAACCTGAGTTTTACGCATAAAGACTCTGACTATGCAAATTTTACGCTTATGCGCAAAAAATTAAGTTGATAAAATTTTAAAGTGTAAAAGTTCTTTGTTTTACGCAAAGTCTTTTACTTGTGAATTTTACGCTGGCACGTATTGACGTGAGCGTATTTTAATTTCTACGCTGGCACATATTGATGTGAGCATATTTTGAATTTTATGCTGGCACGTATTGACGTAAGCGTATTATGAATTTTTACGCTGGCACGTATTGACGTGAGCGTATTGTGAATTTTTATGCTGGCACGTATTGACGTGAGCGTATTGTGAATTTTACGCTAGCACATTCTTGATGTGAGCGTATTATGAATTTTACATTGGCACATATTGATGTGAGCGTATTGTAATTTTTACGCTGGCATGTATATGAAAACACGTGTAGGCAACTCTAGAGGGGGGTGAATAGAGTTTGTGTCAATAATCACCAAATAAAAATTAACTCTATATCACCTCCACAAAAACAACTATCAAGATAGTAAATAAATCAGAAATAAATGCGGAAGGAATAAAGATCAGAAGAGCATTCGCAGACACAGCAGTTTTAACCTGGTTTCCCTCGTGGAGGACTAGTCCAGGCCTGAGAACTCTAGCTCAGGATTCAAATCCACTATTTGTGAAATAGTAGTTTACAACCCGTGCCTTTTCTTCAGAAGAGCACGTCAACTTCTTACAGAGGATCGCAGTGGCGATTTGCTTGGATTTTTCCAAGCGACTTGGAATTGTCCAAGTGACTTTTCTTTTCAACTCTTGCACAAAAACTTCTAGCTGAATCGCACTTGAGCACCTTGGGGCTTAGGAAGTTTTGTGGCTAGTAGATTGGAAGAGTAAGGCCCTTGACTATATAGGCTATGTAAGAGAAGAAGAATAGAAGAATGGATGGTTTCAAATGAGAGAAACCAAGGCCTATTTATAGGGTTCGGGACAAGCAGAATTCGGCCAGAATTCGGTCTGGATAATTCAAATTTTTGGCCGTTGGACAGCTGGTAGCAAGCAGGCCCTAAAAATCAGCTCCTGAAAATCAGGGGACAGAGTTCGGCCCGAACTCTGTGTGGAGGCAGAGTTCGGCCCGAACTCTGTCTCCAGCAGACAGAATTGGTCCATTGGCTTTTGGGCTTTGTGGAGCTTGGGCTTGGTTCAGGAATTGGTCTGTTGTATGGTAGAGCTTTGGAGAGATATGCTAGGGGTTGAGATGACTCAGTGCGACTCAACGTACACATTCTCCTATACTCAATAAATTGAAGATTACAGACATGGAACAAACAGGAAAACCAAGAGCCCTTTGATGATGCCTTTCTTCTGATATTTGAGCAGCCATGAAGACATCTTTTTCCCTGACAGCAGTCGTCCAAAGATATACAGATCTGAAAATCTGAATACCTTTCGGGGGCTTCGCCCCCGAACCCCCGACGGGGGGCGCTGCCCCCTCGACCCCTGTCCGCTGACCGGGCAGCGGAACCCCCGATGCGAGGCCCCGGATAGGTCGCTAGGCGGTTCGGAGAAATCTTTTTGTATGACGCCGTCTTCGCTCCATCATTAATTCTTCATTGCCTATGTCCTGTTTGATCATGTTTGATCATGCTTACTGCATGTCTACAAATACATGTTAGGCCAGCAGAATATGTTGCAGTACGATACAAGCATAGCAATATAATATGGGACAATTAGGACATTGCTAAGTATAAGTAACAACATGATATCATGTTAGGCCAATAAAATATATTGCAGTACGATACAAGCATAGCAATATAATATAGGACAATTAGGACAAAGCTAAGTTTAAGTAGCAACATGATAGTGAGTATATGAATATTAGTGACATCATTATGTTAAATTTAACTGATTAGCCATATTCAAAAACACAATGTAATCATTGGGCCAACAATCTCCCCCTTTTTGATTATGGCAAATCGGTTAAGTTTAACACAAATACAATAGATGCATATATCATTAATAAACACATACTACGAGAAGATAGTGTGCTAACTTAAACTTATTTCTCCCCCTTTGTCATGATCAAAAAAATAAGCTCCCCCGTAATAAGAGATAAAATGAACTCAAGCATAAGGAGGAAGGCATAGACAATCATGATCAAGATATACTAAATGAGGAACAATAGGAGAAGTGTGTAAAGACAAGTATAGAAACTACATACCAAAATGTAGAGTGCCAAATAGAAAATAGCTTGTCAAAACACAAATAGTTGGTAAAACTAAAAGAATATGAAAATAATCAATAGATAGTTTACCAACATGAAATCCAAGAAAGACATCCAAAAACATAGTATTACATGAAATCCAAGAAAGACATCCAAAAACTTTTGGAAGAGAATTATGAAAAAAAAATTCAGTCAAAAACCATAGGGATAAGATAATTGCAAAAAAATAGATATCAAAGAAGAAAGATACCAATGAAACTATAGATATCAAAGAAGAAAGATACCAATGAAACTATAGATATCAAAGAAGAAAGATACCAATTGAAATATACAAACTTGATATCAATTGAAATATGAAAACTTGAAACATTGATCAATGAAACTATGATAGTTACAATTGTCCACAGATAAATAGTGGAACAAAATCAAGGAATGATCAATGTAAAATATAGCAATTGAAATAAATAAACTCATTATTTACAAATCTATTTGCTTATCCAAAATTCATGCATTTGACCTCAATTACCATATCATGCTTTATGAATACTCTTTAAAATAAACATGAAGGTAAAGAAGAAAAATATTTGAGAAGGAGAAATTCAATCGACTTAAATGCTCCCCCTCAAACTATTACCAGTATAGATAAAATCATGAATTTTGGGTAAGTCCTCAACAAGGAAAGCCAAATCAATTAAACATACAAAGAGAGCCAAATCATAGAAAGTCATATCAAAGAAAGCACAATAGTCATCAAGATAAAATACGAAAGTAAATATTAACGAGATGACTCATATCAAAGAAATATGATGAAAACAATTGCATAAACTCTCATAAACCTTTCAAAAAATAACAGTATCATGACCTCAATCACTAAGATATAAATAATAATAAAAATATGGGTCAATGATGAACTAGGTATACGACATATTAAAGGGTATAAATGAATTGAACCAATTTATTTGCTCCCCCTTAAAATATGCGTATCTAGTTCCAAAGCACTTATAGCATAAATAAAATGATAACTACAAGATCTAGGGGTAAATCAACTATTGATTTCTCCCCCTTGCTCAATGCATATAAGGCTATAAAAATGACATAAAACAAATAATGTCATCTTTAGGAGAGATATCCAATAAAATAGTCACTAAAGATGAACGATCAAAATAATATCTCAATTTAGCACATGTAATCAAAAGACGACATACACTAACCTATATAGAAGAATATCATATTGAAATATGATAGATCAACGCATGTTATCTTTTGAGAAGAAAATCATCATGAAAAGAGATAAGGTCCATTAGAAAAATATTATTATGATCAAGAATAATAAGGACCATTAGAAAAATATCATCATGAAAAGGAATAATAAGGTCCATTAGAAAAATATCATTATGAAAAGGAATAATAAGGTCCATTAGAAAAATATCATCATGAAAAGGAATAATAAGGTCCATTAGAAAAATATAATCATGAAAAGGAATAATAAGGTCCATTAAAAACAATCATGATGAGAATCACAATATAGCTCAAAAGATAAAAATACAACTAAAGAAAAATGTCATCATGAATAAAGTCAATTAAATCAATCATGAAGAAAGTCAATTAAATCAATCATGAGGAAAGTCAAAATATAGCTCAAAAATAATAAAGCTCAAATATCATGTCCATGATTATCTAATTAAGAAATGATCAACCAACTTATTGCTTTACAAGGACTATGCATGTTTTACCATATATGTACCCATCAACGGGTAATAATCCAACCTTGCTAATACTAAATGAGAAACCAATGAAGTTCAAATAGCAAAGAGCATATGTGATAATCCATGAGTAGTCAAAGTAGAGTAATAAATTAACTTGATAACTACATAATTAGATAATATAGGACTACTCAATCATTAGGATCATTCATAAAGTAAACCAATAAATAATTATGATCAGTCATAAATCTCATCAAAACAAACCATATAAACAAACCAATATAGAAAAGAGTCAATCTCATTTAAAAACCATATAAACAACCAATGTAGAAAAGAGTCAATCTCATTTAAATGATTGCAAATTTATTCCAAAGAAATGTAATGATAATATGATAGAATCATGACTCAAAAGATGAGAAAAATTTAAGAGATGCTTGTCAATGACTAGTATGAAAGGAAGTTAAAGCGATGAATCACAAATCTCAATGGAAACAAGATAAAATACAAAATTTGTCAAACTAATTTTAGAAACCAAACATATGTATCTAAAATAGAATACAAATCAGAAAGAATTCATAAATCTTGTTTTTGTAAACTAGCATATCACATATAGATTGAAATTCAAGAAGATAGCTAGATGAGTGAAAGTGAACAAAAATTATGTAGCTTAACAATATATCGCAAATAAGCAAGCTAGCTACATAACTAATTAAGATTAATGAGATAGGCCATTAACATGATAAATGTGCTCATTAAATCTTAAGTCACTAACACCAAAAAAAAACACATGCTTAAGCATAGAGTTCATCATAAGGGCAATACATTTTGAATGATCAAAATGATTATATACTCTTTGCTAAGCAAGGATAAGAGTATAAGATAGCAAGCAAATGAATTAGTAAAAGACAAAAGAGATGTTCATGAAAACACAGTAAAGCAAATCTCTTTGCCAAATATTGAGATTAACCCAAGATAATGAAATAATAGATTGATCTAGAGAATGCAAAATTATAACCATTATGAAAGTGTATTCTCTAGAAATGGAAAATCTCAAAGTAGAAAATCAACCCATAATAGCTAAGGACATGAGAAGTATGATATATCAATTATATGTATTCTCATGTGCTACAAAACATCATTGGGCAATAATAATAAAATATTTATAGCTCAAATATAAGGCTTGATATGATGAAGTATTCTGGAACTTAGGGGTGGATCCAGAACTAGATAATGGTTGCATATAGACCTTAATAAATCTTCAGTCTATAAAGTATTGATCACTTTGGGTTAGCTGTAGGGGCCGGTTCCCAGCTAGCGGTAGTCCGAATGCTAGTGCACCGTGTCGCTTCAGGCTATTTACACCTGTAGGACAGAAGGACCCTTTCGACTTGTTCCCAAAATGTTCTTTACTTTTAAGAACTTAGATTTAAAAGAATATTCGCAGTATCATCAAACACCATCAATATCCAAAAATTCTAAGTATAAGAAAGGTAAATACCCAAATAACAATCAAAGAATGATCATAAAAATTTGCTAAGAGTATTTTCAAAACAAATATTTTTATAATACACTTTATGAAAATAAATATATAGAAGATTCATATTCAAAATAAGTATGATGATCTCAACAAGTAAGGTAAAGCACAAAACCAAGCAATTCTTAAAAGAACTTCCATAAAAGTCATGAACAAGACACTAATAAATATTTTCTCTCAACATTCCAACTTAAAGGCATTTGAATAAATAAATATCAACATTTGGAATCAATAATGGCCATTGGATCTAAAATTTGATCAACGGCTGAGGTTGTTTCCGGTTCTGGAACAACCAGGCCAAATTCGGCCCGAACTCTGGTAAGAGCAGAGTTCGGCCCGAATTCCGGATTCTGGTGACAGAACTGGAATCAGGCTGAAAATTGGTTAAGCGAAAGAGATCAAAATAAGAGTGAAAGACATGTATCCATAAAGTCAACAAATAAAAGCCAATAAGATATCATTAAAAGAAGACTTTAAGCTAATTAATTCAAGTGGAGATAACACAAATTTAGTCAAAAGAATCAATAGCTAAATTATAAGGTAAGCACAAGTATGAATAAATATTCTTCAAAATAATATGAAACTTGAGCTTATCTCATATACCGACATAAAGATATTTATACAAAAATAGATGTCAATATAATAAATACATGATCTACATGTAAATGAAGATTTAATGAATATAGTCATGTATCCATCATGAATGTTTGAAAAACTATCACAAATTCAAAAGCACGTATAAATAGACTTTATTAGGCAAGAACATAATTGATTCTCAAGAGGATAATCAAAATAAAATATGAGAATCGATAATGAATGTATTATGCATGCACAAGATAAAAAGTAGTATAAGTGTATACTTGTCAAGTGATAAGAAGCTTGTGCTAAACACATATATTCACAAAAACCAATTAAATACAAATCGGCAAGAAGTAACTATCTCAAAAACATTAAAAATGGAGAGTCAAACTTTAAAACAAAATTCAAGAATCAAGCTCCAATGAACTAGAGTGATATGCATGCTTTATAAAGACAAAGAATAGCGAGCATGCATATGTAAATGTGTCACACTACTAGAAAATGAGTGATAAACTACATAGTGTGAACAAATCATTTAAAGCTGTGTAACTAGTCATGCTAGATAAAAGAAAAAGAAAATCAACTAAGCATGCTAGTATTATATCTCACATTAATTTATATAATAAGCAACTAAAGGATATCAATGTGAGCTAGTAGCAAGACATAAAGAAAAACATGCTAGATTCTACAAATATAAACTATTTAGAGAGAATCGTTTAACATGTTACCAAAGTGGCTCTAGTGGCCACACTTGTGTTGGTGCAATTGCTTAGAAGATGACCTTTGAGCTTTGCAACCACCAACACGCTTCCTCGGTGCTATGTCCTGATACAAGTAGCTCCACCTACAATATTAGGCGAAGACTTTGGTATCCAAATAAACTTGGATCCACATTTGTTAGCTTTAGGGACCCATATACTATTTACTCTAGTATTGGTAGAAAAACTCCTACGAATAGGACAAGTTACACTCATGTGTCCAATACGAGAGCAATAGAAGCACCTAATACTAGTGTGTGCACATGTATCAGAATGAGCATGATTATGAACATGTGACATACTAGAATGATGAATATTTCTAGAGTGAGCATGCATGGATTTGGTCTTAAGAAAATCATGTTCTAATAGCAAATCATTATGCACACAAGTAAGAGAATTACTATGCATAGATTTGGTCTTAAGAATATCATGTTCTAATAGCAAATCATTATGCAAACAAGTAAGAGAATCAAATTTAGCATTTAAAGCATAATTCTCTTTTTCAAATAAAGCAATTCTAGAAATAAAATCATCATTTTGTTTCTTTAAAGAGTCAATAGAAGAATCATGCAAATGATTTAGCTCATGTGCTTGCTTCTTAAGATCTTCTATTGATGAGGAAAGAGATTTGATTTTCAAAATTAAAGAATCATTCAAACTCTTTAAAGAAACACAAGATGAGTTTTGAGAATCAAGTCTAAATAATAAATCAATGTTTTTATTTCTCAAAGACTCATTAGATTCTTCTAAATGAATAACCTTTTCTACAAGTTCTTCATTTGTAGAATGAAAAGCCTTAGCAAACTTTAAGGAATGGTTAGCCATGGCTTTCCACTTAGAGCACTTATTGCATTTAGAAGAAACATGATTGTCTATGCTACTAGAAGAAAAACCCTCTTCATCGGAGGAGGAAGAATATGATGCCATACACAAATAAACAAGGATCTACTCTAAGGATGTTAAGCCTAACAATAGAGACCTTGCTCTGATACCAATTGAAAACACGTGTAGGCAACTCTAGAGGGGGGTGAATAGAGTTTGTGTCAATAATCACCAAATAAAAATTAACTCTATATCACCTCCACAAAAACAACTATCAAGATAGTAAATAAATCAGAAATAAATGCGGAAGGAATAAAGATCAGAAGAGCATTCGCAGACACAGCAGTTTTAACCTGGTTTCCCTCGTGGAGGACTAGTCCAGGCCTGAGAACTCTAGCTCAGGATTCAAATCCACTATTTGTGAAATAGTAGTTTACAACCCGTGCCTTTTCTTCAGAAGAGCACGTCAACTTCTTACAGAGGATCGCAGTGGCGATTTGCTTGGATTTTTCCAAGCGACTTGGAATTGTCCAAGTGACTTTTCTTTTCAACTCTTGCACAAAAACTTCTAGCTGAATCGCACTTGAGCACCTTGGGGCTTAGGAAGTTTTGTGGCTAGTAGATTGGAAGAGTAAGGCCCTTGACTATATAGGCTATGTAAGAGAAGAAGAATAGAAGAATGGATGGTTTCAAATGAGAGAAACCAAGGCCTATTTATAGGGTTCGGGACAAGCAGAATTCGGCCAGAATTCGGTCTGGATAATTCAAATTTTTGGCCGTTGGACAGCTGGTAGCAAGCAGGCCCTAAAAATCAGCTCCTAAAAATCAGGGGACAGAGTTCGGCCCGAACTCTGTGTGGAGGCAGAGTTCGGCCCGAACTCTGTCTCCAGCAGACAGAATTGGTCCATTGGCTTTTGGGCTTTGTGGAGCTTGGGCTTGGTTCAGGAATTGGTCTGTTGTATGGTAGAGCTTTGGAGAGATATGCTAGGGGTTGAGATGACTCAGTGCGACTCAACGTACACATTCTCCTATACTCAATAAATTGAAGATTACAGACATGGAACAAACAGGAAAACCAAGAGCCCTTTGATGATGCCTTTCTTCTGATATTTGAGCAGCCATGAAGATATCTTTTTCCCTGACAGCAGTCGTCCAAAGATATACAGATCTGAAAATCTGAATACCTTTCGGGGGCTTCGCCCCCGAACCCCCGACGGGGGGCGCTGCCCCCTCGACCCCTGTCCGCTGACCGGGCAGCGGAACCCCCGATGCGAGGCCCCGGATAGGTCGCTAGGCGGTTCGGAGAAATCTTTTTGTATGACGCCGTCTTCGCTCCATCATTAATTCTTCATTGCCTATGTCCTGTTTGATCATGTTTGATCATGCTTACTGCATGTCTACAAATACATGTTAGGCCAGCAGAATATGTTGCAGTACGATACAAGCATAGCAATATAATATGGGACAATTAGGACATTGCTAAGTATAAGTAACAACATGATATCATGTTAGGCCAATAAAATATATTGCAGTACGATACAAGCATAGCAATATAATATAGGACAATTAGGACAAAGCTAAGTTTAAGTAGCAACATGATAGTGAGTATATGAATATTAGTGACATCATTATGTTAAATTTAACTGATTAGCCATATTCAAAAACACAATGTAATCATTGGGCCAACAGTATAGACGTGGGCGTATGTTTTATTTTTACGCTGACATGTATAATGTGGGCGTATTTGTTATTTCGATTTCTATGCTGACACGTATAACGTGGGCATGAAATTTAAAAGTTTAAGTCCTCTTCTTCTCCGGCGAACTCACGGCCGAAGTTAGGTAGTATTCTACCTTTCATGGCCGGAGCCACAGCCGGGTTGATTGGTCGAGGCGTCGCCGATGATGGGATGTTGGCTTCTGCGCGGTCGGCCGTCGATGAAGCTGCGACGGGCTTCTTGCCCTTGCTTTCGGCGGCGGTCTTGCTCTTGGGCGCCATGGATTTGAGTTGAGATTTTGAAGAAAGAAGAGTAATGAAGTTCGGGATTGCAAAAGACAAGTAAAGTTCTCTCTCTACTCATAAGGCTCTATTTATAGAGAAATTTAAAAATCGGTTCAAATCTCCGAAGTTTACGCTGACGGTTGGATATCTCGACTTTTACGCGAACCGTTGGGTATTCTGAATTCAACGCAAACAGTTGAATATCCCTGATTTTACGCTTCTGTTCAAAGTATTTCAAATTTTGAAAATAATTTGAAAACTTTGAAGGGGGTCTTGTAGGAGCATAAAAAGTACTTCATATACCAAGTCAAAGAAGTTGAGAGCTTTACCCAAGTCAAACATAGTCAAACTCAGACTTTACGCAAGTCAAATAGAGTAAAACTCTACGCGAGCTACTTTACGCGAGAGCTATCCTCAAAGCTTTTACGCGAAGGACAGACTGTCAAAGCATCGCATTTAATGTGCGTGATACTGTTTCTGACATAATAATTTTCTGACAGTGGACAGCACAGAAGCCGAGAAGATTTGATTTTCACCAAACCCAACACTTGTCGTTTAGTGTGCAGATGGGCTACTTTACGCTCAAGAAATTGCTTCTTTTACGCACGAAAGCTATTCGAGCTTTTACGCTCAAGACTGTTGTGCGCGTAAAGTTTATTTGAGCTAATTTTACGCTCAAGGCTATTTTTAGCCACTTTATGTGGAAAGTTTATTTTGGGCTATTTTACGCCCAGTCTGCTACTTTACGCAGGAAGTATATTTTGGGTCATTTTTACGCCCGATCTTTTCTGGCTACATGAGAACGTGGTCTGCTTACGTGGCTTTCATGTCACACTTATCGAGGAACGTGTGTACGTGCTCTTCCTATTTTGTTGAAGTAGTGGAACACGTGTCACCATACGTAGAGATCACAATTCTACATGGGACACGTGTTGTCATACGTAGAAGATGATTTTTATCATGGGTGACAGTTACTTGTACAGAGACCAAACTTTGTTGCTTTTTTACGCACAGAGGTCTAGTCTATAAATAGACTTATTTTTTTTATAAAAAAATATCAAGAGATTAGAAGAGATACATGAGAGGAGATTCTGAGAAAACTCATACTTTTAGAGTGATATTCCCAGAAGCATTTCTTCAACTTTTTCTCAAGAACAGGATGAAGCAAAGCAGGAAAGCATTCGACTGTGCCATCAGTGTCGTTGCTCGATACCTTTCTTGTGACTTAGTTCTTCCGATTGTTCGTCTTCTTCAAGCAGTTTTCTTCATCATCATCGTATGGTCCAAGGAACAAAGTGATCGCTCTCAGATCAGACTTCCATAGCAATACTTCCCAGAACAATTTGTACTTTTTTGTACTTTTTCTCGTTTTCTTTCAAAAGCCAATTTAAGGCATTTTGTTAAGTAAAACAGTGGTGAATTCGGCCAAGACTGTGGCTCCTCTTCTAGATGATGATCCTCTCAATGAGTATATCAATACTCATAACAATATACCTTCAGCGGATGATGTTATCCTTGGAGAAGAACTTGCGTATTTCCTTAGTAAAGGTTTATCTTTGAATTACTCCGATGTCTATCAATCTGTAAACCACTACATAGATACGATATACGCTCTAGAGAACGGTATAGGACCACACCTCTGTATGCCGGTCACGATGCCTCACCTGCGGGAAAACATTTACCCAGAAGATATCCACTACTTCATCGTTCCAGCCAGAAAGAAGGATGAAGAACTGATCATCTTCGGTCGTATAATTGGCAAGAGAAAGTTTGTTCCAGACTCTACTTCTCCCAAGCACAACACAGAGGCTGACTATGACTCTGGGAAAATGCAACTTTTTCGATATAGTTGGCAGGCCAAGAATATCGTACAGAACATGGGATATGACATCAAAAGCGACCAGGGGCTAAATTACGGCCGGGGACGACGATTGTCAATACGACACTTTGCTCCTTCCGACAAACCTAAGAACTACTATTAACGAAACGGTGTTGGTTTGGGCTATGTCACTCCTCCAACAACTCCCGAAAGATCAGATGATGAAGCAGATCATTGTTCTTATTCTTCTGACTCCTCCCTCTGGGACTCAGACTCCAGTATTGGCGACATATTCAAGACAACGCTGTCCCTCAACATGGTTTCCGTGGACTAAATTGCAAACGATGACCAATCAATCGAGCTTGAACAATAGGCTCAAAAGATAGATACTAGGTGGGAGATGCGCTTCGAACAACGTGAACCACCTACCGAAGATGAAGTCATCCAAGTCAATCTAGGAGATAAAGCATCTTTCAAACCAATCTTCATCAGCAAAAGTCTATCTGATAACAAACGCCAATCTCTTATACAGCTTATAAGAGAATAGATCGATGTCTTCGCATGGAGCTATGAAGACATGCCAGGCTTGGACCCTAAAGTCGCCATGCATCGCCTGAATATTTTGCCTAAAGCTAAGCCGGTGAAACAACAACAACGACGATTCCGACCAGACGTCATGGAAGCCATCAAGAATGAAGTCAAGAAGCTCATTGCCAATGGATTCATTCACGAAGAACAACACCCAGACTGGGTTGCCAACATCGTCCCAGTCATGAAAAAGAACGATAAATTTTGAGTTTGTATTTATTACTGTGATTTGAACTCTGCATGCCCGAAGGACGAGTTTTCTCTACCGATCATCGACGTAATGATCGACAATACTTGTGGCTTCGAGCGGATGTCCTTCATGGATGGGTTCTCAGGCTACAACCATATCAAGATATTCCCTGACGATGAAAAGCACACATCTTTTCGAACACCGTTGGGGGTATACTGCTATACAGTGATGCCCTTCGGATTGAAGAATGTAGGGGCGACATACCAGCTAGCCATGAATACAATTTTTTACGATCATTTATGCAAAACAGTAGAATGCTACGTAGACGATATCACAATTAAAAGTCGTCTCAAGGGCAACCACCTCCAAGACCTGAGAACGGTGTTCGAACTAATGTGCGCACACCAACTCAAGATGAATCCGACCAAGTCTTTTCTGAGAGTCTCCAGCGGCAAGTTCTTTGGTTTCGTCATCACTTCAAAAGGTATACATCTAGACCCAGAGAAAGTGAAGGCTATCCTCGATATGCATCCTTCAAGAAACCTCAAAGAGCCAAGCGGACTACAAGAAAGGCTAGCCTACATCATACGATTTATTTCAAACCTCTCTGGAAGGTGTCAACCATTCACTCAGCTCATGAAGAAAGGCGTGTCTTTCGTCTGGACTGAACAATGTCAACGCACATTCGACGATATGAAGCCGTATCTTACAAGCCCTCCAGTATTGGTAACTCCAATAATGGGGAAGCCCTTCTTACAATATGTTCGCACTATGGACCATTCTTTTGGAACCCTATTAGCTCAGAAGAATGAAGGCGGCCATGAACAGGCAATCTACTACCTCAGCCGCACAATGGCGAGTGCCGAACACAGATACACACCGGTGGAAAAGGAATGCCTTGCACTAGTATTTGCCATCCAAAAGATACGTCACTACGTGTCTGGGCAGACTATCTACATCATATCTAAAGTCAACCCTCTCAGAATACTCATGACTAAACTGGGTTCTCTCAATTCCCGTTTATCTACATGGGCAATGCTGTTGACTCCATACAATATGATATTCGTTCCTCAGAAGGCAGTAAAAGGCCAAGCATTAGCTGATTTCCTAGCAGCTCATTCGGTGCCAGAATCTTCCAAACTCTATGACAAAATCTCCGACGAAGTGGTGGAGTCCAATACTGCAATTGAAGAAATCCCCATTTGGCGAATATTCTTTGACGGCGCTTCAAGAACAGCACCCAAAGAAAATATCGTGGCTGGAGTAGGTGTCGTGCTCGTGTCACCTGATCATCTGGTTATACACCGTACATATTCTCTCGTGGAACCATGCACCAACAACGTGGCCGAATATAATGCTCTATTAATCGGCCTGCAACTGGCAAAGCAACTGGGAGTTGACTATCTAGAATCTTACGGCGATTCCAAGCTAATAGTAAGTCAGGTCCGAGGGGATTATGAAGTTCGCCACGAAGATCTCATCCCCTACTACAGAGCAACAATTGAGTTGGCGTCTACTTTCGCTGGATTCTTCATCGAGCACGTACTTCGACTACAGAATATAGAAGCAGATGCTTTAGCCGGTCTCGCCGCTTTCTTGACCGTTCCAACCAATACTTAGCAGTCGATCACAGTGTCTGGTCGAGAACTATTCTGTGTGAAAAATGCCTTGCATATTCATCACAGTTACGCAGCAGAAACAAACGTCGATGTCAAAGACTGGAGATTTCCTTTCATAGACTACGTTGTCTATGGAATCCTCCCTGAGGACCTGAAGGAAGCAGTATCCATCCAAAGACGATCCCTCAGATTTTACTACGATACAGCTACCAAGATGTTGTACCGACGCTCTTACGACGGGCTACTGCTATGATGCTTATCAGACACAGAAGCCAAACATGCACTCCGGGAGGTGCACGATGGAGTTTGTGGTGCACATCAACCAGGCCCCAAATTACAAGATTGTCTCAAAAGAATAGGTTATTACTGGCCCACAATGATAGCAGATGTTGTTGAATATGCAAAGAAGTATAGATCTTATAAGTTCTACGCCGATTTCATTCATCAACCTTTGGAGTTTCTACACCCGTCGACAGCATCTTGGCCGTTTGAAGCCTGGGGCATGGACGTCATAGGACCAATCAGCCCGCCATCCTTCAAAGGACATCGGTTCATCCTAGCCATAAATCTCCAAATGGACGGAAGATATACCGCTCACCGAAGTGAAGACGTCAAACGTGATCAGTTTTATCAAATATCAAGCCATCTACCACTTCAGCCTACCTCGCAGGATCATCCATGATAATGGTCCACAGTTTGCAAGCCATGTATTCTATCGGTTCTGCGATAAGAACCGAATCCAGAATGTAGCCTCTACTGCCTACAATCCAGCGGCTAATGGGCTAGCAGAATCCTTCAATAAAACCATCATAAAACTTCTCAAGAATTTTGTGTCTTCAAACAAGCACGATTGGAATGAGAAGCTTGGTGAATATCTATGGGCCTATCGTACAACGGTCGGGACTCTAACAGACAGTACGCCATTCTCTCTGGTTTATGGGAGCAAAGCAGTTCTTTCCCTAGAAATCCAGATTCCTTCTCTTCGAGTAGCCTTAGCCAGCGAGTTGACTACCGAAGAAAGCTACCGTCTGCGACTCCAGGAGCTCGAAGCGCTAGACGAAAAACGCTTGTTAGCTCAGCAGCGCATTGAGCTATACCAAGCACGTCTTTCCAGAGCCTTCAACAAAAGGGTGAAGAAAAGAATCTTCCAAGTCGGTGATCTAGTCTTAGCAGTGAGAAGACCAATGGTCATGACGCACAAAACAAAAGGAAAATTCTAGCCTAAATGGGAAGGTCCCTTCATCATAGAATCAGTGTATTCTAATGGTGCGTACCGACTAACCAAGCCTGATGGTGACTTGCTCATGATGCCTATCAACGACAAGTTCCTGAAGAAATACTATGTGTAACCTTTTTTGCTCACATGCGTTCAATCATGTAAATGTATAGTGCGATGTTTATATGATTCAAAAAAAACTATCTAACTATTATCCGTATTTCAAGAGTCTTGAATACGCCCTGGATAATAGGTCCTCTAAAATATTTCCCCAGCGGAATCATTTCCGTTTTTTTGACTCCGTCCAAACTCGGTTTGACGAAAACAAGTCACATCCATATTACCTCTGAATTATTTTTCGATAATTATTTCCCCAGTGAAATGATTATGTTTTGCCATGTCCACATAACCTCTAAGCAAAGCATTCATCGAGGATAATCACGTCCCTATTACCTCTGAATTATCCACTCCCCCCCTAAATGCTATATATCTTTCCACGTCCATATTACCTTTGGTCAGATATAGAACAATCTTCTGCTATTACGTCCATATTACCTCTACTAGCAGCTTCATTCAACTTATTATCTATATTCGAATAAGTTGAATAAAAAATAGATAATAGGTCCACATTAATTCTCCAGCGGAATACCCACCAGAAAACTCTTACACAAATGTTGTATTAGGCCCTCTAATACAAGCACCACAGATACCACAAGCAAAGAAGGGAGTGAATGCATTTTGTTTATTCAAAATCAGTTACATTCACAGGACTACATCTCATAAGCAAACCAAAAAGTTCTTCATCTCGTCATCTGGATGAGAAGTAAAGGATTAAATTGATGACCGAAGGAAGCGAAACATAAACTAAAGCTAAAGACAAACAGAAGTACCGAGACAAAATACGGACATTTATGGGAACCCTCGAATCCTAGTCGTAGCGAGGCATATACCATTCCCTCAACCACTTCTCATATGAAGGATCTATTTGATCAAGGTCCTCGGCCGGGACAGGAAGGTCAGAACTCCCAGTGCTACTACCCTCAGACTTGTGCTCCTCCTTTACAGCAGCTTCAATCTTGGGAGTAATTTCCTCCCCGATGGGTGCCAGCCCTACTTTTTTCTCAATTTTTGGTATCACCTCCTCCTTAACAAACAATGACTCTTGCTTGATGAAAGGAGGCGGCATCTCCTCCTTCACAACGGTCTCAGCCTTTGGCATGGATGCTTCAAGAGTGAAAGACAGAAGAAAAAATTAGACTCAAAAATCTGCAAAAAAAACTAAGTTCTGAAAGGCTTTCATGCGCTCAAGGGGCTATGCGCCCAAAGGGATATGCGCCCAAAGCAAATGGGCGCATAACACACGAACAGTACGTGGGCGCATAATATGTCATAGCACGTAGGTGCATAACATGGCAACATGTAGGCGCATAGCTCACCACAGTATTGGCGTATGACTTCTGTGAGCGCATAATGATGCCCACAGAAGTATGTTGCCTTAGGCGCAAGCGCCCAGGCAGAAGAAAAGTCCGAGCATCGCAAATTAATGTCCGAGACTTTATTTTTGAAAGCATGCCCTCACCCATAATCGGGTCCTGGACTGCCGAGGACGCTACCGCCGGAGGAGAGCCACTCGGCGCAGCCCCCTTGCCCTTCGCGGGTTTCTTCGCGACCTTGGGAGACATAGTTCTCAAAGGAAGAATATGAAGAGTTTTCTGAAAAATTCTAAGTGAAGGAAATAATGTGCTCTCTCTCTCTCTCCTTCAGGGCCTATTTATAGGCACATGCTGCTTCTTATGCGCCCACTAGGCCTTATGCGCCTATACGCCCATTGCGCAGTATGCGCCCACAATGGCCTATGCGCCCACGTGGAGAACCAACTCCTTGCACACTATGCGACTGTCACTTGCTGACGTGGACAACGTACGAAGGATGGACCTCTTCAAATTCCATCCCGATGAATCTGTCAGTTCAGATTTCAAGGAAGATCTCAACAGTCGTATCTCCCTGACAGGCTGGCCAAACACTTTGCGCCCAAGGAGAGAAGCCGTGCTATGCGCCCATTACATCACAAGAAGACAGTCCATGCTTCTTTCAAAGTATTTCGAACTCGTTCAAGTATCGAAAATTTTGAAGGAGATCTTATAGAAGCATGAAAATTTTAGCAAATTAAGCCTCATGCGTCCAAAGCCAGAGGAGGATATACGTCCATCACCCTGTGAAGCTATATGCGTCCATCACCCTATGAAGCTATATATGCGCCCATCACCCTTTGAAACTATATGCGCCCAGCATCCTGTGAAGCTATATGCGCCCATCATCCTGTGAAGGAGGACGCATAGCCTGAAACAGGGCTATGCACCCAAGCCTGACTCAGTCAAAGCCATGATCAAAACGTGCACCGAAGCATACGGCCACGTCAGTCTCCACGAGCAGTCGTGCACCGAAGCATGTGACCACGTCAACACCACGATCAAACCACGATCTCACAGCTTGTATGCATCTACACCCTATGCGCCCAAGGTAGGGTTATGAGCCCACATGAAAACCAGTGTGTTTCCTTCATGTGGGCGCATAGCATCATTCCAGGTCAAGAACGACTATAAAAGGGGGATCTCATCCCTCTTCAAAACACAGAACGGAGAGCATTTTCAAGAGCCAAATTGATGTACTTCTTGCCAATGAGCCGAGAGTTAGCAATTTTCTTAGGTTTTCTTCCACTTTTGTAATCGGAGTGTCAATGGAGTAAAAGAGCAACTGTCGCTCGATCTCCATCGTCCCATTCTCCAGAATTCTTTTTTTGTACTCGGGGATCCTCAGCGCAGGATCTCTCAGGCATACTCGATTTGTGGTGCCTTGCGCCAATAAAGAAAAGACAGCATTTTTTTCTTTTCTTTTTGTGTGTGTCCACAACGATCAGTGAAACCCATATTTTATAGTAGAGAGAACATATTTGGTACACAAATTTTGAGGACAACATATCTGCTTCCTATGTACTTAGGTCGCTTTGGCCATGTCATAATGGAAACTCTTGCTAATTGTGATCTACTATATGTTTTATCCAAAGATGTACTATTTTTTTTATCATTTACCCTTATACAATTCCAATATTTATTGTATCTTATATATAATACTAAAAGTTGTAAACTTCATCGTGAATATTTTATGTTCCAAAAGTATTATTTTCCAACCTTATATATTTCAAAGTATGTTTAAATTAGTCCAACGCTTGTAGCTCATGTGGAAAGAAGCGTAGACACCAGGCAGAACCGACATGGTTCGAGCCCCCAACCGTAAGGACGTGTAGGTGTGTGCGTGTTGTAATAAAAACGTATGTTTAACTTAACTAGAGATAAAATATCTAACTTACACATATTTTTGTTAACATAATTATTCAACACTAATAATTACACATTTGCATCTAGAATAAATATTCATGACTCAAAAATTAATATTTTTTTTAAATATTCAATACTATTTTAAAATAAATTTGTTATTCAAATATATATTGTGTCCCTCCCCCTACACACACACACACAGAGAGAGAGAGGGGGTTGGGCGGAGGGGTCGGGGACCCAAATAGAGAAGAGGGGTGTGGGTTTAAGGGACAAAACATGTGGTTTCAGTTTGTCATTAATCGTCCCTTCGGTCTCTAGGACATTTTCTTTAGGCTTTTTCTAAGGGCACCACACAAATTTCTAGGGGCTATCACTTACTAGGGGACAGCCCAGGTTTGAGGAACTTTTACTGGGGACGTCCCAAAAATTACTTGGGGCTATCCCACCCTCCCCCCCCAAACCCTCTCTTTCATTTCATTTTCATAAAAAAATTCTCTCTCTTCAAAACCCTCTACTCTCCAAAAACCTACTCTTCAAAACCCTCTCTCTATAATCCTACTCTCCAAAACCCTCTCTCCAAAACCCTACTCTTCGAAGATCATCAATGGCACCGAAGAAGAAACCCTCATCACAAGCTAGGTATGTTTCCTAATTATTGTATAATTTATTTTACATTTCAAAGTACATTTTAAATCTTTGAGAAATCTCTTAAATGTTATTATAAATTAGGTTAGAACAATTCAAAGTACATTTCGAAATCGAAAATCTTCTTTTTTTCGTTTAAACGTAACCTAGAACACGAAACTGTTGTTCGGCTGGTCGTCATCCCTAAGGACTGCTGAAGAACGAGCAGTCCTACTGCCAAAGTGGACTGCCATGCATTTTGCAGTCCTGTTATAAAACAGGACTGCATGAAGCTTGGCAGTCCTATTATAAAATAGGACTGCCATCTCTCTGGCAGTCCTGTTATAAAATAGGACTGCCATCTCTCTGGCAGTCCTGAAAGAATGATGGACTGCCAGGAGCATGGCAGTCCTGAAGGCCAACTTCACAATTTCATTTATATACATTATTTAATGACTCTAACCCTATAATACTAACCCTATGTTGTCCTGTAGTCCTGTGGCCTCTCCCAAAAGAAAGAGACCCCCAACCGCATCCTTGCGCAGGGAACGTAGTGAGCAGCCTCGTCCTCTTGATAGACCAATCAGAATTTCAGAACCGCAGCGAAAAGGGGAACAACCACACCCCTATTCTCGTTCGAAGCAATGAGGTCCTCCTAGTCCTCCGCCTTCTTCCGATGACGACGACAACGTACCTATCAGCGAAATTCTACGATGAGGTAGTTCTGGTGCCGGTCCTTCTGAAGATCCTGTTCGTACGCCCGGTGCCGGTCCTTCTGAGGATCATGTTCGTTCGGCCGATGTCGATCCTTCTGAGGAGGAGGAGCTTGTCCGTCCGCCGGATTGCTCAATGTTGTTGTCGTTTGACAACCACATTGCTTATAAAATATAGAAGAACCCGGTATGTATACTATGTTTGTAAGTTTCCGTTTATATATATATATATATATATATATATATATATATATATATATATATATATATATATATATATATATATATATATATTTCATAATCGTATTTTTATTATCTTGTACGACATACAGGAGAGCTGTCGTATTCTTAGGGCCGTGAGCCACGGGAGGAAGTGCATTGCCTAGTCTCTTAACCATTTACCCGATGACGTCCAGAGAAAAATATTTCCTACCAGTCTACAAAATTTGGCTAGATATGCCTACAAGACGCAGGACAGTGCTCTCATATCGACCTTTGTGGAGAGATGGCATCCGGAGACCAACACATTTCATTTTCCAGCCGAGGAGTTGACCATTACCCTGGACGACGTCTATCAGATACTGGAGTTGCCGGTGGAGGGGCGCGCCATGACAAATGAATATTTATGTACTGAGAAGGATCTCGAGTGGTACGATCGTATAGTTTATTTTGTAGAAGAGAATCTTGGGGTGGAGGCCACTACCTTTACAACCCTGCCGGGCTTTAAGAAGTCCTATGGAATTCCTCTGTCATGGTTGGTGGCGAATTTCAAAGGCCCGCATGAGGCGGATGATGAAACCGTTGAGAGGGTGGCCCGGGCATACATGTTCTTCATACTTGGATCGGTCGCCATTCCAGACAAGTCAGAAACCTTTATACATGCTAGGTATCTTGCGAACCTATCTGTTATAGACGACGTAGGAGCCATATCCTGGGGAAGCGGTATACTTGCTAATCTTTACCGCGAGCTTGGTATAGCATTCCGTGTCGGAACCAAGACCATGGCGGAATGCCAGACTCTACTCCATGTAAGAAAATTTCTAACATTTTAAACTAATATACTAGCTAAATTTTGTTGTTAATTTATTGACTATTCATTTACAAATTGTATATGCATGGATATACGAGCACTTTTCGATGCTCAAGCGGGGTGAGCTGAACCCACGCTATCAGGAGCATCTTCCTAGAGTGTGTCAATGGAAGCCAACTCAGCTGGAAACTAAAAATTATGAAACACTGGTTTCCATTCGTGATGCTCTGGATAATTTGGTGCCAGAAGAGGTTAGTAGATAGCACGTAAATAGCGTAGACTATTTATTCGGTATGTTTATTTGTTGACTATTTTCTTTTAACTTTTGTCCTACAGATAGTTTGGTACCCATACCGGGATCTCCGGCAGTTAAATCGCCATCTGCAACCAGTATGTCTATTTCATGGTATGATCACATGCTATGATATTATGGAGCCTTACATGCCTGATAGAGTATTTCGTCAGTTTGGCCTCGTACAAACTGTGTCGCAGCACACATTAAGGTTATTGGAGCCTCCGTACGGGACCCAACCTTTGAACTACAAGCCGCCCTATTTCGACTGGATGACCGACTGCTACTCTGAGTGGCAACGACATTTGCTGGGGGAAGAACTTCGACAACCGGTAGAGGAGTTGTACGACTGCAGCGACGACTACATGCCATACTACTTGGCAGTCGGACATCCTAAGTTGTCGAACCCTACAAATCCAGGGCCCATTGCCGTTGGAGCTCTAGGACCTCTGCCTTCCAAAAATGTCTTGTACGCTTCATTGGTCAAGATGGTATGTTTATAAATTATAGTTTGTAAATATTTTCAAATTTAACTTTCTTATTTGACGTTTTGTCCATTACAAGATACTCGGGTGAAGGCTTTAGCGAAATCCCTCCGATCGGGCTGCCAGAACGATGAATGTGTCAATATCGCGAACCAGTTGGAGCACATCGACGACACTGTCGAATTTTCGTTCATGCAAAATCGGAAGGCGCGTACGAAGGCCCGGCATGATCACAGCTACATTATGTTTTCTATTATGAAAATTGTATTTTAGAAATTGTGATGTTTAACTCGTTGGATACATTATGAAAATTGTATTTTGGATACATGGAAATTGTGATGATTAACTTGGATATTTAACTTGTTGGCGATATGTTTAAATTGTGATGTTTAATTTGTATGTGTAAATTCTATGTTTAAATTGTGATGTTTAAGTTGTGATGTTTAACATGGCAGTCCTCATTCACACTATGTTTAAGTTGTGATCAAACTCACACACAGTGAGTTTTGATCAGGACTGCCAGACCACTGACAGTCCTAATATGAATCAGGACTGCCAGTGGTCTGGCAGTCCTGATCAAACACGCACATAGTGAGTTTTGATCAGGACTGCCAGACCAGTGTGAATGAGGACTGCCAGACCACTGGCAGTCCTAATATGAATCAGGACTACCAGTGGTTTGGCAGTCCTAATCAAACTCACACACAGTGAGTTTTGATCAGGACTGCCAGACCACTGGCAGTCCTAGTGTGAATGAGGACTGCCAGTAGTCTGGCAGTCCTGATCAAACTCACACACAGTGAGTTTTGATCAGGACTGCCAGACCACTGGCAGTCCTTATGTAAATTAGGACTGCTAAGGACTGCCAGTGGTCTGGCAGTCCTGATCAAAACTCACTGTGTGTGTGTTCAAAACAGAAAAAATAAAAAATGAACACAAGTAGGATATTTTACACAAGTACATATTGCACACATAATGCAAGCACATGAAATTTGACTTCACACGTACAGCAGACAGGAAAAAGTAAAAAACAAAAAACATATATTTGACTTCACATTTCAAAATGATATACTTTAATGTTTACAAAATGGGTCATCCATATACAAAATATGAAAATTTCATTCAGTCGATTTCGACGTCGTAGTAGCCAACCGGTAAGTCTGTTGGCTCTTCCATCTTCAACAGTTTCCTACAATGATTGATTTAATGATCAAAAGGTTTGGTCAAGGACTTCGCTTCTCCCGCTGCTATTTTGTACCAAACTGTTGTAGGTGGAGGAATCCGAGAATGATCGATCATCCTTAGCATGACAAAGTGATCTTTGATTTGACCTATAGTACATAGATTAGTTTGTCTGTGCTCCGCCGGAGGAGCGCACATCGAAAAAAAAGTATTGTGAATCCCCGTCGAATAAAGTACAACAGGGATCCGGTACCGATTAGCACTTGTCAACAAACTTGCAACTGTTTCTTCGCTTAGGATGCGGGAGTATAATGAAAGACGACTCTTTAATTCCTCGTACAACTCCTGCCTCACTTGCCTCCATCCGTCTTTGTCAGAATAACCGAGATGTATTGCAAGTATATGAAATCCGCAATGGCCATCCCCCGGGACATCAATAATAGACCAGATGTAACTGCGAATCTCAGGATGAAAATGTGGATATACAAATCCAACGTTTGTCTATCCACAGTATCTTCGTTTGCAATATCTGTTTTCTCCTTTTTTCAGCGAATGATAAGCTTGCTCTTTCGTGCAGGCCAAGCTTGCTCTAAGCTTCGTTCAATATGCTCAAAGGATGATGGATCTCTCTTAGTTGACTCAAGCCTTCTCTTCTGTGAACTACTCATTCTTGTTTGAGCCCTGCCCTTAGGATTGGAAATAACGGACGGCTCATGCATTCTAGTAGTCATCGAACATGCAAGTTCTTGGATTTTAACCTCAATGCACTCCCGCTCTGCTCCTGCTGAGGCACACCACCGTGCGTGGAGAAGTTTCACTTGTGGCAAAGAGAAGAAATCACCGTCTGTCTTCACCACGGACATTATAGACAACTGTCTCCAACGTTCATCGACAGCAACTACTGGAATAGGAATGGACTGACGACGATATGAATTAATCTCATGGGCACAATGGAGGCCCAGTGTATGTCGATATACACACCCACAAACCTGAGGATCAAAGCCGACAAACTTTGACCTATCAATCTCTTCAAATATGAAATCCAACGCCTTGTGAGAAATGACACGCATTAAAGAATCCAAGAGGACTTCATTTCTATGCTCATGTTTGACAATATTTAAGCTCATCTCAAATGATGCCTTAATTTTGTTCACCGTCCAATCTATTGATAGATGTATCGTTTGCCAAACCGAAACAAAGTTGTCTTGGGATGACTTTAAATGCCTCTTTAATACTGAGTATGCTCCTTCGACACGGTTGGTAGTTATCGTACCGTAATGCTTCACCACATTCGTCCATGCTAAGACGAATTGTTCTTTGTGCGGTTCAAGCCATGTCTCTTTGATGTAAGAAATGCATGCCGGCTCCCTCCCCTCCCACTTCTCCTTGAACAAGTACCAGCAGCGTCGTAACGGTCTATCGTACTGGCTCGCCATACACAATTCCAGTTATGGTTGAATTCGTCAAAAAATTGCATGTCAAGTTTACCATCCACTTTTCCTAACTTCAACTTACATTGGGATTGTATATTACGATTTACATGAAGAGTGCATAGCAATGTATCCGCTTGAGGAAACACAATCCGAATAGCATTAATTAGAGCATACTCTCTGTCGGTAACAAAAACAGAGGGCTCTCTCTGACCGGTGTAAAGTGTTTTCAGTTTCTCCAACGCCCATATGTAGTCTTCAACTTTCTCACTCTTCATGATGCAAAAAGCAACTGAAAATGTTTTCCATGTAGAGGTGAAGCCGACAACATGAAAGAGAGGCATCTTGAACTTATTGGTCTTGTACGTGCAATCAAGAACTAACACGTCGGCGAAAGACCGAGCCAAATGTGTGCAATCGAGATGAGCCCAAAAGATTGAAATAACTTCATTGCTCTGAGGATGTCTTCTATGGTGCTCAACATAATGATTATCTCCAAGCAATTTCAGCACTTCTTGCATCGCCATTCTCGATTTCGACCGAATGACGTTAGAAGAAGATAGGGAGTTGTATATTGACTTCATTGTAGACTTGTTCTTCTCATCTTCATGTCGTATGACGGAATATATTTGTCTCGGTGCAACTCCGAAAGTGGACAAGTCTTCGACTATCTTCTTCTCCGTATTGTTCAACCGTCCGACATACGGATGACCCAATAGTGTTTCTGCAATCTCGTGGTTATGGATTCCATTCATGACTTGGACTGTCCACTTCGCTTCTTTATCCTTTCTAATATAGATTTTGAATGGACAACCACATTTTCTTGTTCCAACATTTTTCTTTGTAACTTTACTTTGGATAACTTTATCTTTCTTATGGCTTCTGAACACACCACCTCGTTCACATGAAACTACCGTAGTTTGTTGTCCCGGACAGTTTCGGGCCGATCTAGATATCACAAGAACTATGTTGTTTGCCCGTCCAACTTCTCGGCACCAATTTAGCGCACCTTCGTATGATTCAAAACACATATCGGTCAAGAATAAATGGCCTACATCGACGTCAATTGGAGCAGCTACCTCGATACCGAAAGATGATAAGTCCTACAATATAACTTAAAGTTAATAAAAGTAAATAACACAACACCAAAAATGTGCAAATTGCTGCCAAAATGTAGAACTGCAGAGGGCAAGGCAGTCCTTGCAATAATCAGGACTGCCACCACTCTGGAAGTCCTTAAGTTTTAAAGGACTGCAGCTATTTGGGCAGTCCTGTATGTAGAGGTGGACTGCCAGAGTAGTGGCAGTCCTGTCTGTCACAATCCCGAATTTTACCCGACATGAATGTTAAAATTTGCTTACCAAGAGTGCATCCGAAGCAAGAATGTGTTCTTCGGACATATCGGGACGAGAGTCTACTACATTCGATGACCCGGGTTCTTCCATGTTCCTTTTTTCTAAATTAAACACATATAAATCATTATATATATGTAAAATTATTGTTGGAAAGTCTACAAATATATTAATTAGATGACATACCCATTAACGGAAGAAGTCGATGACACTATAACAAAAATTTGCACCCTAAATCTTCACAATGCCTTGGTTGGGAGAAAATTTGGGTTAGGGTTTACAATTTTATGACCTAGAAATTATTAGGAGAAAAAAAGAGTAGAGGAGAAGGAAAGAGTAGAGAGAGAAAAGAAGAGTAGGAAAATAAAATGAAGTTGCTATTTATATGATTTCTTAGGCTAGCCCCAAATAAAAAAATTTGATGGCAAATTTGTAATTTTTTCCAAAATTTTTGGAATAGTTTCAAATAATTTGTGTGGTGCCCTTAGAAAAAGTCTTTCTTTATTATATAGGACAAAAGGTAAGAGGATGTCACACCGCTCCCCTGACAGAGAATTTTATAGCACTCCTTCCCGCCTCCCTCCTCACCCCAACCAAACCCCCCTACAACAATTAAAAAAAGAGAGTCAAAATAGAACAAACGTCGGAGGAGACCACTTTCCATTCTCAATGCCGTCTCCGGACGGCTTCTTCTTTGTCCCATCCTTCTAGAAGCCTCCCACCAAACACCCCCCTCCCGCCATTCCCACAAACAACCCCTCCCATGTCTTCGTCGTCGTCCATAGACCATCTCCATGGGATGCCTCCAGACCAAGCCTACCACCACCACCTCCCCCAACAGCGGCGCCAGCCTCGACAACATCAAGCTCGCCGCAGGCTACGCGCCCGCCAGGCGCTCTACCGGTGGGGCGTCACGGAGGGAGAGGGCCGGTGCCGGTGCCGGTGCCGGGGCCGGGGCCCCAGGACCGAGTCCCGCCCCTCTGCGTCGGAGAACAATGCGGAGAGGGATGCAGAGAGGAGGGAGGTGGCGCCGCCGCCGCCGCCTACGGGAAGGCCTGCGGTGCAGAGGTCGGCGACGGCAGGGAGGGAGGCGGAGGCTGAGACGGATGACGGGTGGCCGAGGTGGCTTACGGATAATATACCGAGGGAGGTTCTTGCCAGGATGGTCCGCAGGAGCGCGGATTCCTACGACAAGCTCGCCAAGGTCCTCCTCCTCCTCTCCTCCTATTATCAAGAATTGATTTTGTCATGTGGATATTGCAATCTAGGTAGCGATGATGGTCATGAGCATCCTTGTGTATATAATTTTGTTTTTAACACGGTGGTAGATTGTTACCGAATCTATGCTTTTTCATGTTCACTCAAACACCATTTTGATGACCAGACCACTTATTTTTGCTGGTTAAATTAGGAGCCCAATACGGGTATGGCACATTCTTTCCATTCTTTGGCTCGACGTGCAATTCCCTATAACAATTGTATCACCTCGTCTCTTCATGTAGACTTGGAGGTGCTCGTTGGTTGCATGAGCTTAAAACCGCCGATTGACCTCCTAAGTTTTAATATCTATTCTTTGGTGCGCCTGGCATGAAAGAAATCATACCGTCGATCCAAATTCTTTCACAGCCATTTTGGGTAGAAGTTGGATTCAAGATTCATAAAGTTACGTTGAACTAAGACTATGGAGGCAAATATGTCTATAAATGTTTCTAATGACGCTCAATTGCCTATCTTGACAAGTCGCCCATTTTGGGGTTCTTTATTTTCAACTTTTACCTTTTGCATATTGTTATTGTTTGGTTTGTAGTTTTTATTTTGTACCGACGAATTTATTGATCTTACTATGAACGAAATTTGGCTGGGATGTCCTTGATCCCATCTTGTCTCAAAAAAAAGAAGATAACGTGACCCTACCATCCACATAGCTATCTTGGCTAAGAAATGACACCAACATAGTGGGTTGACGTTAGGTCGACAACTGATTATATAAACTTTTTCAATTGTTGTATGGACTTTATGCTCCAAAGCATACCTCATTCTTATCAGGGAAGGCTTGAATGATGATGATGAAATTAGGAGATCGAAGTAGTTGTCAGCTGATTTATTTTAATCATTGACAGGCACTACAAAAATAAGCAGCATACCGGTGCCAAAGGACGTCACTTATACCGCCAAACGCGTCGCTGAAAGGACATAGCGATGCCAAAAATGAGTTGAGGAATAGCTAGTCACAGAACTGAAGTACGTTGTAGGACTTTGTTGTAGCGACGTCGGACTACTGTCGTAGAGTACATCACTGTAGCAATGTACTGTTGGGTTTTTTAGCCTTTTGTTTTGGTTTTTAGTCCCACATCGGCTAGAAAGGAATGTGTATCTCCATATATATGAGTCTTTGCTCTTTATGGAGATGCACATGTAGTGCACATGGGTGTGTGCCATGTGGGATTAATTATTGATGGTATAAAGGCTTAATCAACAATTAATAAGCTGTAAGCTTTTTGCTCTTGGGCAATTTATTTCCATAGGAGCTAAGCCCCGTTGGGGCTTAGCGACTCGGACTCGGACTCGGACTCGGACTTGGACTCGGACTTGGGCTCGGGCTCGGACTCGGGCTCAAGGGCTCATGAGGCGTAATGTGGCGTTTTGTTGGCGCACTTTGCTCTTAGCACGTCAGCATCGTCCCAGTGCGCAGCGTACGTAGAGTGCGCAGCGTACGCAGTGTGCGTAGAGTGCGTATGTGCGTATGGCTGGCTGCATATTAGAGCGGGAACGGTTGCAGCAGTTGCTGCATGTTCAGGAGTGGTTCTGCCACTACCCTGAAGTGCAGGCAACTGCTTGGCAACCGCCCCGTGGGCTATATATGCAGGTTCTCTCCTCTCTCTCAGGGGTAGAAGTAATCAGAATTCCAGAGAGAAAATTCTAAGTGTTCTTTAACACAACAGAGTAGTGAGCGTGTTGTTTAACACAAACACTAGTACTTTTTAGTACGCGTGAGTTCTGTTACTTCAAACAGAGAGAGAAGAGTACCATTGCCAGAGGAGTTCGCCGTCTTCCGAGGAGTCAGAAGAGCAGGAGTGTTCCAAGGTTTTCCGTCAACCTTGCTGGTTCCTGAAAGCTGTTCGCAGAGGGCGAATAAAGCTTTGAGCAACGGTGATAATTCACCCCAGCAATTCCATCTCTCGCCTGTCATCCTTCTGTTGCCTTTAGCAGTTCTGTCAGTATCTTCTTTTTAGAAGGCACTACTGCCAGTTTGCTACGATCACGAAAATCTCTTTAGATTATTCGTGTATTACGATATCTTTTTAGATTTCGTAATTTGCAGAATCCTTCTGGATCTCTGTTGCAAAACCTTCTTTAAGGAGTTGCATTAGAAACGTTGTCTTTACAACTATTTCATTTTCTCAGTTTTCCATCGAAAAATTGTGCCCCGGCGTTCCCGACAATAACAATCTCAAAGCTTTATTGCTACGATGGAAAACATTAATGCTTCACTCCTTAACACTGACTTCTGTAAGTTAGAAAAGTTTGATGGAGAGCATTATCAAGTCTGGAAGAGGAAGGTTTATCTCACTCTTCAACTCAGAGACGTTGATCACGTGCTGCTTGAAGAGGAACCTACTGTTCCAGATACTGGATCTGCTGCTGCAATATCTGCGGCTACTAAACTTCAGGCCAAGTGGAGAAGAGAAAATAGCATTTGTAGGCTCCTTATCCTGAATGCTATGGAGGATTCCCTTGCAGAATCCTATTCTAAAAAGAATATCGCTAGAGACATATGGGAGTCTCTAGAAAAAACTCTACGAAGAAGACAAGAACCGCAGTAAAATATTTGTGGTTGAAAAATATCACAAGTGGTTCTTTGAGGATGAAAAGTCTATGCTGCCGCAGGTGAAGGAGTTCCTGAAACTGCGACAGAAGTTGGAAGACGAGGCGATACCCCTCCCCGACAAGTTTGTTGTTGGAGGAATTGTCTCAAAGCTCCCCGCTGGGTGGAGCAAGTTCTATGCAAACATGCATAGGAAGAAGTTGGAGATCACCCTTGAAGATCTCCTACAGGAAATCTATGTTGAGGACCAGATGCAGGCTCAACTGAAGGTGGACACACTGTCCAAGCAATTGGCTAACGCCAATCTGGTTCAGACCAAGGGACCAAAGGGAAAGCAGGCGGCTTTCCACAGCAAGAAGAAGAACCCTGACAATCTAAAAGTCAAGGGAACTTCTATCAAGAAAAAGAAGCCAAAGTCAGAAATGCCTTGCTTCAAGTGTGGCAAGAAGGGCCACTTTAAGAATGAGTGTAAAGAAAAGACCAAGCAATCAGAGCAAGGAGAGCCTAGTAAGGTATCTATGATCACTGACGTAGTTGCTATGATTGCACAGGTTGATGCAGTAAGGACTGACTCTGACTGGTGGGTAGACACTGGAGCCTCCTGCCATGTATGCTCCAGTACGGAGTGGTTCACCACCTATACACCTACTTCTGAAGTGGTTATGATGGCGAACCAGGCACAAGCTGAAGTGCTCGGGATCGGGACGGTGGTGTTGAAGCTGACTTCGGGCAAGTCTCTGACGCTTCAAGGCGTGAAGCACGTTCCTGCTATCGCCAAGAACCTGATCTCGGGAGGCCTACTCTGCAATGCAGGCCTCAGGATGGACATCAATGCTGGCCAGATGGTGATGTCTATCAAGGGAACATATTTCGGGAAAGCTTTTTATACCGAAGAAATGTTCAAGATTCAGCTTGTAAATCAGTCCAATGTAATTAATGTTATTAATGAAGTCACTCATTCTGCTTATACTCTTGAGTTGTGGCATAATAGGCTAGGACATGTTCATTGTAAACGAATAAACAGAATGTCTAGTCTAGGACTTATCTCCAAATGTGGGGGTAAGGTAGAGAAATGTGAAGTTTGTGCTCAAACGAAGATCACAAGGAAACCCTTTCCTCGGGTTAATCGAAGTACAGATCTTCTGGAGTTGGTTCACTCCGATATCTGTGACTTCAAACAGTTCTCTACAAAGGCCGGGATAAAGTATTTCATAACCTTCATCGATAACTTCTCAAAGTATGCGTTCGTCTACTTGCTGAAGGCTAAAGACGAAGCATTCGAGAAGTTCAAGGAGTTCAGAGCTGAAGCTGAGCGACAGACTGGACAACAACTCAAAAGGATAAGAAGTGATCGAGGTGGGGAGTACAGGTCTCATGAATTCACATCGTTCTGTAAGGAACATGGAATTATCAATGAGACTACGGCTCCGTACTCTCCTCAATCAAACGGAGTAGCTGAGAGGAAGAACAGGACGTTGACAGAAATGATAAATTCAATGTTGTTGACTGCTGGCCTTCCTAAGTGCTACTGGGGAGAAGCTGCATTGACGGCCACTTTTATTCTAAATAGAGTGCCTCATGCAACTTCTGATATTACTCCTCATGAACTCTGGTTCAAAGTCAGACCTAACTTGAATGTTATTCGAGTGTGGGGGTGTCTGGCATATGTCAAGCTTCCAGATCTGAAGACTCAGAAGCTTAGGACAAGGACTACAAAGACGATCTTCTTGGGGTATGCCGAGAAGAGTGATGCTCGGAGATTTCTTGATATTGAGTCAAATCATATCATTGAATCTCGCGATGCAGAATATTTTGAAGACAAGTTTGCAAGGCACAAGAATATTGTTCTTCCGGATGTTCCGGAGAATAATGAGGGTGCACAAGAGACTGAAGTCTTCAATGAAGATGTGGTCCAAGAAGATGTTGTTGTTGAAACAACGGTTGAACCAGAACAAGCTGAACCGTCAGCTAAGCGTGTGAGGAGGCCGAAGGACTTCGAAAGTGACTTTGTCACCTATCATGTGGAAGCAGATCCACTTACCTATGATGAGGCGATGAAGACCAGAGACGCGGTTTTCTGGAAGGAGGCGATTGACAATGAGATTGATTCCATCACCTCAAATAACACTTGGGTGTTGGTTGATCTTCCTGAAGGAGCGAAACCCATCGGATGCAAATGGATCTTCAAGAAGAAGATGAAAGCAGACGGAACTATTGACAAGTTCAAGGCTAGGTTGGTAGCCAAGGGGTTTTCTCAGAAGCAGTGGATTGACTACTTTGACACATATGCTCCAGTAGCCCGGATGACCACCATCAGAATGTTGATTGCTCTCGCAGCAATAAATAAGATGATGATACATCAGATGGATGTGAATACGGCTTTCCTAAATGGCGAGCTGACAGAAGAGATTTACATGCAACAGCCAGAGGGATTTGTCATCAGAGGTCTTGAAGACAAAGTCTGCAAGTTGGTGAAATCCTTGTACGGTCTTAAACAGGCTCCCAAGATGTGGCATGAGAAATTTGACAAAGTTATAAGGTCAAATGGTTACATGGTCAGCGATACGGACAAGTGTGTTTACACGAAGTTCGCTGATGGAAGAGGTGTGATCGTTTGTCTGTACGTGGACGACATGCTTATCCTAGGTACGGATATTAGATGTGTCACGGAGACAAAGAAATTCATCTCAAGCAAGTTCAGTATGAAGGACTTGGGGGAAGCTGATGTGATCTTAGGGATCAAGATCATCCGGACAGACACTGGACTAGCGCTGTCACAGTCTCATTATATTGAGAAAATGATCACTCGTTATGGGTATCGGGATCTTCCAGGGATCGATACGCCGTACAGGTGTGATTTGAAGCTGAAGCCTAATTCAAGGAAAAGCGTCAGGCAGCTGGAGTATGCAAGCGTAATCGGGAGTTTGATGTATACTACTACTGCCACAAGGCCTGACATAGCTTTCGCCGTGGGAATGCTGAGTCATTTTACGAGCAATCCAGGTGTTGAACACTGGAAAGCTGTGGAACGGGTTATGAGATATCTCAAGAAGACTCAGACATATACACTGTACTACAGCAGAGATCCGCAGGTAGTAGAGGGCTTCAGTGATGCCAGTTGGTGCTCAGAGGTGGAGAGCGAGAGGTCCACAGGTGGATACATTTTCACAATGGGTGGAGCTGCTATATCGTGGAAGTCGAAGAAGCAGACTATGCTCTCGCGGTCATCCATGGAATCTGAGTTCTTTGCACTTGATACCGCAGCCGAGGAAGCAGAATGGCTTCGGGAGCTCATGTATGATCTTCCAGTGGTTGGGGCGCAAGTACCGGCGATACCGATATACTGCGACAACCAGGCGACTGCGGCGGTGGCATCAAATGATCTCTTCAACGGAAAGAAGAGGACTGTGCGGTTGAAGCACAGTGCACATGATCTTATCAAGAGAGGTGTTATTGCAGTGATTGATGTTCGGAGTCAGGAGAACTTGGCGGATCCGTTCACCAAGGGCCTCAAGCGCCAGCTGGTCGATGACACAGCTTGTAAAATGGGCTTGAAGGCATTCTGATATTGTATTATTGTATTCCTACCATAAAGTTTTATGCTATTAGTTCAAAGATTTATCTACTAGGCATCTAGCTTTTGGTTCAAGGGAGGACCACTAATCGGAAGAATATCAGGAACGGTGGGTACATGTTCTATTGGGCATGGAGAGGTTACGGACCTATAACCACTGTTGTCTACTGTTGTTTTCTGCGGAAAACAGGTCCTGTGGGAGGTTGGCTTAAATGCCTTAATGAGTTCTCAGGCATTTGGAATGTCTGGTATGCTTTACAGGAAGCATGGTAGCACAGCACTACAAGGAGTGTGACTCCATGCTATGTGTGGCGGTGACTCCACCATGAGGTTCTCGAAGGAGGTAAAGCCTCGGCTATGTTAGCCAAGTCACAGCGGCGTAGCACCGCAAATAGGCAGTTGGCCTAATGTTGTATATTGAATTAAAGAGGGATGTAGTCAGCACTACAAAGAGGAGGTGTTCCTCATGTTACGGGTGGCACGACACCACAATGAGGTAAACCCGGCTAGGGATAAAGCCTCGGCCTTGCAAGCCATGTCGTAGCGGCGTAACACCGCACAGAAGCGTAAGGCTTCATGCTGGGTAGTTTGGCACTACAAAGGGGCTAGTCCTCATGCTACGGGTAGTATGACACTACGATGAGGTTCCCGGTGATTCGGGGTAAGGTCCTCGGCTTAAGGCAATGTCATAGCGACGTAGCACCGCAAAGGAAGCGTTGGACGTTTCATGCCATGTCTCTTTAATAAAGAACTCACCTATAGTGTATGGACAAAGAGATATTAGGCCGTCTCTTGAGGGTAAACTTGTAGACGCCCAATATTATACACTGAAACCAGGCTGGCACACGGCCTTAAATGTGCAGCCAGAGGCACATATAACTACATTATGTGAGTGGAAAGAATTTCAGCTATGATGCAGAATTCAAGGCTTAGTCCATTCTTGTATTATAGTTTGACTTTTGACTCACGTGGGAAGATTCAAGTCTTAAGTGGCATCTATTCTAAAAGCATAGTGGACAGTTACTGTGGGGAACACTCGTACTCATATATATAGAGATATGTGAGGGATTGTTGGGTTTTTTAGCCTTTTGTTTTGGTTTTTAGTCCCACATCGGCTAGAAAGGAATGTGTATCTCCATATATATGAGTCTTTGCTCTTTATGGAGATGCACATGTAGTGCACATGGGTGTGTGCCATGTGGGATTAATTATTGATGGTATAAAGGCTTAATCAACAATTAATAAGCTGTAAGCTTTTTGCTCTTGGGAAATTTATTTCCATAGGAGCTAAGCCCCGTTGGGGCTTAGCGACTCGGACTCGGACTTGGACTCGGACTCGGACTTGGGCTCGGGCTCGGACTCGGGCTCGGGCTCAAGGGCTCATGAGGCGTAATGTGGCGTTTTGTTGGCGCACTTTGCACTTAGCACGTCAGCATCGTCGCTAGGCGCATAGTGCGCTTAAGTTGCGCTCGTTGCGCGAGCCACTTGCGCGACCACGTTGCGCGGCCCGTTACGCGAGCCCAGTTACGCTGGCCCAGTTACGCAGCCCAGTACGCAGCCCAGTGCGCGCAGTGTGCGCAGCGTACGCAGCGTACGTAGAGTGCGCAGTGTGCGCAGCGTACGCAGTGTGCGTAGAGTGCGTATGTGCGTATGGCTGGCTGCATATTAGAGCGGGAACGGTTGCAGCAGTTGCTGCATGTTCAGGAGTGGTTCTGCCACTACCCTGAAGGGCAGGCAACTGCTTGGCAACCGCCCCGTGGGTTATATATGCAGGTTCTCTCCTCTCTCTCAGTGGGTAGAAGTAATCAGAATTCCAGAGAGAAAACTCTAAGTGTTCTTTAACACAACAGAGTAGTGAGCGTGTTGTTTAACACAAACACTAGTACTTTTTAGTACGCGTGAGTTCTGTTACTTCAAACAGAGAGAGAAGAGTACCATTGCCAGAGGAGTTCGCCGTCTTCCGAGGAGTCAGAAGAGCAGGAGTGTTCCAAGGTTTTCCGTCAACCTTGCTGGTTCCTGGAAGCTGTTCGCAGAGGGCGAATAAAGCTTTGAGCAACGGTGATAATTCACCCCAGCAATTCCATCTCTCGCCTGTCATCCTTCTGTTGCCTTTAGCAGTTCTGTCAGTATTTTCTTTTTAGAAGGTACTACTGCCAGTTTGCTACGATCACGAAAATCTCTTTAGATTATTCGTGTATTACGATATCTTTTTAGATTTCGTAATTTGCAGAATCCTTCTGGATCTCTGTTGCAAAACCTTCTTTAAGGAGTTGCATTAGAAACGTTGTCTTTACAACTGTTTCATTTTCTCAGTTTTCCATCGAAAAATTGTGTCCCGGCGTTCCCGGCAATAACATGTACTCTGTGATAGATGGCGATGCTTATATCACTGTAGCAATGTACTTTGCGACAGATGGTGACGCGGACCTAGGAATATGGTAGTGATACGGCAACGACACAGTAGCGACATAATGGTAACTCCCATGCTGATATGTCCAATCTGACATGTCATTGCCATCAACGACATTTTGTGACGCCTTTGCGATGTAGGTACCTGGATATTTAGCTTCTAGGTATCTGTACGTTAGCGACAGATAACAACGACATAGTGATGTTAAAATACCAGTTAGCGATGTCAAATTACAAGTGTAGGCCATCCTTCGGCCATCAAGAACATCAAGAACTTGCCTCCACGCACCTTCTCTGGCGCAGTTGTTAATAGGGTGAGCAGCCTCCGGTACAGTATGGAGAGGTCTGAATCAGTATCAGGTTCTCGCCTGGCAGGAAAGAAACAGATACCTAGAAGATATGCTGTTGGTTGATACTTGATAGGACTCTATCGATGGTCGACAAAAAGTTTCATCTTTCCCATTTTTGTTTGTGATTGTGAAGTTGTGTTATAGTTGAGACTCACGACTATTATTTACCCCTTTTAGGTTCTCTTCTGATATAGGCGTAACTGCATCAGGGCAAACCGCCTTGTCTGTGTTGTAAATTTTCATTTGTAATTTTGGTATTTACCATAAACTTAAAGTTAACAAAGATATCATTGTCAAGCTAGATTTTGATTTGTTTGCCCATTTCTATGATTTTGTTGTCTGTATTGCTGTTCCTTGCTTCATTGATGGGAGAAGAAAGTGCGACGAGAGAGAGAGAGAGAGAGAGAGACTTCCCTAAACTTTGAATCTTGCTTCTTCAGCACTTGGGCGCTGCTTGCAAGAAACAGGTACTGATTAAATCCAATTGCCAGTCATTGTATTACGGATTTAGTGTTTTTGTCTAGATCCGTGCGCCAACTTTCTCCTTGAATACTCTGTGAGCATTTTTTTTCAAACGCTTAGCTAGATCGCTAAGACGAGAATGAGAAATGTGGTGCAAAAGATAAAGATTAGAATGTTAAAAACTTTAGTATACTAGATAGAGTTTACAACTATTTGACTGGTGGAGAGCAAATGAGCCTCACACTTGTTTATAGGCTTCAATACCTTACATGAAACTTCTAATCCTCTACAAGAAACTTCTAAAAAAAAAAAACTTCTAGACCTAAGATATTTACATAAAAAGATATAAGAATTTCTAGAAACTTAGAAAAACCTCATGAGAGTTCAAGAGGACACCACTATATTTCGGATAATTCTAGAGCCTTAACTAAAGCCTGCAAAATTTTCACTGCGGAATGAAAAATCTTGTGCGTAACACATGTCAAATCCCTTTACTTGGGCGGAAATGATCCACGAAGTTCATCAGCAGCTGTTTCGGTTTAAACAATAACATCAGCATATCGGGATCCCTCTATCTTGTTCGTGTTTATGCCACCGCCGCAGCAGGATATGTAGAAGAAATCAGGACCTCGACACAAAAAGCAAGCTCATTAACCTTCCCCATTGCTTGATCGCTACAGAAGAACATATATGATGTTTTTGTTCTTCATATAACTTAAGGAATCACATTTTTCACAATAATTAAAAATATTAACATTCCTACGGTATAAACTCTCAATATTGTGTTTGTGCAACCTAATCCCTTTCCTTCATTGTTATGTGTATACAATAGATAAGATGCCATAAGGCCCAATGACCTATTGGGCTAGTCACACTAAACTTATATATATATATATATATATATATATATATATATATATATATATATATATATATATATATATATATATATATATATATATATATATATATATATATATATATTATGTGTATACAATAGATAAGATGCCATAAGGCCCAATGACCTATTGGGCTAGTCACACTAAACTTATATATATATATATATATATATATATATACTAGCGTATGTGCACGTGCCTTGCACGTATTTTAACATTTCTTAATTAGTTTAGGAAGACCAAAGGGTAGTCTTCCTAATTACTAAGTTGTCCTTATTAAAATTAATGAACAATTTTTAATTAGTATAAATATGTAAGAGTATTTTCGGAATTCAAAAGTTTCACCATCTAAGTTTTCCTATTATATAGTAGAATAGATAAATATGTAAGGGTATTTTCGGAATTCAAAAGTTTCACCATCTAAGTTTTCCTATTATATAGTAGAATTAATGAACAATTTTTAATTAGTATAAATATGTAAGAGTATTTTTGGAATTCAAAAGTTTCACCATCTAAGTTTTCCTATTATATAGTAGAATAGATAAATATGTAAGGGTATTTTCGGAATTCAAAAGTTTCACCATCTAAGTTTTCCTATTATATAGTAGAATATATATATATATATATATATATATATATATATATATATATATATATATATATATATATATATATATATATATATATATATATTATGTGTATACAATAGATAAGATGCCATAAGGCCCAATGACCTATTGGGCTAGTTTAGTGTATATATATATATATATATATATATATATATATATATATATATATATCGGGAGCCCCGCCCGCGGAGTCCCGCCGAAGCCCCCGCGATCCTTAGCCGTTGGATCGTGCGGGCACGCGCGGGCCCCACGCGGGCCCCGCGCGATCCGATGGTGCAGGGGGGGCGGGGCTTCGATGGGGCTCCGCGGGCGGGGCCTTTGATCCGCTCCCATATATATATATATATATATATATATATATATATATATATATATATACCCAATGACCTATATATATATATATATATATATATATATATATATATATATATATATATACACTAAACTAGCCCAATAGGTCATTGGGTATATATATATATATATATATATATATATATATATATATATATATACACACTAAACTAGCCCAATAGGTCATTGGGCCTTATGGCATCTTATCTATTGTATACACATTATATATATATATATATATATATATATATATATATATAATAAGGGAGGTAGGGTGCCACCTCATGGGAGGGTGTCTACTTGTCACCCCCCCATGCTATCATCAAGCACATGGGTGCATGATGATAGCATGTGGGGGGTGACAAGTAGACACCCTCCATTCTCAAGCTGGCACATGTATATCATACATGCCTACCTTATTACAAAGGAATATAAAAACGAGAGTTAGAAAGGTTTGGTGAAGAGATTAGTAATCTGGTCTTCGGTCGGATACGTGGAGTACAAATTTGATTATCCATAACAACAGGGCAAATTTATATATCTTGATGACAATTCACATCAGTATGTTTGATCCGTTCATGGAAGACTCGATTACTCGCAATAAAGATTGTTGTTTGGTTGTTGCAATGCACGGGAGAGGTTCTGTATATTGGACACCACTATCAACCATCAAGGTCTTGAGCCATATAACTACTACAATCTGTGGAGACGGTGACACTTTAGTGACGTAGGACAGACATATCGATCCCAGATTTGGCGACGCATTTGTGATGTCTAATGAGGAAGAATGAAATGTGAAGAACGACATATGCGTGACTCCAAACAACGCCATTGTAATGTAGGAAGACATTCCTAATGCGTCGTTGATATAGGGGGAAACTTGGCAATGCTAGTGACAAGAAGGCAACGAAAGAATCAGTCACCAGTACATTGCAGATTCATCACCAGATTTTCAAATTTTTCCATAAATTTGGCATCGCTGGATCGATAATTGTGTCGAGATCTTGTCACAAATATAGTCTTTAATGATGTTGCAATTTTGTAGTAGATTGCCATAATGCCAGTTTAGTATTAACTTAAGCCCGTCGCTAGGACGTTGCTACATTTATCCTTATCGCTATGATGTCGTTAAATATCTCGTCTAGCCGTTGATTTTGCCGAACTGAACAATACCATGCCGTACCGATTATTAGTACTCTCTCTCTATCTCTCTCTCTCTCAAAATTCTGCAAATCAAAATCCTAACCCCCACACTGGCATCTCCTCTTGCGAACGTCCATCTGTTATGGTCCACTCCAAGGATACGGCAAGTCATGAAACAAAAGCAAGTATCCGAGGATACGCAACTTAAAGATATATCAATTTTTGCATTCGCAATTGTCGCATGTAAGGTTCTAGGAAAGAAAATATTGAAGGATGATACTAAGCTCAAAATTAATAACTTAGTTAATAACGTGATAACTTATTATTACAATCTAACTCCACCCTGATCTAATTGACAGGAATTTAAATATTTTATCTGTCAATTGAAAGAAAATTTGAAAAAAAAAAACGTGAAATTTCTCATTTTGACGGTCCAGCTTTAATATAATAATTCTTTATCCGAGAGTGACTTCCAACAAAGGAAAATCATATATATAATAATATAATCAAATTTGTTTTTATGTTATTTAAGCTTTCTGCTCTTATCCTATTTTTTTTAAAGTTATCATTTCTTTGATACTATCTTTATAGTGTCCCATTCTTTTGTTTGACACATGATTCATTCATATACAATTAAAAATATGTAGTGGGTATAGTTCAATGGTAAAATGTGATTCATTCTATTGACAAGTTGAATGATTAAGAGGACTTTCAGGATTTTTTATATTCAGATCAAAAACTTTATATCTTAAAAGGGATTAATCCTTTTATCCTCAATAACATATTTGATTTAAGAAATCACACACACACACACACACACACACACACACTATGTACTACAATGATATCACACACACACACACACACACACACACACACTGTACAATGATATTGCAAAAGAAAGTCTTTAAGTGCAACTTCACTCCTGCTCCTCATTCTCCTTCAGCCTCCTCCGAATACACTTTCATACCTACTGAACAAATACTAGGTCATCAAACAATAAAATATATACTACGTCGTCAAACGACATACAAACCTTTTTTTACATCTTCCTCGTAGAAGCCACCGGGTTGACCCCGAAGGCTGAAGTCTATGATTCCAAAGATGAGATCTTTGGCCTCGTTTGGTTTACAGAAAGGAAAGGAAATGAAATCAATTCCTCGGCATTTCTTTCATTTGAAAAAGGGATAATTTAGTAAATGTCCCAATTCTAAATGTTGAAATTAGCATATACCCCCACTATTTTATTTATCTAACAAATACTCCCATTTTTTGATATAAAATAATAAAAATTTAAGATATACCCCCACTTTTTTACATACGAGTAGGGGTATTTGCTAAATAAAATAAATAGTGGGGGTATATGCTAGTTTTAACATTTGGAATGGGGGTATTTGCTAAATTATCCCTTTGAAAAATTACAGTCGATTTTTCTTTTGGTGTTTGAAAATGCCAAAAAAATTGGACAAGAATGAATACTTAATGTGGGAAAGTGAATTCTTGTTTGGATGTATAGAACCATTTTTTTCTCCCTATTTTTCTTTCCATTAGGAATCACTTTCCTTTATGAGTTAGCCCACACTCTAGCCACCCTTCACTCCACTTCCGTTCGAATTTCTGGTTCTCGTTTCGTTTGTCAAAATTGAACTAAGTTTTCAATTTTCCAAGTTGTACACCAAATAACCCTTTGGCACTGTCTTTCAGAAAATTCGACATGATGAGCAATTCCAAAGCCTGAGTGATTGCAGATGATCGCCACATACCCAAGATGGAGTGCAAGCCACGCAGCGAGGATCAGCATCAAAATCGGTGGAATTTTTGAACTCACACCACAATTAAATTATTGCATGCCAACGAGGACTAATTAAAACTTCGAGATCTAATTAAACATCACACTTAATAATATGGTACAATCATGTCAACTTTTCATATGCATGAACAAACACTTGCCGACAGTACCATAATTATAAAACTGGAAAATGAAAAATGCTAAATCTACAACCAAATATTTACAATCTTCTTTCAATCTCTCTCTCTTTGAAGGAAAGTGTCGGCTCAATTTTGTAGTCGAGGTGGAGATATATGAAGGAAAGTGTTCAAAAAAGGTGATGTGCCTATTTTTGGACACTTTCCTTCACTCTTCGATACTTACACACGAGTCCCACCGGATCTGCTTTTCTTTTTACCCTCTCTACATGGACTTTATCCGATTCCATCACTTTCCTCCTCCTTCACTCGAAGTCCGACAAGTAACGGGTGCAAGGGAATTATAAGCATTTGGTTGTAGGCATATAGCAAAGCTCATGTAAAAATCATGTAACATACTAAACATGACATGACACGCACACAAAACACAGATCATCGATGCATGCAGCAAATATGTTGTATATATATCTAATATATATATGATGATGATGATGAGAGAGTTGGTCGGTCTATGCTATGCTATGCTATGCACCATAACGTATGTCAGTGAACTTGGTCTTGATCCACTTGAACCTGCTCCTGAAGGACGACTTGAGCTTCCCTTCCATGGTGAGCACGTTGTAGGAAGCGACCCTCTTCTTCCTCTTCAGCTCGGGGTCACTCGAAGCGCTCGGTCCGTTGAAGTTGTAGGACTTGTCTCGGTTCTGCTGGCGGTCCTCGTCGCCGTCGTAGCCGAAGGAGTAGTACGAAGAGGAATGGAAAGATCTGCTCTTCTCCATTAACAACTAGAGAGAGAGAGAGAGAGAGAGAGAGAGAGAGAGAGAGAGAGAGAGGCTACAACAAGAAGAAGAAGAAATAATGAGGATAATGGCTAAGTGAGAGAGAGAGAGAGAGAGTATATAATGGAGGGAGGGAGGGACATAGGCATTGAGAGGGGAATGAATGTTATGTTCAAAAGAAATGGAGCACTTGTGAGTGGGCTGCCCCACGTGTGATGTTGGAAGATAATGGAATGGAAAACTTTTGTTGCTTCCCCACCCCCTACTCCACCCCCCTCATACACACCACCACCACCACCACCACCAATAATATAATAATAATTTATTTTCAAAAAAAATTAATTTTAATTTGATACTTTCAATTATTTCAGTTTTTCCACTTAATGATTTTTTTTTAGTACAATTTGATACCATCAATTATTAAATAATTTTTAACTTAATACTCAAAACAAACAAAGGATGAAACTACATTTTTCTCACCCAACATCCCCCTCCCGAATGCTGCCCCCCCTCCCGAATGCTGCCCCCCACCCCTACACACCCGACATCCCTCCCCTCTCCTTTGTGCATAACAGCAATGGCGATGGCAACGAGAGAAATATATGAAAAAGAGAGGGCGGGAGAGAGACGTGGGTGGGACAGTTGGTAGGGGGCAGCGGGGACGGGTGGAGGTGGGGCGTGGGTGAAAAAATTAAAATAGTTGAGGGCATCAAGTTAAAATTAAGCCATAAATTTATATTATTTTATGTATCTCGATGTATCATATGGATAATTATTTTATATAAGGTGGTAAGGTTAAATTATTCTAATGATATTTTAATTATAGCAATCGAGCATTTTTGGGTATCTTAACTTTTTACTATTTAATTTGGGTGCTCCAATTTCATAAATTATTTTTTTCAAAATATTTTTCATCAATTTTAAAGCACTTTGAGAGACCACTTCAAAAATATATCTCGTAATACAAAATTCTAATTTAAATACTTGTAATGGTAAATATTTTTTGAAGTAGTATCGATGTGTGTCAAAATTGACGAAAAGTATTTCAAAAGAATAATTTATAAAATTGGGGTACCGAAATTGAACATTGAAAAGTTAAATACTAGATGATCAAGCATTATAGTTGGAGTACCATTATGATAATTTAGCCAAGAAGGTAATAGTGACAATTTTGTAAATACAACTTTTTGAAAAATACTGCATGTTCCTACCTTATAAAATAGAGCGACAATTTTGAATGGGAAGATTTATGAAATGCCCAAAAACTAAAAAAGTTTTATGTAAAACCCACCGCTAAAAAAACTTTCATCGCGTGCCCAGAATTAGAGAAACTTATCCAAAGCGGGTTCCAAATGACCCTTTTGCCCTTCCTTTTAATTTATTGGAAACACCCACAAAACTGCTCTTAAAAAAACGTTTCAATACTCCATCTTCTTCCATACGCTGCTCACTTTCGAATCTAGGTTTTCTCCTCAAAAATCTTCAAAAACTCGTCGAAAAAATTCGGAAAGACCGGGACGAACGACAAAAGTGCTAAAACGGAGGTCCAAACATCATTTTTTTGCGAATCTAAAATTTCGGAAGGCCGTCTAACGGTGAGGCTGTTACTTTCAGTCTCCTCGACGATACGCTCATTTTGCGACAAACGGGACCTCGTTTCGACCTCCCAATCAAAAGTTATGGCCCTCCAAAGTTTCAGCTAACCATAAAATGCAGGAGAATGGCATTCTCCGTCTTAATTTACACGGAGAATGACCATTCTCCGTCTTAATTAGGACGGAGAATGACATTCTCCGTCTTAATTTACACGGAGAATGGTCATTCCAGTGTTAAAACGCAGGAGAATGACCATTCTCCGTGTTAGAAACACGGAGAATGCCATTCTCCGTGTTAAATGAAACGGAGAATGTCATTCTCCGTGTTAAATAAAATGGAGAATGGCATTCTCCGTCCTAATTAAGACGGAGAATGGCCATTCTCCGTGCTAAATTAAACGGAGAATGACCATTCTCCGTCTTAATTAGGACGGAGAATGCCATTCTCCGTATAATTTATCACGGAGAATGGTCATTCTAGTGTTAAAACGCAGGAGAATGACCATTCTCCGTGTTAGAAACACGGAGAATGCCATTCTCCGTGTTAATTAGGACGGAGAATGCCATTCTCCGTCTTAAATAAAACGGAGAATGCCATTCTCCGTCCTAATTAAGACGGAGAATGACATTCTCGGTCCTAATTAAGACGGAAACGGAGAATGTCATTCTCCGTGTTAATTAGGACGGAGAATGGCATTCTCCGTCTTAAATAAAACGGAGAATGGCATTCTCCGTCCTAATTAAGACGGAGAATGCCATTCTCCGTCCTAATTAAGACGGAGAATGGTCATTTCCAGTGTTAAAACGTGTAATTTAGTTTTTTCAGGAATAAAGAGTTTCGTTCTTCTTTCAAAGCGATGATAATTCTTATGGAAAAGAAGAAGAAAGATCTTCTCTCCACAATTGAAGATCTGAGTTCAAATGTCTCCACGATGAAGATGATGATGATGGTGATGATGATGACGAGCGATGATCTGAGTTCGACTGAAGAAAAATACACCGAACTACGAACGATTTTTGCGATCTCTGCTGAATATGAGAGCAATAGAATTCAGATTTCCCGTGAAGAAGAAGAAGACGAAAATCGCAATCCAGATCTGAGTTTTTTGAATTCAAATACATATAGATGACCAATTCGCGCGGAGGGATAGTTTCGGTATTATAAAAATAGCAGTTTCTAGCGGGTGGCATCTAAAAGGGAATCTTGGAATATTTAACGTGAAAATACTTAATTCTGGGTATTTCATAAAACTTATCCAGCGGGTGGGCATTTCATAAAAGCCCACCCCGAAATTGGATTTCTCAGCAATTTCCAGATTTTGAAATACTACCACGTGTTCAAATTATATAGAAATAAAAATATAATACATATAAGATTTGGTATTATTGTATTATATGAACAAAAAGAAAAAAAAATAAAGTCTAAACAAAATTGCAACAATTGATTGAAGTTTTAGAAACTTTTCGTGTTTATTCAGAAAATACTTTAGCTTTATTCTTCTTTTCTATTTTATTTTAAGACATGGTTTTTTTAATTTATTTTACTCGGTGTCATGTATCCGAATTCCATGATGCCAGTAAAAATAGGAGGTATATCATATATGTCACATTACATGAAGTGAAGCATCTCTTAATTTTAACGGTTTAAACGAGTTTCAGGTTTCCTACCAAATTATGACTAACAAGTCAGATTCATGTGGAGTGAATAGTACTCTAACTTATTGCCAGGGACCCTACTCATTTAAAAACATAAAAAAAAAAAATCTTCTTTGAAACTTGGGAGCGTACCAAAAGTCTCGTCCGGGAGCCCCGACAAAGTCCCTCTCCCCCCTCGTGCATTGGATCGAGTTGGGTCCGCTTGATCCTACGGTAGAGTGGAAAACAGGGCTTTCACGAAGCTCTTTCGGGCCGCATGCATCTCTCTTAACCACTAGACTAGAGGTCATTTGCTTATATATATATATATATATATATATATATATATATATATATATATATATATATATATATATATATATATATGATGTCGGCGGGTGAACCCTCTACGAGCATGCTCGGGTGGAATCGGGAGAGACGGATGCTCGGCAACAGACCAGACAAGTGGAGAGACGAAGGAAGCTGGGAGGGACGACGACAAGAGGGAGGTCGCGATGTAACACCCAGTTTTTCAAATGAGGGTAATTTTGAACTTTTGTAATTATAATCATTTATTTATTGATATTTATATCACATTATGAATTTTGGTGATTTTTAATCAATTTAAAACTGTTTTAAGTCATGACTTGTCTGCTAGTGAAACCCTAGAGACTGCATGACCTAGAGACTAACCATGGCCAAGGAGGCCTAACCATGTGATTAGGATAATTATTTGTGACTTTTTAGCCTAGGGGTATTTTGGTCATTTTTGACTTATTTGATGAAAATGAATTTCGGTTGATTATTATAGTGCTAATTATTTTATTAGAGACTAACCTAGTTTTGACCTAACCTTGATGCTAATGATGTTCATGGAGGCTTAGTTAGAGGGTTAGAGACTTAATGGCTAAGTTAGACTAATATCTAGATATTTATGGATATATATTTTAGTTAGATATTTGTGTAGAGAACCTACTTTCAATGTGAGCCCTTAGATGAGCTAGAAATTGGTGGAGTAACCTTAGCCACTCATCTAAAACCCTAACCCTAGCCTTTACAATGGCCATCATAGCCTCATTTCCGTATTTAATCACATCTCCCAAAATTCTTGCCTCTTTTTCATCTCTACAAACAACCCTAACTTTGTTCTTCCCCAAACCTTCACCATTTCTTCATTTTTCCACTAAATTGGACCAAACCAATTACATTGGACTCCATTCTTGGTGTAGATGCTGTTGGAGACTAGCTAGCAAGGAATTGGGTGCTTGGAATCATTGCAAGTTGTGAAGAGGCTCTCATTCAAAGCACTCTTCATTGATGATTCACCCTCAATAGGTAAAACCCTACAAACCCTAATGAATTCCTGATTTCTTCACATAGATGCATCCATTTAGGGTTCCCCTAGATGTAGCCCAAGTTTGGTAGGAATTCGTATCCATTTCGTGTCCGTATCGGACACGTATCAGTGCTCTTAATTACGTATTTGATGAAATGTCACAAGAAACTTTTTATTGTTATTTTCAAAAACTAATTTTACAAATTTGTAGCTGTATATATATGATTTGTTATCCCCATTCTCTGAGCACGAAACTGTGTCGTCTTCGTGTCCAAATTCGTGTTGGACATGCTGCACGACACACTGTGCACATCCCCTATTGTTCGGGGTCGACATAGGACACGACACGACACCCCGACACCTGAAATTTGGTGTGTGGGTGCGGACAAACACTGACAGCATGCACACAAAATTTAGAAAGATTTCATCGAGTGGATTGTGGGAAATCCCACTCGCACTGGTTTTACAAACACACATACACACACATTTGGTCTCTGATACGGCCTTGGACACGTGATATGCCGCGACTTGGTCACGACCTAAGCTACTCGACATATACCCTGACACGTACCTTATCTACTGACACGACTTCACAACACGAGGTTGGACACAAGTGTCCCTAGCTCACCCGACACACACGCACGACACCCACTGTCTGCACAGTTTTGATACTGAGTTCGACCCCCCATGTTTGGACACGATTTGACACTTCGTGGACACGTACATGACACTTGGACACTCCCTAACATGATAGACACCTTGACACACTGACTGGACACATTAGACACTTTGGGTTTCGATGTTTGGGTTCCAATTTAAAGCTTGGGTTCGAGATATTGTTTGTCAGTTATGTAGTGTCTGGTACTATATAAATAGGTTTGTATTGTTCAGTTGGGTTTGATCATTAGGTCAGATATCAGAGGTAGAGTTGGAGTATTAAATAAAAGGTAACGTAGGATTTGAGTTGGGTTATGTGGGTGAATGTATATATATGTACATATGTTATATTTGATTCATGATTAGGGTGTTAGCTCATTTTTCCTGAGAGGGCAGTGGGGATACCTGTATAGGTAAGGTTCAGTCTACCCTATATTAGTGTCCAGTTATGCCTATCTGTCCCATTCCCTTAGTGTTCAAGTCCCTTCAAACATATCCTTAGGTTACATTTCAGTCCACTGTCCCAGTTTTTCTTCTTTCCTTCACTGTTTTTCCATATAGCTCTGTTCAGTTCAGTCGGGACATTATATATATGTATACATCTGTTATATAGGCTGTTGTAGATTGCATTTGCATTCCTGCATATGCCAGGCAGCAACTGCAGTATGCTGCACTAGCAGCAACAGCAGGGCAATGTCCATTTTGGCCATGGGTGTGTGTGTATGAGTGATTAGAGAGTGAGGGCCGCTTGGCCATGTCCTTGTGATTGAACCCATGTATCATTGGGAGTGAGTTTAGGAAGGTTTGGCTATTAAGGGTATTCTAGTGTAGGCTTGAGTATATAATTTTAGAGATAATGTAGAGATTGGATTAGATATTATATATAGGTATTTTATTGGTAGAAAGTATATTTATATGTTTTATATACCCTTAAATGCAATATTACTAGTGAGTAGAATTTGGTTGATACCCTTAAGGTTGTATTTGTGGATTATGGAAAAAATATCCATATCCTATAATAGCTTAGTTATGCATATTAGGATATCCCAATAAGCTTGATATGAGAGATGGAGTATGTATATATATATATATGAGTAATGTCAATTAGATATAGTTATATGTTGTGAGAATTAGGAATTGTTAGTGTATTGAGTGATTTATAAGTCTCACTATAAATGAGTAGAACCCTAAAATTGACCAAGGTTTGACCCAATAGTTCAAGATTGACTAGAGTTGACCAAAAGTCAATATTAAGCCTAAATGTGACCAATTGACCTAGCTTGACTAGAGTTGACCCAAAACCCTAAAAGTTTGACCTAGTTTGACTAGATGTTGACTTGGTTTGACCAAGAGTTGACTTTGACCTAGATTGACCTAGAATCATATAGTTTGCATTGTAAACTTCATTTACTTTATATTGAACACATTATAATCCATATTGCTCTATTTAGGACATTGTGACTCTGGTACAAACATCTGACATTACACTACTCTTTTCAGAGTATCAGGCTAGTACATTCTCTGATAGTTCTCTCATTTATTTGTCAATTACTGTACTTCAGTTCTAGTTAGTTCTATGTGATTCTCTATTACAACACGTATGGATATTTCTGGATTCATGTATGCGACACACATACCATCTTGTCTGGCCTCTATTACTGAAATTATTCTGGAATCATTGCTGGTATCATCATGTTTGGCTGGACTCATCTCGATTCTCGTATCGAATTCTGGATTCACTTATATTGCGGGGCAGGGAAATATTGAGTAAAATATGTAGACATACCCCAAATCTGAAATCTCCAAACTGAAAACTACTGGAAGCATAGCCATCCCTCGCCTGATCAGTGAGTGATGTGCCTGATACCTGCAGCCGTTTATATGTCGATTTTGATATTTTAAAACACTGTTAGAATATAGCTGGTCTCACCTAGATTCTTGATCACTGACTAGAATCATCTTGTACTAGATTCATCTTGTATTATATTCGTCTCGTACTGGATTTATATTGGATTTATACTTGTCTTACATTTACTGTCTGGACTTATCATGTTACTCTAGTTCAGCTAGAATCTTATTTTACAGTCTTCATTGCTATGATTCTTCTCTTGTTTTAGTTACCTTACTTTTCTTGTATCTTAACTGTTTCTCTATACCATCACCTGAATATAAACTACCATGTTCATCAATAAAACTGTCTATAACTGCTTTATAGTTCTCTATCATTTACTTAGGTTTTCTAGATGAGTTGTGCTCGTTCCTATCCTGACTGGGCCTGTTGAAAATATTACAGATGATTGCCCTGAGGACATTTGCCCTACTTGCCTTGGAGCTGGAGATAGCTTAGCTACCTTTGGCCCCGATACTCAGGAGTGATCGGGAGACTAGCTAGTAGACTTGGTTTAGTTTTCATATTTTAGAACTTGAATTGTAATAAGTTGAGATATTGTTTTGTTTTGAGATTGTTTGACATTATTATTATTTAGTAGTTGGTTTTGTTGTTGTTATTTAGTCTTAGTTATAAATTTCTGTGTTATCATATCGTGCTTAGACTGTGATTGAGATTTTATTATATCTATACTTGTCCTCCGTTCGGAGTTGAGATTTTGATAAGTACGTTATATAATTGCGTGAGTTATTGTTTAGATAGTGACCTAGAACAGCGTTCTACCGCCGGCACTACGGCGTAGGCTAGACGTACCCACTTCTTGTGCCCCTACACTGGGTGCGGGTTGATGGAACTGGGGATTCCTAGGACCCTTCCTTTGGTGTGCGTATTGATCGATAGGAAGTTAAACAGATCTAATACGTGTTCTAACCCTTCATAGGCGGAAAATAGGGTTCACGAATTATACCTGCGGCGGAAAGGAGACAAGTAATTTCTGGCAATCTCGAGCGGACGACCCCAAGATCTTCTGCACGTATTCCTTTCTCGAGTTGGATGTCGTGTGGACGACGATCTCCCAACCTTTTTTTCTCCTTGGCAGCCCTCTCTTTCTCTCCTTACGTGAATCACGAATTTAGAAATTTTTTTTAGATTTCTGATCAGTAATCTGGCGGCCAGAGAATAGAGGATATATATAGGCTACGGCAGGGACCATAAGGAGAAATTAGGGTTAGGCCTCCTAACGGATCTGGATATCCCGTGTTCAGTCCGAACACACAATCCAGGCCCATTAACAGTAGCTCGGTCCACTAATGAGTTATTATTGCACTACCTCCCTAATCCCAAATTATGTTTGTGGGCTCCTTTTATTATATGCTCGTTTAGCTCCCCATGTTAAGATATCGTATGTCCGTCGATCAAATTAAGTTACTGACAACTATATTGATTCGACATCTTTTATCCTTAAGTAGTACCGCTCAACTTTATTTATCATGTCGGATATAATCCACTTGCAGGGTTTACATGACAATCTTTATAAGCTCCTTAAGAGGACATCATCAACCCGATGCATCGGGACATGGATTCCATTTATAATCAACAGCCGATCATACATACAATGTTATTACCCAATTCATAGAGGTTGTTGATCCATAATGAATCTCACTCTTTTATGCGTCAAAGTAATGCACACTGTATATACATATCCGTTATTATATCTGGATTAAGAGCAGAAGCATCCATAATAACAGAGGTATTTGTTCTCTTATGTAGTCAGTACAAAGAGAACAACCTCAAGTGGTCCTGTTCAATACACACAAAGTGTACTAGTGTAAACCTATAGTCAAGATAGACTAATACCAGATTATACTACAACCTTTCCAATAGATTGTCCAAGTCCATCTAGGTTGTGAACTATTTATATACTCCATAGAAAACTGATAATATGATCTTCTGTGTGACACCACACACCATATTATCTACAAAATAGAATATCAGACATTTGCATTAACACTTGCAACAAATACAATATGCAAATATTTGTCCATATGGTTCTCATTCAAAATTTAAGAAAATAAGGTTACTACAAAAGTGATGCTTTTAGTATATAACCCTAATATGGGTCGTGACACGTTTTTAGTGGTGGCCCATGCAGGTCGAGAGTCGCATTAGTGCGATGTCGTGGTAGTGCAACGATTAGTTGTACTGCTGCACGATTGTCACTACCACATTTCTAGTGTGAGGGTATTTTTGTCATTTTTGGAGTATTTTAAATTTATTAGAATTAATCAGAATTTATGGGAATTTTTAGGAATTTATTTGAAATTGTTTGACTAGGTTGACTTTTGGCTAGTGTTGACTTTGTAGACCTACTTAGAAGCTAATCCTAGTTAGTGGGCCATGGTTAGGTCAAGTGACTCTAGTCTAACCTAGCCTAGCACTTGGTTTAAGTCATTTTAGCAAATAGGAATAGAAGTCATAAGTCATGACTTGTGGTTTTAGAACCTTGTTTAAGTTAATCTACATTTGGCTTGGTAGCTTGGCCCAAGGCCCAACCAAATGACAAAACCCTAAACCCAAGCCTAGTGACCGGCCACCCTATGCCTAGGGATTCCCCCCATATATAATCCCTCTCAAAACTAGGGTTGCCTCTTTTCTTTAGGAAGAGCCCTAATTTCAAGGAGGTAAGTTTCATGCCATTTTAATTCTAGAGCCCCTTTCCTATTCCTATTTCCTTCTAAATTGTTCCAATAGGACCTAATAGGCCTGTCATTACTGTTGTTGAGCTTCCATTTCAGTTTGAGGTTGATTTGGATTGATTTGGTCATCAAGTGAGGAGCTAGCAAGGAGACTTTTTCATTGAAAGTTCACTAAGAGGTATCTCCTTCATTTCTTCATGAAACTTCAGTTAGTTTTCATGTATAGGAAGCCCTAAGGGTCCCCCTAGGGTTTGGATAGGTTTCGTTCCTGGTGTCGGAGCTTTCGTGTCCGTTCTGGACACGTATCAGTGACCATGCATTGTGTTCGACGAAATGTCTCAAAGGGCATTTCGATCGATTTATTCCATTATTTTTGAATAGGTTTGTAGATCTAGGGTTTCTCTTGAATGTTTGTGTTGACACTTAGGTTTTTCGTGCCGTGTCGTGTCCACACGAGGGACACGAACACGCTGGAACTGAGTCCAGTTCTGTCCCCTGCTACTCGAGTACGAGTGCTCGTTGGACACGAAGTTTGGACTCGTGCCACTTGGCATAGACCAAGGGGCAACGACTGACAGTCCCCCCTTTCAGTCTCGAGTCCAATAGTTTCGTGTCGGACACGCACGAGGCCTCGCACGGGGTTTTGCCTGTACTGTGCACTGGGTTTTTTCCCCACTGATACGCTACTCGTATTCGTACTGGACACGTCGAGGACACGAACCAGGGTGCCTGTGTCCTAGCCCTACTCCTACTCGACCCTGGGATACGAGTGCATGACTCATCGAGTCGTGTCCTGCCTGCACGACTCAGTGTCCTGCCCGCACGAGACTGTCCTATCAGTCTAACTGTAGATTACTCTTGCTGTTGGACACTTCGTGTCCACTTTTGTGGACACGAATCACCTTCTCTGACACGAACACTATAAGTATATTAATTACCAACCAATTGTTATACATTAATTGTTGTAACTATCAAATTTCCTCATTTTTTCCCAATTTCTGATACATGTGTTTTCCTGTTATGTTTCCAGTTTTCAAAATGAAATTTGTCGGTTGTTTTAGCTCTTGTAATGCTGTTAAATGCTGGGTTTTAGATCCTAAATATGTTCCCCTATATAATTCCCTAGTGTGTGTTCGATTTGGTGTGATTTGGAGGTTTATTGATATCAAATGGGCTTGAATGAAAAAAACTGGAATACTGAGAAATGTTTTAGACTGATTTTTGAGTCCTATTGAACTAGAAAATGTTTTCTATGTTGTATCAAACCTGGGAATGCTAGGAATGAAAGCTGAAATCTGGAAATGGATTTTATGACTGAAAAACTGAGTTTTAAACAAACGGTATTGATGTTTCAATATGTTAACTGAATTTTGTGTTTTCAAATGACTTGAACTCTCATTCCTGTACTTCAAAATTGCTGCCATTTCGAATCCTTTTGGTCTTGACAGCAGTTTGTTCATATGGTTTAATCTCTAGCAATTGGTTCATGTTGGAATTATTAATGTGTTCATCCTTTCACTGTTTTGTATAGTCCAGTGCACACTCCCACTTCACACACAAGTCACACAAGCATAATTCACTCTCTTTACACCCTAGGTTCAGTCACACACACACATTTTTTTTTCCTCACTAACAGTTACACCCCCCCCCCCCCCCCACACACACACAGTTATACACATAAGCCCTCACATTCACACACATATACTCTCTCTCTCTCTCTCTCTATTTCCTATTCTTCCTAATGGCAGGTTGATGTATATTTATGTATGCAATATATAATATATGTAGTGTATACCTATATGCATATATGTTGAGCCTATATCTAATGTATGTATATATATATATATATATATATATATATATATATATATATATATATATATATTATATATATATATATATATATATATATATTATATATATTATATATATATATATATATATATATATATATATATATATATATATATATATATATATATATATATATATATATATATATATATGCTAGTTCCTAATGTATATGTATTATAACCTAAAGTGAGGTATATGATATTCATATATATCTATGTAGTGTGTTTGTGCCTATACCTATGTATAGGTATAGGGGTAACCTATAGCTAGTGTATTTATATGTTGTGTTAGATAACATATAACATGTGTAATTGGTCTAGATAGCCTAGTAGTGTTGTGTACTAGCTAGTGTAGGTTGAGTGACCTAGTATAGACTAATGTAGTCTAGATTGGACTAGATAGACTAGCTTGACCTAGTCTAGACTTGGTTGACCTAGTTTGACTTCTAAGGTTGACCAAGAGTTGACTTTGGCCTATATTGACCTAGAATCATGTAGAATGCATAGTAGGACTCCATTATACTATTCTGGACTTGTTGTGACTTGTGCTGTTCTGATTAGAAGCCAGACACCACTCCTTGGATAGTACGTTTCATATCGGACACTCAGATACAGGCGAGTACATTCTCTGATCATTTCATATCCTGCTTAGAATTATTACCTGCAGTAGATTACTTTACTTGTACTGTCACGTTGGTCACACGGATTGGTACTATATGGATCTCTACATGCGATATTATCCCCCTCGGGAGCATCGGGTACATTGTGCTTGTGCGTTTCACTTACATCATGTACTCCTGTGCTTCTATTTTACATGTGCACTCCTGTGAATCTTGTACTCTCATGTTCACGGAGCCCCCATGTATACTATCATGTGCACCCTATATGGGCCCCCATGTGATATCTTGTATAATAACATAACCTGTATAGATCCTTGTGTATTGATTGGGGTACGGGGGAGTAGAATTGGGCATGTGAATAATACACCAGTAGTTTCTTATCAGAATCTCATCCTTAGTGTCTTATCAGAATCTCCTATGCCATTTACATGTCCATATTGTACTCTGACTCACTAGTCACTGCTAGTTCTCTATGTATAGTAGATATTTACATTACAGTTCTCTTCCTGTTTATATACCGTTTTTCTTCAGTACTCGTATCTTACTTTATTGCATGTTTTTACTTTCTAACCTGCTATGATCTGTTGAGATGTACTGTGCTCGCTCATGTCCTGACTGGACCTGTTGAAAATATTACAGAGGATGAGGAGGAGGCTTGCCTGGAGACCTACTACGGGGCAGCCCTAGATGACACCTGTGAGCTGGACCCTCAGGAGGATCCAGCAGTAGCTGAGGACCTTCCCCCGACTGCCTAGACTAGATTAGCTAGCTTGTTTTCATTTGTAGTTGGATCATGTTCTAGTTAGACTCTATTTTGGAGATCAGTTTTGTATATATTCTTTTATCTGAGATTTTGTATTGCTGGGATTATCTTAGACTACTGTTTTATCTATTTTATTTCCTTGAGTTCTATTCATATCATGCTATATCTTCCTTAGTTGTGATTGAGTTTCTATTGCTATGTCACCCCCATTCGGGGAGTATAAACTGTTTAGATATTTATATTGCTAGATGTTGTGACCTAGGACAGCGTTCTACCGCCGACACTGCGGCGTAGGCTGGACGTATTCACGTCTCGTGCCCTTACTCTAGGGTGCGGGTCGTGACACCGACTGCGATAGGAACTAAGGAATAGGCTTTAGCAGAGAGGTTACTCAATCACAGTTAGGACTACTTGAGAAGATTCCTGGGATGACCCTTGAGAATCTCATTATAAACTATCTCGAAATTTGATTTCGACATTTTCTGTCTACTTCCTTGTTCATCGTTGAATTTGATTTTTGGTATTCATTATTGACATAATTTTCTACCAAGATAACAATATGGGCTAGGTTGCCTCAGTCATGGAATCTAGAGTCTTCTACAACCATATTAGCTGGTTTGACGATGAGATAGAGTCTGATTTTGGATGTATTTTTCGGGTGTGGAAATTTAAAGTTTTTGCAGCCAAGCTAGCGGCAATGCAAAATTTTTGAATACCATGATTCTAGAGGTATGTACCTTAGTTGCGGACTCTATAGATTATTGCTATTGTACTTACTGGCGTAACGAGGATTCTGGTAACATGGTTCTGGATAAACGGGTATGATTATCAGATTTCAGAATAGATACCATATAGATGGTGCCCTAGTATGATGGAATGAAATATCAGTGTGGATGTTACTTGAGTATCATGGATTAGATAGAGGGAGCCAGGCCACCTGTAGCGCAGTACCGTACCCCGCACCATCAGAGGGATATGCCCCAGAGTTGCAGGACTTTTGCGCTGACAGTCGAGTAGACCGACGCTACGGGTGACGGGTTAGCAGGTCTGTCTTTCCTATTCTTCTTTCCATCTTGTTGTGTGATTCCATTAGTACCTGTCAGGATGTTTTATGCTGTGATAGATAGTATAGTGACCCTGATCAAGACCGTGATATCACGACCAGTAGGACCACAATTTGCATATTTTAGATATAGTTTTCTTGACCTTGATTGTTGGGGGTTTAACCTAAAAGGAGTACGACCATCTTAATTTCGAAAACAAAATTCTTCTAAGGGGGTAGACTTGTAACACCCAGTTTTCCAAATGAGGGTAATTTTGAACTTTTGTAATTATAATCATTTATTTATTGATATTTTATCACATTATGAATTTTGGTGATTTTTAATCAATTTAAAACTGTTTTAAGTCATGACTTATGATTTTGATGTGCTGTTAGTGAAACCCTAGAGACTGCATGACCTAGAGACTAACCATGGCTAAGGAGGCCTAGCCATGTGATTAGGATGATTATTTGTGACTTTTTAGTCTAAGGGTATTTTGGTCATTTTTGACTTATTTGATGAAAATGAATTTTGGCTGATTATTATAGTGTTAATTATTTTATTAGAGACTAACCTAGTTTTGACCTAACCTAGATGCTAATGCTATTCATGGAGGCTTAGTTAGAGGGTTAGAGACTTAATGGCTAAGTTAGATTAATATCTAGATATTTATGGATAGATATTTTAGTTAGATATTTGTGTAGAGAACCTACTTTCAATGTGAGCCCTTAGATGAGCTAGACACTGGTGGAGTAACCTTAGCCACTCATCTAAAACCCTAACCCTAGCCTTTACAACAGCCATCATAGCCTCCTTTCCTTATTTAATCATATCTCCCAAAATTCTTGCCTCTTTTTCATCTCTACAAAGAACCCTAACTTTGTTCTTCCCTAAACCTTCACCATTTCTTCATTTTTCCACCAAATTGGACCAAACCAATTGCATTAGACTCCATTCTTGGTGTAGATGCTGTTGGAGACTAGCTAGCAAAGAATTGGGGGCTTGGAATTATTGTAAGTTGTGAAGAGGCTCTCATTCAAAGTACTATTCATTAAGGTTTCACCCGCAATAGGTAAAACCCTACAAACCCTAATGAATGCCTGATTTCTTTATATAGATGAATCCATTTAGGTTTCCCCTAGGTGTAGCCCAAGTTTGGTAGGAATTCGTGTCCATTTTGTGTCCGTATCAGACACGTATCAGTGCTCTTTATTACGTGTTTGATGAAATGTCACAAGAAACTTTTTATTGTTATTTTTAAAAACTAATTTTACAAATTTGTAGCTATATATATATAATTTGTTATCCCTATTCTCTGAGCACGAAATTGTGTCATCTTCGTATCCAAATTCGTGTTGGACACGCTGTACGACACACTGTGCACATCCCTCGCCTGATCAGTGAGTGATGTGCCGGATACTTACAGCCGTTTACATGTCGATCTCGGTATTTTAAAACACACTGTTAGAATATAGCTGGTCTCACCTGGATTGTTGATCACTAACTAGAATCATTTTGTACTGGATTCATCTTGTATTAGATTCGTCTCGTACTGGATTTACATTGGATTTACACTTGTCTTATATTTACTGTCTGGACTTATCATGTTACTTTAGTTCAGCTAGAATCTTATTTTACAGTCTTCATTGCCAAGATTCTTCTCTTGTTTTAGTTACCTTACTTTTCTTGTATCTTAACTGTTTCTCTATACCATCACCTAAATATAAACTATCATGTTCATCAATAAAACTGTCTATAACTGCTTTATAGTTCTCTGTCATTTACTTGGATTTTCTAGATGAGTTGTGCTCGTTCCTGTCCTGACTGGACATGTTGAAAATATTACAGATGATTGCCCTGAGGACATTTGCCCTACTTTCTTTGGATCAGGAGATGGCTTAGCAACCTTTGGTCCCGACACTCAGGAGTGATCGGGAGACTAGCTAGTAGACTTGGTTTAGTTTTCATGTTTTAGAACTTGAATTGTAATAAGTTGAGATATTGTTTTGTTTTGAGATTGTTTGAGATTATTTTTATTTAGTAGTTGGTTTTGTTGTTGTTATTTAGTCTTAGTTATAAACTTCTGTGTTATCATATCGTGCTTAGACTGTGATTGAGATTTCATTATATCTATACTTGTCCTCCGTTTGGAGTTGAGATTTTGACAAGTACGTTATATAATTACGTGAGTTGTAGTTTAGATAGTAACCTAGAACAGCATTCTACCGCCGACACTGCGGCGTAGGCTGGACGTACCCGCTTCTCGTGCCCCTATACTGGGTACGGGTCGTGACACGCGGGAGGATGGACAACGATTAAGCATAGACGAAGACAGAAGCCTTGAGTCAGAGACCCTTTATCAATAAGGAAGTCAGACCTAACGGAGGGGGAAAGAAGGCCTACCTCCATCGGCCGCCCTCGTCCTTATAGGAAGGCTTGAAACGGGAGGCATACAAACAGGGTCATAAGAACACAGCCGGTGCTAACCAAGGGATGGGGGGCGGGTGACCTAATAACTGAAGCCAGCCTAAGCGGCACATGGTGCCATCAGCAGGAACAAAATGGAACCCTCCAAAAACCAGTGTCATGGGCAGATATCTGCAAGCCAACGGCAACCCAAGAGGAGACCGATCTGCAATACGTGGAGCCTAGTGTTATTAATGGCATCAAGGTGGTTGAAATAACTGAAGATGACATACAGGAGACAACAGAATACTGGAAAAATACGTTGGTCTTATATGTCATGGGTGATTGGCCGTTCTACGGACAGCCGAGGGGTTATGCGCTACGAGAATGGAGGCCGAAAGGGGAGATGGAGATCTTCTCAAGGGAGAATGGATTTTACTTTATTAAATTCACGCTTGGAGAAGATTTAGAATATATTCTAGAGGGGGGCATGGACGTTTGACGGTAAACTAGTCGTGCTCAAAAGATGGAGGTCGGAATCTAACTTTAAAAAGGATAGGTTGACGAAAGTGTCTATCTGGATAAGACTGCCGTGGATCTCGCCGCTATTATGGAGTATTCCCTCTATCATGAAGATGGCAAGTATGATTGGGACCCCCATCAGGACGGATATTCTAACTGTACGAAGACAACGGCGATCATTCATGCGGATATTCGTAGAGATTTCTGCGATAGACAACCTACCAAGAAGCATAAACAAAGTTCTTCCAAATGAGGAGTGGCTGGTCTAAGAGGTCGAGTATGAATGGGTTCCACCATCCTGCCTAGGATGCCAGTGTTTCGGATACACAAAAGCGCATTGCAAGGAGACTACAAGGGGGAAGGAGACATACAAGGAACTATGGCGCTAGAGAGCGAGAGGGGCCAACAAGCACACGACCAAGGTATGGAAGCAAATCAAAAGGAGACGGGAATGTTCATGCAAGTAGAAGAGAGAGATGAAGAGGAGCTTGGGCGGGAAATGACAGACCCAAACACTGCTTCAGTTTTAGGGAAAAGATCAGGTCCAGAGGAGATGACCGCGCTCACGCCCAACACCATGGAGATGGTAGTGTTTGGGGAGACGATACAAGAGAGAAGAGGGGCGTTCAGGTTAAACGAAGAGTCATCACAGGAGGGTTCCTCTATGGAATACGGAGGAGAGACAAGAGAACGGGCTGCAAAGAAAATAGCATCAAGAAACATAGCAAAAGGAGATGCCTCGGGAAGTAAGGAGGTGAATCACCATCAAGAAGCTCAGTAGATGGGAGGCCTGGAGTTGACAATACCGAACCCATATTGGCCGATCCGACTTGAAGGCAAACCTAATGGTGATAGGGTATTCAGATGTCAAGAGAGATAGATGCAGAGTTCATCAGCTCTCCCCTCCCGTCCCAAGGGGAGTCAAGGCACGAGGCAGGACGTGCCCCTCCAATAATTATCCATGACTATAGTCACTTGGAACGTCCGGGGGGCGAACTTGATTGGACAAAGGAAGGAGATCAGTAATATGATGCACCAGTACAAGTGTACGATCGTTTCTATCCTGTAAAGTAAAATTACAGTTACAGAGAGACTAAGGTGTAGAACTCCAAATCATTGGGAATCGGTTCGCAATTTGGAATAATGCGGAGTGGCGCGTATATGGACTATGTGGGATGGTCGGGTCTGGACGAGACAGGTTAGATTTCTTTCTGAGAAACTCATTGCTTTTGAGATGACTAACAAGGGGGGTTCAAAGCTGTGGTGGGACAATTTATGGTCATAATGACAGGAGGAGGAGACTTCAACTATGGAAGGATCTTATCACGATATGTGTTGGGGTGGAGGACACGCTACCCATGGTTATCTGTGGTGATTTCAACGCCATATTGTTAGTGAGTGAGAAGATCGGAGGTAGAAAAATCTTGGCCCCTATTCTGGCTGACTTCCAAGACTGCTTGCTCAGCTCTGGGCTGGCGTTCATGGTGCAAGAAGGTCACATCTGGTCTTACAGCAATAGCTCTGCCAACAATAGAGTGGTTTGCCAACTAGATCGGGCACTTTGTAATAATAAGTGGCTCGAGACGTTCCCCGAAGCAAAGGCGGAGGGACTTCCTTGTGGTACTAGTAATCACACGCCGATTCTGATACGGATGACTAAAGATTCTACATGTCGTAGGAAACCCTTCAGATTCAACAATACCTGGCCGCTACTTGACAGCTATAAGGAGGCGGTGAGTATGGGCCTCGAGAATGGCTACACAGGGAATGCCCAATGGTGCCTAACTTGTTGGAGTGGGTGGGGTTCCCAACCTATGTGGAGAATACCCCGGAGTGCGACGAGCGCCATTCGTGTGTCGGAGAAGCTCGGGGAGTGCATGGATCCTATTTTAGAACATATATGGTAAAAAAAATATGATTGAATTTTCATATTTACTTTGATCATATATTTATGATTTGATCCTTCATATAGTAGTTTTTCATATAATTGGGCTTCCAATTATGGCAAGCCAATTATGATTGGATTTTCATTAAATATATGATTGATGCATATTGGAAGTTTCCATATATATTGACCTTCCATGTATGGATTACCAAGGGCTTATAAAAGGGTGACGGATGCAGGTTGAAAAATATCTCAAAAAAGAAAATAATAGTGTTTTACAATCTTTGAGAGAGAGAGAGAGGATTGAGGACTATATATTGTGAAGGGAAGATCGCTTCGAATAATTTTTTGACATCTCTTGTTCTTCGGAGTCCGCAATTAAATTTTCTTCTTTCAAGTGAGTTGTGGTGATCCGTTTTGGATCGGGAGGAGCTTATAGAGGGTGTATCCTCTTTATTCTATTAGTGGAGGTTCTTTAGGGTTGGACTCTGATTGTCTCATAGTTTTTTCATTAAGGGTTTTTTAAATCAAAAATCTTTGTGTTTGTTATTTGTGTTGGCATTTTTGGTTTGTGTGCGTTTGCTCGGTTCTCTTGCATGGCTTTCTGGTTTGGAGGAATGGTTTTCGCATTTCGTTCCCAACAGAGTGGTATCAGAGCCAAGTTCCAGAGAGGTATCAGAAGTTGACAGTCAAATCAAAAAGTAGAGATGGACACGAAGCCGATGCGTATGGTAAATCTGAACAGTACCAACTATCATTATTGGCGGAGCAAGATGAATGATTTATTGTTCGTCAAGAAGCTGCATCTTCCAGTATTTGCGTCCGAGAAGCCTAGTGACAAATCTGATGAGGACTGGAACTTCGAGCATATACAGGTGTGTGGGTATATACGGCAGTTCGTTGACGAGAACGTGTACAACCACGTTGCCAATATTGAGCATGCGAAGACATTATGGAAGAACCTGTAATCTTTGTACACAAAAAAGACTGGGGTAAACAAACTGTTCCTGATCTGGAAGATGATGGGTCTGCGATACAAAGATGGTGCATCCATTACGGATCACTTGAGTGAGTTCCAGGACATGGTGGACCAGCTATCCTCGATGGGAGTCAAGTTCGACGACGAGGTTCAAGGACTTTGGTTGCGATGTATATTGCCAGACTCGTGGGAGACCGTACGAGTATCTATTATCTCCTCTGCTCCGGAAGGCATAGTCAGTCTGGAGTTTGCCAAGAACGGGGTACTGAATGAAGAGATGCAGAGATATTCTCAGGGCACTTCATCCACATCCCATCACTCAGAGACGCTAGTTTCAGAGAGCCGCAGAAGGGGCAAAAGCAAGGGTCTAGGTGGTGGCAGAGATAAGAGCAGGAACAAAACCAAGGGTCGGTACGAGGACTCGAAGTATTACCATTGTGGCAAGAAGGGCCACATCAAGCGGAACTGTTTCGCTTGGAAGAGAGAAGAAGGGCGACAAGAAAAGCAAAGTGAGAACACTATATCGACGGCGTCAGCACATGGAGGCGATATGATTATCGTAGGTAATGTGGTTTTCATGAACCTCACATGCGATGACAATTCTTGACTGGTGGACTCAGGTGCTTCAGCCACGCATCTCACAACAGGGCACTATTTGCCACTTATACAATAGGCGACTGTGGAGTGTTGAAGATGGGTAATGGAGATGTGTCGAAGGCGGTTGCCATTAGAGATGTACATTTGAGGACGAAGATGGATACAGTTCTTGTTCTCAAAGATGTCCGTTATGGCCCTGATATCTGTTTCAATCTTGTGTCGGTTGGAAGGTTGGATGGCGAAGGTTTCTTTAATCTCTTCGGGAACGGTCAGTAAAAGCTTTCCATAGGTTCAATGATGATTTCCTGTCACGCCCCAGAACCAGAATACCGGAGAACGGGGGATGACTCAGCCAGCAACGTATTACGGGTAGATGAATACCGTATAATACGATCAATGCTGTCTAAAAGACGAGGGAGTGCATACTACATGAAAACCTCACTAGGGTTACTCAACATATATTATCCCAATCATTCAATGAAAAGCAGTAAGTAGAGAACATGTAAGGATGAGCAGTACGACGTTCCAAACGCTCAGTCAAAATGTTCTTGAGATCTGGCTTTACAAAACATAGCCAGATAATGTAACAAGGTATACACAATTGTTATCAGCTGCAGTCTGACTTAGTTAGAATTATGTAAAAGTAAGTGCAAGACAGTCCGACTAACGTGTCGGTGCCAAGCGGCAAAATATAAAGTAAGTAGTAAAATGAGCGGAAAAGTAAGAAACCCACTCGTGTCCTCCTGCGATCATCCCTCTAGTATTGACCATCTTGGAGGTGGAAGTAAGCTGAGTCCTCGGGAACTGGCTCTAAATCTGGCCATGCAAAACCAGAGAGGTTAGACCTCAAATAGCAAGTACCACAAGGGAGCACGACATGAGAATTAAAACCAGTGGTAAGAGTTAAGAATATGATAAATAAGTCTTCGCTTGCTACTGGGATTCACACAACATCACGACACTTCAAACCAACTTCCCAACCAAACAAGGACAGAAGTTGACCCATCATGTCCTGGCATTCTGATCATCACAGTAATTAATAGAGTAGGTATAGTACACAAACAAATCAATTTAAACGGCAATGCAACTACTACGGCTTGCTAATTGTAAGTTCCAAGTTGTCCTGGAAATATGCAATAAAGGATTCCTCAGTTCTTACTATGTACAAGCAAGGCTAGTCTACCCAATAATCAATTGTGCCAATCATGAATTAGACGAGTCCCAGCGGGACGCCCGTCATCAATATATGTATAAATATAAACAGATACCACTTCCTACCCGTGTGGTAGGTTTGTAGTATCTGTGGGAACCAGCCGGCATGTCGGGCACTAATTGTCCCGAGATGGCTGCCATGTAAGAACTCGGAAATTCATTCTCTCCATGCAATTTGTTATTTTATTTAACTTAATAGTCCCTATGTTAATTGAAATCTCATGCCGTGGATCATGGTCATTCAGAATGAGTACTTCTGTACAAAGTACGATATTCATAACTCTACAACGATGCCCGTGCGGTTAGGTTGTAGGTCTTACATAGCGTAATGCAATAATCAAACCTAGAAACGGAATAATCATGCCATGACTATAAGGTACACATGCTGCTTTTGTAGAAACAAGTTGAAGTCTGCACGTATCCATATGCCAATATTCGGGATCGGCTAGTTGATTGCAATGGTTCATGGTTAATATGAACGTGTCTCATTTAATTTCAATAAGACGACTATCCAGTCTCTTAGTTCCAACTAGGAACACATGATCAATCATTAGTCGAGGTAACAATCAATGTCAATTCGTGATAAGGCATGAAAGTCAAACTAGTATTTAGTATGGTCGAGTCTATAACTCTCTGGGTTAAGTTCCAGTCATTCTGGGTATCCATAAACCAATCGAGACACCGGGCACATTCCACACAACAATATGTATTAAACTATTAACATATCATGATTATATCGAGTTCATGACAAAAGGCGTAAGAAGATAATAAGGGTGCCATGCGCCCAAGGAGTACGCCAAAGGAAGTACGCGTAAAAAAATAGAGTTACGCGTGAAGGAATAAAGTTTACGCATTTACTTGTACGCGTAAAGGAATAATGTTACACTTGAACTAATACGCGTAAAGGAAATACGCCAAGCCAGAACAGTACGCGTAAAGAATAGAGTTACACATAAAACTTGCATGCGTAAAGGGTCGAGTTATGCGTAAAGCTTGTACGCGTAAAGAATAGCATTGCACGCGTAAAGGAAGTATGCGTAAAGAATAACATTACGCGTGAGACATTTTACGCGTAAAGAGTTAAAGTTTACGCATGAATCATGTACGCGTAAAGAATAATGTTATGCATAAAACATTGTACGCGTAAAGAAAATATCATTACGCGCAAGGAATACGCCAAGCCAAAGTAGACTTACGTAATTCGGATTCACGCTGACACGAATGAACGTGGGCGTAGAGCTTGATATTACGCGGGCACGTATAAACGTGGGCGTAGAGCTTGACATTACGCGGGCACGTATAAACGTGGGCGTAGAGAACCTCCAGAACTCCAAATTCTGTGAGCCTCAATCTAAGCCAAAAAATGGGGCTTCCATGGATCAAAATAGGGTGTAACACAAATCTTGACAACCTGGAATGATCACAACTTGGAAATAAAGAAGTTTGGTAGATCAAAACCCCCAAATCCGAAAATAGAAATTTCTAGATCTACAAAAATAAAGCTGTCAAATGCAAAAATATCAAGTTCTAAACTATCTTAGAATCACGAGAGGTAGATAAATGAACCATAAAAATGGGTTCTCATGTGAAAGCAAGATGCACTTGCCTATGGGTTTTCTTAGGTTAGAGGAGATATTAAATGGAGAAGAAGAAGAGTAAATGAGAATGAACGAAGAAAGAGAAAGTAGTTGGGCTTTCAATGGAGATGGTGGTAGGTAGGGGTTGGGTTCATGATGAACCACCAAAACAAACCAACCCAAGCCAAAATAAACTAAGAACAAGACAAGAGCAGAAAATAAAATACAGAAAAATAATTAGCTTAAAATTAAATAAATTAAGTACAGAACAAATGCATGATAAATATTAAATAAATACATTCAAGTAGTACACGTATTAAAATATGCATTCTGGGAACGGGGAGTGACATCTCTACCCTCCTTAGAAAAATTTCGTCCTCGGAATTTCAAATCCAAGCAGGATAGAAACATCAAAACTAATCCAAGTACAAGCAATTTTAGCGAACAAGCAGTCATCTTACAATATCAAAATCAAGTAATATATCTATGCTTATTTATCTACGACATCTAGCAATTTCTACTCATAGGGCGATAAGCATGAGGAATCAAGACAATCAAGGTACACGAAAAGAAATATACCTTGTGAGTCAAATAGGTGCGGATACCGTGATCGGATATCATCCTTACGTTCCCACGTTGACTCTCCTAAGGAGTGATGACCCCAAGCAACACGGACAAGGCTGATTGTTTGGTTCTTGAGTATCTTCTCCCTTCGATCCAAAATGGACACCGGTTGCTCCTCGTAAGACAGGTTGGGACCAACAATCAGCTCAGAATGATCGAGGATATGGCTTGGGTCCGATATATACCTACGTAACTAAGATACATGAAACACATCATGCACCTCTCGTAACGAAGGTGGAAGGGATAAATGGTAAGCAACATCGCCTACCCTATCAAGGATAGCAAATGGGCCTACATATCGCGGACTCAACTTCCCGCGAAGCCAAATTTAATGACCCCACGGGTATGTGAGGTCCGTAAGAACACGTAGTCTCCAATAGAAAATTCTAGAGGCCTACGATGCTGGTCTGCCAAATCACGATGCCGATCTTGCGCAACTCGAAGTCACTCCCTAATCCCTTTAACCACTTCAACCGTCTGAACAATCATCCTGGGCCTAACATCTTCCTCTCCCCGATATCATCCCATGCCAGTGGCGACCTACACTTCTTATCGTATAGTGTTTCGAATGGCGCCATCTGGATACTGGCTTGATAACTGTTGTTGTACGAAAATTCGACAAAGTGCATTTGACTCTCCCAAGATCCTCCAAAATCTAGGGTGCAAGCTCGTAACATATCTTCTAAAGTCTGAATTGTTCTTTCTGATTGTCCGTCTGTCTGTGGATGGTAGGCCGTACTAAATCTTAACTTGGTACCCAGGCTATGATGTAGACTCCTCCAAAAATGTGATATAAAACGTGTATCTCTATCTGATACAATACTGACAGGGACTCCATGCTGTCTGACTATCTGCTGCATATACAATTCTGCCAACTTTTCTGTAGATTGCCCTACTCTAAAAGGAAAAAAATGTGCCACCTTCGCAAGTCGATTCACTATCACCCAAATAGCATCCTTACCACTTGGCGATCTCGGTAAACCGGTCACAAAGTCCATGGTGATATGTTCCTACTTCCATTCCGGAATAGGAAGCGGTTGTAATAACCCAGCTGGTCTGTGTTGTTCTGCCTTTACTTGCTGACATATTAAGCAACGAGAAACGAATCTAGCTATCACTCTCTTCATTTCGTTCCACCAGAAGTGTTGCTTGATATCTTTGTACATTTTGGTCCCTTCGGGGTGTATAGAATACTGAGAACTGTAGACTTCTGCCATAACCTCCTGTCTGATATCTCCACTTGGCACACATAGACGTGATCCAAATCTAAGTGTCCCATCTTCGTGAATTTTCATCTCCTTCCTGAGTCCTGACTCACATTCTGTCCTAAGCTTCTGAATCCTTGTGTCCCGTGCCTGAGCTGCCTTGATCCTGTCTACCAAGTCGGATTGAACTCGTAGACTTGCCAGAATTTTGATATCACTAGGAAGTATAACCTCGATGTCCATCTCTTGAAGATCTTCTAAGATATGTTTTTGTGATGTTAACATAAATGCACCGCCTCTCCTGCTAAGAGCGTCCGCTACCATATTAGTCTTGACTGGATGATACTGAAGCTCAACGTCATAATCCTTGATCAACTCTAACCATCTTCTCTGTCTTATGTTTAGTTCCTTCTGAGTGAAGATATACTTCAGACTCTTGTGGTCTGTGTACATATCCACTCGATCACTGTCCAAGTAATGTCTCCATAGCTTCAAAGCAAATTCTACTGCTGCCAACTCCAAGTCATGAGTCGGATAATTCTTCTCGTGGTCTCAAAGTTGCCTAGATGCATACGCTATCACCTTTCCATGTTGTATTAGAACACACCCAAGTCCCTTTCCTAACGCATTACAATATACAGTAAAACCTCTGGGTCCAACCGGTAATGTAAGAATAGGTGCCGATATTAACTTCTGCTTTAAATTCTTAAATGATGTCTGGCATTCTGCCGACCAGAAGAATGGCACATCCTTCCATGTCAAGCGGGTCATGGGTGCTGAGAGTCTTGTAAAGTCTGATACAAACCTTCTGTAATATCCTGCCAGTCCCAAGAAACTTCGTACATCTGCTACGGTCTTAGGTATTGGCCAACTTTCTACTGCTTCTACCTTCTTGGGATTCACTGCTACTCCAGCCCCTGATATGATGTGCCCTAAGAATAAAATATAATCCGTCTAAAACTCACACTTGCTGAGCTTGGCGTATAATTGGTTCTCTCTCAGAACCCGTAACACTTTTTTGAGGTGATCTTCATGCTCTTCTTCACTAGCTGAGTATACGAGAATGTCGTCGAGGAACACAACGACAAATTAATCTAAGTACGACATAAAGATGCGATTCATCAAATCCATAAATATTGCTGGAGCATTGGTCAAACCAAACGGTATTACTAAGAATTCGTAATGCCCGTACTTTGATCTGAATACCGTCTTGGGAATATCCTCTTTTCGAACCCTCACTTGATGGTACCCTGATCGAAGATCTATCTTAGAAAAAACCATTACTCTACTCAACTGATCAAACAAGTCGTCGATTCTTGGTAGTGGGTACTTGTTCTTTACTGTTGCCGCGTTGAGCTTTCTGTAATCAATGTACAATCTTGATGACCCATCCTTCTTTCCTACAAGTACCACTGGTGCTGCCCATGGTGATTCGCTAACTCGAATGAACTTCTTCTCCATCAGTTCCTCTATGTGCTGATACACCTTGGCCTGCTCTGAATCTGCCATTCTATAAACTCGATCTGATATTGGTTTAATTCTAGGTGCCAACTCTATACTGAACTCAATATCCCTAACCGGTGGTAGACCTGGAAGTTCTTCGGGAAATACTTTAAGAAACTCTTCAACTACCTTTGGGACTAGAACTTCTTCCAATGCCATCACTACTCCTTGTTTATGATGGTATGCCTCTGATCTGACTAAGGTGAACCACATCATGCCTGGAATATTAAAAGATACAATCCCTCTATGACAATCTATTATCGTATGACTGTCTTTCAGCTAGTCCATGCCTAAGATAATGTCAAAATTTCTAACAGGAAATTCTATCAACCTGGCGGGTAAGGAACGCCCGCAAACTACAACTCTACACGCTAGAATAATTCTACTAACTCCTACGAGCCCATTACCAGTGAGTATATTCAACCTCCTCGGCAATGCCTCGAATTCCATTCCTAGTTGTGTCACAAATTGTGAAGATATAAATGAGTGTAATGCTTCCGAATCAAACAATGCTACTGCGAGATATGAGGCGACGAGAATGTTACCTGCCATAACATCTCCCGATGCCAATGCCTCTTCCAAGGACAGATTGAATGCCTGACCTCGGCCTCCTTGTTGGTTCCCATGCTGCGGCCTAGCCTGGTGTTGCTGCTGGCCCCTGCCTTGGTGATGCTGGGGTGGTCTTTGTTGTTGCTGCTGCATCGACGGTCCCTGCTACCGAAACATCTAAGCATGTGACATCAACGGGGGTTGTGCCAACGGTCTTACTGCTACCGCTGGTCCTTGATACTGGCCTGCCCCTGGTGCTAGCAGTATAGGAAATTATTGCACTGGTCCTCCTGACCTCGAATTCATGGGACAGGTGAAAACCCGATGATCTGGACTTCCACATATCAAACATTATCCGTTCAATGCCCGATACACACCTCTAGTATGCCCTGCCTTTCCACAATAAGTATAGCCCGCTGGGGGTTGCTGGTTCTTCCTCTGCTGCTGTTGCTGCCTTGTTGGTGGTGCTGGCCCTCGCATCGCCACATCGTGAATGCGAACGCCAGGAGATGGTGCTGTTATTCGGGGTGCTATTGCCCCTCCTCCTTCAATCTGATTGTGAGATCTCTTCTAACCTCCAGTCCTTGATGTGATCCTCTGGATTGTGATCTCATGCCTCCGGGTTGCCGTCAATACCTCATCAAAAGTCTGGTAGTTGTGCCCCTCTATCAGTTGCAAGAGTTCAAGATGGAATCCTTGCTGAAATCTCATAGCCCTCTGGCTCTCCGTTGCTACCATCTCTGGGGCAAACCTACTCAATCTGCAGAACTCTGTTGTATAAGCATCCACTGTCTTGCCGGCCTGTTTGAGGTTGATAAACTTCTGTTGTAGCTCGAACTGTGCTACAACTCCATAGTACTTCGTCTTGAACCTTGCAGTAAAATCATCCCAAGCAACAGGACGTCTGATGCCCACTTCTTCTGATTCCCACCAATCAGGTGCGAGGTCCTGAAGTAACAGCTTCACTTGATCCACACGTTCTCCCGTCGGTACCTTAGCCGCTGTCAGAATAGCCTCGACGTCCTTAAGCCATGCATCTGCTAAAATGGCATCTTCCGTACCCTCAAAATGATGGAGTTGTACTTGCAGAACCTGGTTGACGCCCCTGAGTCAGTCCTCACTCCCCTTTTTAAAGCCGTTTGCAATCCTTGGTTGAGCAATACATTCAGCTCTTGCAGCTGAGTGTGCATGTGTTGCTGGGCCAATATCTGATGTTGCTGAGTAGCCATCATCCCCCTTATGATTTCTAGAAGGGCTGGTGTGTCTACTGCTATAGGGGTAGGCAGAACTGTTGGTGGTGTTCGAACCTCCGGATACTGTGGTCCAGCTGTTGGTTCCACTATCACCTCTTCTTGGATGTTTTCTTGAGGTAGTATTGGCCTTTGTTGCTTACCAACATGGTCATGTTGCTCATGTTTCCCTTGTTGTTGCTGTCCAGATCTGATGGATGCGGACGAGGTGCCCCTAAGAAAAGGGACAAGAGAGCAATCAAACGACCGGACAGAAAAGATCAATGAAGTCAAAGGATACTGGAATTTCAAGCTAGGGTCGAGAGTAACGAATCATGAGATCAAGGGGAAATATATGTGATTGAGACATCCTATAAATTAAAACACCCCACAAGTCTAAAATCAGACCTGCATGGGCCACCACTAAAACCTTGTCACGCCCCAGAACCAGAATACCGGAGAGCGGGGGAGTGACTCAGCCAGCAACGTATTACGGGTAGATGAATACCGTATAATATGATCAATGCTGTCTAAAAGACGAGGGGGTGCATACTACATGAAAGTCTCACTAGGGTTACTCAACATCTATTGTTCCAATCATTCAATGAAAAGCAGTAAGTATAGAACATGTAAGGATGGGCAGTACGGCGTCCCAAATGCTCAGTCAAAATATTTTTGAGATCTGGCTTTACAAAACATAGCCAGATAATGTAACAAAGTATACACAATCGTTATTAGCTGCAGCCTGACTTAGTTACAATTATGTAAAAGTAAGTGCAAGACAGTCCGACTAACATGTCGGTGCCAAGCGGCAAAATATAAAGTAAGTAGTAAAATGAGCGGGGAAGTAAGGAATCCACTCGTGTTCTCCTGCGATTATCCTTCTAGTATTGACCATCTTGGAGGTGGAAGTAAGCTGAGTCCTCGGGAACTGGCTCTAAATCTGGCCATGCAAAACCAGAGAGGTTAGACCTCAAATAGCAAGTACCACAAAGGAGCACGACATGAGAATTAAAACCAGTGGTAAGAGTTAAGAATATGATAAATAAGTCTCCGCTTGTACTGGGATTCACACAACATCACGACACTTCAAACCAACTTTCCAACCAAACAAGGACAGAAGTTGACCCGTCATGTCCTGACATTCTGATCATCACAGTAATTAACAGAGTAGATACAGTACACAAACAAATCAATTTAAACGGCAATGCAACTACTACGGCTGCTAACTGTAAGTTCCAAGTTGCCCTGGAAATATACAATAAGGGATTCCTCAGTTCTTACTATGTACAAGCAATGCTAGTCTACCCAATAATCAATTATGCCAATCATGAATTAGATGAGTCCCAGCGGGACGTCCGTCATCAATAAATGTATAAATATAAACAGATACCACTCCCTGCCCGTGTGGCAGGTTTGCAGTATCTGTGGGAACCAGCCGGCATGTCAGGGCACTAATTGTCCCAAGATGACTGCCATGTAAGAACTCGGGAATCCATTCTCTCCATACAATTTGTTATTTTATTTAACTTAATAGTTCCTATGTTAATTGAAATCTCATGCCGTGGATCATGGTTATTCAAAATGAGTACTTCTGTACAGAGTACGATATGCATAACTCTACAATGATGCCCGTGCGGTTAGGTTGTAGGTCTTACATAGCGTAATGCAATAATCAAACCTAGCCACGAAATAATCATGCCTTGACTGTAAGGTACACATGCTGGTTTTGTAGAAACAAGTTAAAGTCTGCACGTATCCATATGCCAATGTTCGGGATCGGCTAGTCGATTGCAATGGTTCATGGTTAATATGAACGTGTCTCATTTAATTTCAATAAGACGACTAGCCAGTCACTTAGTTCCAACTAGGAACGCATGATCAAGCATTAGTTGAGATAACAATCAATGTCAATTCGTGATAAGGCATGAAAGTCAAACTAGTATTTAGTATAGTCGAGTCTATAACTCTCAGGGTTAAGTTCCAGTCATTCAGGGTATCCATAAACCAATCGAGACACCGGGCACATTCTACATAATAATATGTATTAAACTATTAACATATCCTGATTATATTGAGTTCATGACAAAAGGCGTAAGGAGATAATAAGGGTGCCATGTGCCCAAGGAGTACGCCAAAGGAAGTACGCGTAAGAAAAATAGAGTTACGTATGAAGGAATAACGTTTACGCATTTACTTGTACGCGTAAAGGAATAATGTTACGCTTGAGCAAATACGCGTAAAGGAAATACGCCAAGCCAGAGGAGTACGCGTAAAGAATAGAGTTACGCGTAAAACTTGCATGCGTAAAGCGTCGAGTTATGCGTAAAGCTCGTACGTGTAAAAAATAGCATTACACGCGTAAAGGAAGTACGCGTAAAGAATAAAATTATGCGTGAGATATTGTACGCGTAAAGAGTTAAAGTTTACGCATGAATCATTGTACGCGTAAAGAATAATGTTATGCGTGAAACATTGTACGCGTAAAGAAAATATCATTATGCGTAAGGAATACGCCAAGCCAGAGTAGACTTGCGTAATTCGGATTCACGCTGACAAGAATGAACATGGGCGTAGAGCTTGATATTACGCGGGCATGTATAAACGTGGGCGTAGAGCTTGACATTACGCGGGCACATATAAACGTGGGCGTAGAGAACCTCCAGAACTCCAAATTCTGTGAGCCTCAATCTAAGCCAAAAAATGGGGCTTCCATGGATCAAAATGGGGTATAACACAAATCTCAACAACCTGGAATGATCACAACTTGGAAATAAAGAAGTTTGGTAGATCAAAACCCCAAAATTCGAAAATAGAAATTTTTAGATCTAAAAAAATAAAGCTTTCAAATGCAAAAATGTCAAGTTCTAAACTATCTTAGAATCATGAAAGGAAGATAAATAAACCATAAAAATGGGTTCTCATGTGGAAGCTAGATGCACTTGCCTATGGGTTTTCTTAGGTTAGAGGAGAGGTTAAATGGAGAAGAAGAAGAGTAAATAAGAATGAATGAAGAAAGAGAAAGTAGTTGGGCTTTAAATGGAGATGGTGGTTGGTAGGGGTTGGGTTCATGATGAACCACCAAAACAAACCAACCCAAGCCGAAATAAACTAAGAACAAGACAAGAGCAGAAAATAAAATACAGAAAAATAATTAGCGTGAAATTAAATAAATTAAGTACAGAACAAATACATGATAAATATTAAATAAATACATTCAAGCAGTACACGTATTAAAAATACGCATTCTGGGAATGGGGAGTGACATTGCCAGAGGAAGCAAGAATTCCGAACTCTACTATATGGAGGGGAGCGCACAGGGGACACAGGAGGTGAACGCAGTCAGTGATGCGTCTACCGAGTTGTGGCACAGGCGACTCGGCCATATCAGCAAGAAGGGGATGGGCTACTTGGTGAACATGAAGGTAATTTCAGGGATAAAGTCTACAAAATTGGAGAAGTGCACGCTGTAGGAGCGTAAAAAGTGCTTTAAAGAAAGAGTCATCTCATTCATAAGTGATCTGTTTTACGCCAAGCACAGCGGTTAATCTCTTTACGCCCAAGACAAGGCTAATCGCTTTACGCCTAAAGCAGGCAGATTATTTTACGCTCGGGTCTATACCCATGGTTTTATGCCAAGGACAGATCAGCCACTTTTACGCTGGACAAAGCTGTCAAGTCTCGCATTTAATGCAAACTCTGACGTGGAGATATTAATGATGGCATATATCACAGAATTCAAAGGGATTTGTTTTTACACAGAGACCAATGTTGTCATTTAGTATGTGGATTGAGCTACTTTACGCTCACACTATGGCTTCTTTTACGCATGAAGACTATACGAGCTTTTACGCTCAACAGTTGACGTGTGCGTAAAGTCTATTTGAGCTACTTTTACGCTCAAGGTTATTTAACAACCACTTTACGCGGGAAGTCTATAACAGGGCTACTTTACGCCTAGTCTACTGCTTTACGCTCAGAATACATTGGGGCTATTTTTACGCCCTATTCTCTTCTACCAGTTTGGAACGTGGTTTGCCTACGTGGCTTTCATGCCATTCTTCTCGAAGAACGTGTGTACGTGTATCCTATTCTTAATGAAATGATGGGACACGTGTCAATACATACAGAAGATGACTTCAGTCGTGGGTGGCAGTTGTTAGCGTAAAGATGGAACTTTTGCTGAGTTTTTACGCACAAGAGCCCAAGCCTATAAATGGACTGATATTTCTCAGAGACACACAGAGACAGGAGAGAATAGAGAGATCAGAACTTAGAGATTTCGAGAGCATTCTTCTTCAACCTTTCCTTCAGAACAGAGTGAAGCAAAGCAGGAAAGCATTCGGCCTCGCCATCAGTGCCCAAGTGCGTCGATACCTTTTTGGTGACTTAGTTCTTCCGGTTGTTCAACTTTAAGCAGCGATCTTCGTCATCATCATATGGTCCAAGGAACAAAGTGATCATTTACAGATCAGACTTTCATAGCAATACTTTCCCAGAATTAAATTTGTACTTCTTGTACTTTTTCTCGTTTTATTTTCAAAATCCGACTTCCAGGCATTTTGTTAAGTGAAACAAAAATGGCGACTCTGCTGGGGACGACCTTCTCCTCTGACGAGAAGGCAATTGCTTAATATGATGATGTTTCGGTCGGTTCGACCAAGAAGACTCTGGTTGTACACTTCGACCAGACTGTCTATGAAGAAATGCTCTGAACTAGGGGTGGTTCTTGCTACTCCAATGTTCAAAAATCTCGCAAAACACAAAAAGTTTGGATTCCTAAATCCAAAATAGCTTTTGATCTCTCTGTTGCTGCTAGTGGCAAGGGAATTCTTCCCACTCCTGTCGTAGGGGCTCCCGTTCGTAACGAGGCAGTCCTTACTTTAGAGTTGCACTCAAAGTGTGACAATTTATCTCCCGTTTGTAATGGTGAAGATAATCAGGTTTCACACCCACTGCGTAAGAACCAGGTTTTACGCTCAGTGGATAAAAACTAACTTTTACGCTTAATACATAAAGATGAGTCTCCCATTTGTAATATGGCAGACTCTAATGCTTCTGAGGGTAAGAATAAGTCTCCCGTCTGTGATGCGGTAGACACATACAAATTACGCTCTTCGCGTAAAGGAAAATCTCCCGTCTGTGACGTGGTAGATAACCAATTTTTACGCTCTACGCGTGAAGGTAAGTCTCATGTCTGTGACAGTGTAGATACAATTCGCAAAGATTTTTATACATCTAACGTGAATGTACCTAAACGTGTGCAGCGTAAAAATTATGTTGGTAAAACTTCAGTTCTACACCAACAGCCTTCTTATACTGCTCTACGCAAAGTACCAAATCTATAAATTACACGCAATGAAAGTGGAGTCCTTTGTGCTAAAATTTTTTAAGATTTACGTACACAACTCCAAACGCGTAGAAACGTACAATTTGGTTCTGCGAATACTGCCAGTAATCTTCTTTATACACAGGATATTAAACGCTTTTCTACCCCTAATATAATAAAGAAGACTACTCCCTCCACTCCTTCTGACTTACGCGAATTGCTAATACAAAAGCGTAAGAATAGACAATCTCCGGTGACATTTTCCCAAAAAAACATCATTGTGATTATCACCAGGTTGTGATCAACTGTTGTTGTTCGGCTTCAAAACGGTCAGTTTTTGATCGATTAAGTTTTAATTCACCTCAACATCAAGCTGAAGACCAAGAACATGAGCTGTCATATGCATCAGTCAACATGGCGTCTCATACTAACAGAGGACGACGACCAAGACGGAATACGTCCCAAACTCCAGGTCAGCAACAGTTCAACAGACTTCTTGATTCTTTTGAGGGGGTATATCAAAATACTCGATCAAGAAGACAAAGACAAATGCAGACTTCTGATTCAGAAGCTAGGGGTACTCAATCTTTTGAGTCCGAGACTGACAGTGTCGATTCATACTTCTATATTGATCCTTCTATATCTTCAAGAGAGGTTGAATCCTACGCTGTTGGAGATGAACCAGAGACCTCATCTGTTAATACAGAACAGCGTCTCACTGCCGTTGAACAATCACTGAAAGACATGCTTAACATGGTGCAAAACATGCATCAGATAATTTCGAATCAGCAAACTGCTCAGCCGACAGTAGTGACACCGGCACCAGTAGCAGCACCAACTCAAGATAGTCAAGGGGCTGAAATACCTTTGAATATTCAGGAGCTTGCTGTTAATCAAAATTCTGTCTCTCTAGATTCCATTATTCTTGAAGACGTACCACCTCCAACGGGGGTTACGGTACATCCAACAACTATTCAATCAAATGTGCCGCCGCAAAACAGTAAAGCCATTCAGGCAGTACGTGAACTCAAAGCACAGTTTAAAGTCTTGAGGCACAAGGATCAGCTTCAGAGGTTAGGGATTAAGCAACCTTATCCTCCTTATTGGAATGATGTACCCTTCCCACCAAAATTTAAGCCATAATCTATGGTTTTGTTCGATGGAAAAGCATCTTCCAGTCAATATATCAATTACTTTGATATTATGACTGTACATCTACAGAAAGATGACGCTCTTCTCACTCGAGTGTTTATCGGGTGCCTGACGGGTTTGACTTATGATTGGTATCGAAGCTTACCCGACAATTGCATTTCGTCTTTCGACGAATTTAAGGCAATATTTTTCTCCCGCTTCTATGAAGGAGGTATGGACATGAACATGTCCTCCTTGATAGAAATCAAACAAAAGAAGAAAGAAGATACTTGGACGTTCATCGAACGTTTCTGACAGGCTACTCTAAAGATGCCTCCTGGTATACCAGATTCAGCGTTGATTGATACATGCAAAATGAATCTACGACCATCCATCGCTGTTTTCACGGGTTCCTAATTCACAGATTGGGCTTCATTCATCATAGCAGCGGTTTCTGTCGAGACCAATGGTAGGTTGGCTCGTGAATATGGGATAATTTTCGCCTCAGATGATAGCGGAAAAAAAAGTAATCCTGGTATTAACCCCGGTAATCGTAATATGAAAGGGAAAGATACCCTCATGGTTAATCTTTCCAAGAATAAAACGATACCGAATAGTCAGGAATCTTCCAGGCCAAAGGAAGAATACTCTTTTAATGAGAGTGATATCCCAGGGATATTTCAGTGTCTGGTAAAGAGTGGAAAACTTTATATTCCAGAACAAAAGAGGCATAATGAGGTAAATCTAACTGATAATCCCAAATATTGTATCTATCATAGATACATTAATCATTCTACCAGTGCTTGCTATGTCCTGAAGAAGAAAATCCAGGAGCTGATAAATGGCGGTGCTATCGCCTTAACTAATGATGACTATACGGTTACAACCAATATGGTTTCTCTTCAGTTCGGAGATTTTCCTCCACAGCAAGTCCCAGATGGAATTATCCCAATTCTGAAGGCGACAATAAAAATCGTGAATATCCCGCCTGCCAGAGAAGAAAATGCAGGATTGCTGCCACTCACATTAAAGAATGGTGACATTATGTGGGTACATCCTGACATAGTGCCTGAATTAAAAAATGAAGGTAAAACTTCAAAATCTAAGAAGGGTAAGAAAGTCAAAACCTGCAACATGATTTCTCATGATATTCCAGATCCTGATGACTTGGATCGGCTATAGGATGGCTTTTCTTTAGAAGATAGATTGAGAGGACAAAACATTTGTCCTCCAAGTCTAGCTCCTCCTACTAAGCTCAAGCTTACTCACCAGCAGTGGCTAGCCATGAATAGTGTTCCTTTATACCGGGCGTAACAAGTCTTCGCTGCTTATGAAAAAACTCCGACAGGGATTTTTCCTCGTATCCCGAATCTTTCTCCTCCTGTGGCTACAGAGACATCTATTCTTCATTCTCCTGTGGATACAGAGATTTCTTCTCCTTCTGTGGAACCATTTGCCAAAAGCCTGCTGCCCATTCATCTATACAGTTAACAATCTGTCCTTCTCATGAAGAAAATGGGTTATAACTTTCAGAAGGCAGAAGGTTTGAATTATGATAAAGGAATACGACTTCCTTTACAAATTCAAAATCAAAAATCCACTATTGGACTGGGTTCTAAAATTCCTCACAACGAACCTTACAAGAAAAAGGCTAAAGGAAGGAAGACTAAATCCTGTAATATAGTACTTCCTTCTCTTGAGTTTGAGGAAGAAACTTTTGCTGGTACAAGATCCGGAAAAGAGTACCACAAAGATTATGAAGGATCTTCTAAAGAAATAGAGAATGTAGTGGAAACACTACCAGCTCAACCTTCTCCTGTTCCTGCTAAACCCTCGGTGGTTGAAAAGGGGAAACAGAAAGCAGTACACTTCGACGTTCCACTGAAGTCTGCTTCTAGTCAGGGGGTGGTGATGAAACCTTACAAATTTAATATTCTAGCTCAGTTAGCCAATACTCCGGCTAGACTATCTATATTTGAACTGCTTCGCCTTTCTAGAGAAAGCAGAGAGACTTTAAGTGAAGCTCTATTTCAGGCAGATTCATGCTTGGCTCAACTCAAGAGTCCTGATAATACTCCAGTTTCGTGTCCGTAATGTCATAGTGTGATGGAAGCAATTCCCAACATCACCTTTACACAGGAAGATATGCTGTTGAAGCATAACAAACATGACAGGCCTCTGTGCTATACTGGGTATATTGGATCTACTGAAATTGACAGGATCTACATTGATCCTGGGTCTTCAATTAGCATAATTCTTTAGAGTATGCTAAGACCCCTGAGGATTCCTACTAGTGATTTGACTTACACTAGTACTACGATAGTCGGTTTTAACTCTGGCAAGAGTAAACCATTGGGAAAGATTCGTCTGCAGATTCAGATTGGCGACCTCCGAACTATGGTAACCTTCTATGTTATCAAATCAGACGTATCCTACAATATCCTTCTTGGAAGACCATGGTTACATGAGCATAATATCGTATCTTCAACTCTCTACTAATGCTTCAAGTATGTGGATTCCTAAGGAGTTGTGAAGACTGAGTTTGCTGATATCAATCCTTTCAAGGGTGTCGAAGCCTATTTTTCTGATTCAAGGCTTTATAAACAAGAGCATATGAAAGAGATATCAGACATAGCTGAGGATCGATCATCTACTGAGGATCAATCTCTTAATGAAGATCCACTAGAAGAGCAACCTTTGAAGATCATAGTCAAGGGACGAATCCAATCCCAACCTGTCAATGATCAACCTTTGATAATCAAGGTTAAATGAAGAACTCAAACTTCATCTGAGGAATCAATAAATATTCTTGCTAAAGTTCAACCTTTTGTGATCAAAGTCAAAGGGCATACTTCTTGTACGAATGATCCAGAACCACCATTGATTGTCAATCTTAGCAAATCTACGCAGAAGATGGATAATGGTCCACTGTTGATTAATTCGAAGCGTAGTAATCAGATTGTAAATGATGTAAATATTGATCATTCTGTACTTTTTGATATCAATAAAGATTTCTTTTTCGAGTATATGGCTGTCAAGTTTATTGAAAGAATGACTTTATCTTCGGATTATCAAAGTCATCAATATAAAGGCGACATAGAGCCAGAAGGAACTTTATACATCGATCATAAGAAAAATTATTTTCCTCTTCATGTAGATGTTGGACCTTATGCTCAAAGATTCCTGACATCTTCTCCCTATCTTCTACCTGTAGCCGCTTCATCACAAGCCTGTGTAACTTTTAGACGTCACAAAGAATCTAATTTCGTGGTTCCGTCTAATAAGAAAAACAAGCGCCAAATTGTGTTTGGGCTGGCTAGAAATATCCCTGTCGCTCAGGCAGATGAGCTGAAAGATAAAGACAAAGGAAGAATCCGAATTGACAAATATAGTCAACAATCTATCAAGATTATCCAGAACATGGGATATGATTTGAAGACTATGCAAGGTCTCAATCAAGGCAAAGGTAGACGACTCCCATTATACGGTGATCCATTTTATCAGAAGACTCGTCATGAATTGGGATATGATCCATCCCATATGTTTGATGACGATATACAAGAAGAATTATCTTCTAATTCCTCGCAGTCATCAGATTCGAAAGGAATCCAATTCGTCGAATCTGAAATATCTCATTCTTCATATGATAAATCCAGACAAATGTCCTCAGTCAATATGGTTCAAATTGATGGTGAATCAGAACTATTTGAGAATGATCCTTGGGCTCAACAGATGGATACTCAATGGAAACTCCGTTTTGAACAGCGACAACCACCTACAGAGGATGAGGTTATCCAAATTGATGTTGGAGATGGAACTACGTCCAAACCAATATTCATCAGTAAATATCTTTCCAAAGTTGAAAAGGAAGAGTTGATAAAACTTATCAAAGAATATATTGACATCTTTGCATGGAGTTATGAGGATATGCCAGGGTTAGATCCTAAAGTTGCTACTCATAAACTTAATATTTTGCCCAATGTCAAGCCTGTAAAACAATAGCAATGGCGCTGTAGACCAGATATGATGGATACAATTGAAGCAGAAGTCAAAAAGTTGATTACATGTGGGTTTGTTCGTGAGGAACAACACCCGGATTGGGTTGCCAATATTGTTTCTGTTATAAAGAAGAACGGAAAGGTCCGAGTTTGTATAGATTATCGAGATCTTAATTCAGCCTGTCCAAAGGACGAATTTTCACTTCCAATTACTGATGTCATGATAGACAATACATGTGGTTTTGAACGCATATCTTTCATGGACAGATTCTCAGGATACAATCATATCAAAATGCATCCAGAAGATGAGAAGCATACTGCTTTTCGTACACCCCTTGGGGTTTATTGCTATACGGTTATGCCATTTAGCCTTAAAAATACCGGCACTACGTATCAACGGGCTATGAGCAATATCTTTCAAGAACACCTACGAAAAATAGTTGAATGCTACGTAGATGACATTGCTGTTAAAAGTCGGTCAAAGAATGATCACATTCAGGACTTAAAGACAGTATTTGAATTGATGCGCCAGCATCAATTGAAAATGAACCCTACTAAGTCTTTCTTAGGGGTTTCTAGTGGCAAATTTTTAGGATTTGTCATTACCTCACAGGGTATCCATGTTGATCCCGATAAGGTTAAAGCAATTCTTGAAATGCGTCCTCCTCATAATCTGAGAGAACTACGTGGCTTTCAGGGTCGTATTGCTTATATCAGAAGATTTATATCCAATCTCTCTGGGAGATGCCAACCTTTCTCCCGCTTATTGAAGAAAGGTGTATCATTTGTTTGGGATGAAGCGTGTCAGAAAGCCTTCAATGATATTAAACAATACCTTACAAATCCACCTGTTCTGGTATCTCCAGTAGTAGGAAGACCATTTTTATTATATGTTCGAGCCTTGGATCATTTACTTGGCGCCCTTCTTGCACAGAAAAGTGATATGGGTCATGAACAGGCAATATATTATCTGAGTAGAATGATGGTCGGAGCTGAACACAGGTATACTCCTGTGGAAAAGGAATGTCTAGCCTTGGTTTTTGCCGTCCAAAAGACAAGACATTATGTGACAGGACAGACTATTCATGTCATCTCCCGAATAAATCCCATTCGGGTATTGATGAGAAAACCAAGCATTCTTAACTCCAGGTTAGCCACTTGGGCGATGTTGCTTACTCCTTATGACATGGTTTATATACCTCAAAAATCAGTAAAGGGCCGAGCATTAGCTGATTTCTGTGCTGCTCACCCTATACCGGAAACATCGAAGTTATATGAGGACATTCCAGACGAAGTCGTGGATTGTTACATGACTTTAAAGAATGACATATGGCAATTATATTTTGATGGAGCATCACGAATGGGACCTAAAGGCAATATTGTCTCTGGGGTAGGGATCGTTTTGGTTTCTCCTGACAAAATGGTCATATACCATGCCTATTCTCTTAATGAGCCATGCTCCAACAATGTAGCAGAATATAATGCTCTATTGATCGGTCTCCAAGTAGCTAAACAATTGGATATTGAATTCCTGGAGGCTTATGGAGATTCTCAATTGATCGTTAATCAAGTTAGAGGAACCTATGAAGTCAGAGATGCTGATCTCATCCCTTATCATCAGGTGGTAGTCGAGTTGGTCCTTTCATTTAAAGGGTTCTTTATTGAATTTGTACCACGTTCTCAGAATGTGGAGGATGATGCTCTTGCTAGCTTAGCTGCAGACTTGGCTGTCCCAATCCGAATGCAAAATACAATTACTTTATTGGATCGAGACTTGTTCTGTGTGAAGAATAATCTGCATATTGAACAAAGTTATGTTACAGAGTCAAGTTCCCAATAGAAGGACTGGAGAACTCCATTCATTGATTATGCAGTTCATGGGATTTTGCCTGAGGATCCTAAAGAAGCTGCATCAATCAAGAGACGATCGTTTAGATTCTATTATGATTCGTCTTTACATATGCTACACCGTCATTCATATGATGGACTCTTGCTGCGCTGTCTCTCAGAAAGTGAAGCCAAACAAACGTTGCGAGAAGCTCATGATGGTATTTGTGGTGCTCATCAACCGGGCCCTAAATTACAAGACCGTATTCGAAGAATGGGGTATTATTGGCCTTCTATAATAGCAGATGCTGTAGACTATGCCAGAAGATGTAAAGCATGTCAGATTCATGCTAATTTTATTTATCAGTCGTCTGAATTTCTACATCCTACAGCAGCTTCTTGGCCCTTCGAAGCTTGGGGCATGGATATCATTGGTCCTATTAACCCTCCTTCTGCAAGGGACATCGATTCATATTAGCTATAACCGATTACTTTTATAATTGGGCAGAAGCAGTTTTCCTTGCCGAAGTAAAAACATCTAATGTGATCAGCTTTATCAAGCACCATGTCATTTATCGCTTTGGGATTCCTCAACGAATAATCCATGACAATGGACCATAATTTGCCAGTCAGTTATTTTATCGGTTCTGTGATAAGAATCGAATTCAAAATTTGGCTTCTACAGCTTATAATCCAGCTGCTAATGGTTTAGCCGAAGCCTTCAATAAGATGATCATTAAACTTCTCAAAAAGTTTGTCTCTTCTAATAAACGTGATTAGAACGAGAAACTTAGAGAATGTTTATGGGTTTATCGAACAACAGTCCGAACTCCTACTGATTTTTCACCATTCTCATTGGTTTATGGATGTGAGGCTGTTCTTCCATTGGAAATCCAAATTCCATCTTTACGGATAGCCATTGCTAGTGAGCTAACTACAGAAAATAAAGATCGCTTACAACTCCAAGAACTTGAAGGATTGGACGAGAAGCGTCTTCAAGCACAACAGCATATCGAGCTATATCAAGCCCGTATATCTCGAACTTTCAATCGTAAAGTTAAAGAGAGGGTATTCAAAGTTGGAAAGCTTGTATTAGCTGTTCGAAGACCGATGGTGATGACTCATAAAAGCAAAGGAAAATTCCAAGCGAAATGGGAAGGCCCTTATATAATTGAGTCTGTGATTTCTAATGGCGCCTATCGATTATCAAAGCCCAATGGAGATCTACTCATGATGTCGATCAATGGCAAATTTCTTAAGAAATACTATGTATAAAAAAAAGGAGAGGCAGAATGAAAATAAAATTTCTTTTATTATTCAAGACAAAAGATCAAGGACAAGGTCCACTGCCTCCCTTATTAAATACATAGTCAGTTAATGCCTCGAAGGCATCGTTGCCTGAATTCATAAAAAACTTACAGGCAGCCATCCTCAGCGCCTCTTCTTCAGGAGTTTTCCCCGGCTCCAATAAGAAAGCAAGGATGTCTTGGGGTGGCTTGGGCGTAGAAGAATTACATCTATTTCAATTAGGGTTGTCACTATCGGCTCAACGATGTCCTCAACTTTCCTGGAGACTTCATTCTTTTGCTGCATATCCTTGGAAGACATTTCCAATAGAGGAATAGAAATAAGAATGAAATATTACAAAGAGTTTTCACCTATTTATAGGAGAGATCTGTTGATGGACAGTCTCTGAAAACAACCTTTCATTCCCGAAAAGGTCTATCCGTCCATTCTATCAGGTTCATTCATTTAATTATGGAATTGAATCAATGTTTTCTTTTCCCGAAAGTTATGTTGATTCATTCATACATTGATATGGACCTATATGCTCATGACATCTGTCTCCTTATTCCCCAGCTACCAAGGTTTGGTTAAGCTGGTTTCTTGTCTCCTGGGAGAGGGATTTTAAATCTTCTATTTTATCAATTGATTAAAAAGTGGGATTCGAATGAATATTAAATCCACTTACTTTCCTTATCTATCATTTCCATCTGACCTCTGCATAGATATTAATCTACTTTTTTTTGAGTTCTTACATACTGTCATGTCTATATTACCTCTGATAGTATTGTATACTCTAAAAACAGAAAATAAGATTTCATTATCTATCATGTCCATATTACATCCAGATAGATACAAATCATTGAGCATAGAAGACTTATCATTTCCATTCCCATATCATCAAAAAAGTCTATTACATTTCTTAGACTTTCTTACAAGTTATAATGGAAATCTATTACATTCTTGGATTTTTATTCTATACACACAACGATAACCAGATGGGGATCTATTTCTTCTTTGGATCTTCTTCGTCGGAGTCGTTGTTGGTGTCAATTCCTTGCTGTCTGAGCCTCTGTGGCGACCAGAACAGTAGGAATCAAACTCTGGTCTTCTCTCTCAGACGAGAGGAGAATCCCAGAGTATGGCAGCCCGAAGACGTGTTGCTGCCAATACAACTGGTGGAGGAGTGGCGGCCTCTCAAAGGAGATAGGAATGTATCCAGCATTGGGATACAATTCCTAGTCCTGCGGTGAAAGGAACTCTACTTGTAACGCCCCAGAACCAGAATACTGGAGAGCGGGGCATACATATCCAGCTACGTATAATGAAATGAATTCCATCCTACTATACGGTCACGGCTGTCTAGATACATGAGGGTTTAACTACAATCCATCGGTCTCCTATGGTCAATGACAAGCCTAATTGTCTCAATCTCAAGGAAGCAAGTAAGTTACAAGATGTAAGATCACCAAATATACAATAGTAAGGCGTCCCAAATATTACATATCTAGCTGATCATGAAGCTAGTCGTTACAAAATATGAGGACTAGCAAGAGTTTAGTTATACATGATCAACCCTAGGATTCTGTCAATCATGCTACAGCCCGTAGGCAGACAATAATAAGGTATACAATACGAGCTAACAGGTGCTCGCCGGCTAAATGCCTCAAAATGTAATTTTTACAATAGAGTGGGAGAGCAAAAATAAACCCACTCGTTGCCCTGGTCACGCCTGATGGTCACCATCGGGCTGGAAGGTCGGTAGATCCTCTGAGGTAGCTCCGAAATCTGGCCACACAAAACGAGCTGGGTTAGATCCCAGAAAGAGCAAGTGCCACAAAGGAGGCTTCACTTAAGAACTAAAACCAGCACATCATAAAAATATATTAAGCAGTTAAACGAACTGAAAGTAAAAGAATAACAACAGTCATAATGGAGTACAAGGAAACCATTCAAGTAGCCAGGTCACAACCCTTAAACCAAACAAGGACCGTGGTTGTAACCCTTCACCTGAATAGAATTCCGTCTCCAATCTTGTTGGAAAGGTAAAGCATTACAAGCATGACGTGGGGTGCAATAATACAATAAACGAAGAGAGGACTTAGAACTGCTCCGGAAGCCAGGTTACAACCCTTAAACCAAACAAGGACCAGGGTTGTAACCCTTCGCCTGAACCGAACTTAGCCTCTGATCTTTATTGTTAAGTATGACAATCATGCGATCAAGCTTGCAATAATTGAGCACTGAAACCACACCATACAATCGATCCCGACCAATCAGTGTCTACGGCTTTCTACATTAGTTAACTAAATTACCACAACATGTAGTGAGATATTCCTCCAGCCACAAGCCCTGCAGCTAATCCAGGTTATCCAGGCGACTTGGGTTCATTAAACAGTGCATCGTTCTTTTCCATATATCAGTAAATCTAGACTTGTGCCCTACTCGTCGGCAGGCTGCAAGTCCCACAATGGTGGCCGGAATAACGGGATCGTCTGTAGCTGGGGAAATCTCTCATGACTACTGAATTATTCTAGTTATTAGCCTTAGCCATTTACAGTGGGTACCCCTGACCGTGGTACTCAGGGATCCCTGTCCTAGATATGATGCAACCACTATCGGTTTAACTGTACAAACACAATCATCCACGGTGTCCAGGACGTTCAATTTTGTCATGTCATGTTTACTGTTAGGAGTGCGCCGCATCGGGCCACTATCATGTCATGTCGAAGGTGCACCATAACGGGTCACCATCGTGTCAGAGGACAATAAATTAGCACAAGTACACACTTAGTAATTAAATATTATAAGGGACAAGGGCTGCGGGGGAACTCATGCGGCTCGAAAAATTTCCATGCGGCCAACTGTCACTTGGCCAAATGCGGCTCGAGCAAAATCTATAACATGCATGCAAACAGGCAAATGTATCTAATACATTAATATAATGCATTAATGTAATGCATTATCAATGCATAATACATTAATATATTATATTAATATATTCTAATATACACAATATATTAATATACATTATATTAATATACGCTAAATAATATTTTAATATATACAAATGTATGCTAGCATGCATTAAAACATTATATTAATATACATGCGGCTGAGAGGAGCCATATGCGGCTGGCTTAAGAAATTGCAGTAAGAAAATGCATTACATGCCTATTTAAATGCATTTTCAATGGCTTAATTGCATTAAATACATTGTAATGGACTTAAATGCAAAATGCATTAAGAAATAAATGATAAGGACTTAGATGCTTAATGTATTAAGCCTCTGAAGCCTTATGCGGCTATGATGCTTAAAGCATTAAGAAAAGGACAAAAATGCTTAAAGTATTAAGAAAAGAAAGAAAATGCTTAAAGTATTAAGAAAAGGAAGAAAATTGCTTAAAGTATTAAGCTTCTGAAGCCTTATGCGGCTGTGATGCATTCATTACCATGCACTTCCTTAACGCATTAAATGCAGTGAGTGGGAGGAATGCATGCAGATACATTTAGATATGCATGCGGCTGCATTGAGGATTTCATGCGGCTGCATTGAGGATTTCATGCGGCTGCATAAAAATTTATGCATTATTATAATACATTCCAGGGTTGCCTAAGCATACGGCTCACTTTGTTGGGATGGCCATATGCGGCTCTGCTTGGTATCCCAAGCAATGCACAGGCTGGTGCATTCTCGTGCTAAGGCATTAATTGCCCAGGGCACGTGAATGCTTTATTATTAATGCATTTAATGCCAATGCACTAATGTATTGATTTGACATGTGGCTAAAGCTAAAATGTTGGCATGCATGCATTAATACAATACGTTGGCCATAGGCATGCGGCTACATTGATTAAATGTAACTTTGCTTCATGCGGCTGAGTGCCAAAATGTCCATGCGGCTCAGCAACATTCTATAGGTTAATTTGGACCTGACGAACTTCTCTGCAATCATGGTGTCATCAACTTAGCAAAATATGCAAGTATGATGGATCAAAAGTCCTGGAAACCAAAAATACCACAAGGCTAGATCTACAAAATTTAACCATGGAAATGAAAAATGACAAGTACTAAAGTGGTTTAAAAACACATGAGAAAGACAATGGAACAATAAAATGGACTTCCTCCATGAAGCAAGGTGCACTTGCCTAAGCTCTCCCACTCTCTCTCTCTCTCCCTGGTGGTTGAAGAAATAATGGTGGGGAAGAAGAAGTAATGAAGAGAGAGAAATCTTGTGGGATATTTATTGAAAGTAGTGGTGGTAGGTGGGATTATTTAATGGAAGTGGTGGTAGGTGGGAGTGGTTCACATAAAATCGAACCATGCAAACCAAGCCGAACCAAGTCAAGTTGGGCCGAACCAAACAAGGAGACAAGCCACACGGGTCTAAATACGTACACGTATACCGAGATACATAATACGAACAACGGTCATTACAACTCTATCCACCTTAAAAGAATTCCGTCCTCGGAATTTAATCAAGTGGTTAGAGATGCAAGGACAAGCTATACTACTCACAGGCAAGCTATATTAGTTAATCAAACAATCATTCATGCAAGCAAGGAATTGAAGACATGAGGCATAAGAAGGATATTATACCTCACGAGTCAAACGGGTCGGGATATCGCGATCGGATATCATCTTCACGCTCCCACGTTGACTCTCCCAAAGAGTGATGACCCCAAGCAACACGGACTAACTTGATAGTCTTATTCTTGAGTATCTTCTCTCTTTGGTCCAATATGGATACGGGCCTCTCCTCATACGAAAGGTTGGTACCAACAACCAATTCCGAATGATCCAGGATGTGGCTCGGGTCCGGGATATACCGTCGTAGTTGGGATACATGGAACACGTCATGCACCTCACTCAGAGACGGCGGAAGAGCGAGACGATAGGACACGTCTCCTACTCGCTCCAGAATGTCGATCGGCCCTATATACCTAGGACTAAGCTTTCCCCGTACGCCGAAACGAATGATGCCACGGTTAGGCGAGATCCTCAGGAATACATGGTCGCTGACCGAAAATTCAAGGGGACGCCGATGAGAATCGGCCCAATGGCGCTAACGATCTTGTGCAACGCGAAGATGCTCTCTAACTCTCCTGACCACTTCAACCGTCTGAGCGATCATCTCTGGACCAAGCATCTGCCTCTCTCCCACATCATCCCATGCTAGTAGAGATCTGCACTTCCTTCCATACAGTGCCTCGAACGGAGCCATCTGGATACTGGCTTGGAAACTGTTATTGTACGAGAACTCCACCAGGTGCAGGTGATCTTCCCACGAACCACTGAAGTCGAGTGTACAAGATCTCAACATATCCTCCAGAGTCTGGATTGTACGCTCCGACTGACCATCTGTCTGCGGGTGATAAGCTGAGCTGAACTGGAGGCAAGTTCCTAAACTTTTTTGTAAGCTACGCCAAAAGTGTAACATAAATCTCGAATCCTGGTCCGTAGTGATACTGACTGGTACTCCGTGGAATCTGATGATCTGCCGAAGGTACATCTCTGCTAGCTGAGCTGTCGATTGACCCACTCTGAACGGGAAAAAGTGGGCAACCTTTGTAAGCCTGTCAACTATAACCCAAATAGCATCTCTACCGGCTGGGGATCTAGGTAATCCAGTCATAAAATCTATGGTTACATGCTCCTACTTCCATTCTGGAATTGGCAAGGGCTGAAGAAGTCCAGCTGGCCTCTGGTGTTCAGCCTTGACTTGTTGGCAAACTAAACACCGAGAGACAAACCGAGCTATCTCCCTCTTCATGCCATTCCACCAGAAGTGCTGACGGATATCACGGTACATATTCGTGCCACCGGGATGAATCGAATACTGAGAACTGTGGGCTTCTGCCATCACCTCATGTCTGATATCTCTAATGGGTACACAAAGACGCTTACCATGTCAAAGTGTACCATCTTCATGAATGCATAATTCTGGTCGTCGTCCTGCTTCACATTCTGCTCTAAGCCGCTGAAGTTTAGAATCGGAGGACTGAGCTATCTTGATCCTCTCAACTATACTGGACTGTACTTGTAGGCTGGCCATCAATGCCACATTGGTAGGAAGGTCAACTTCTATACCCATCTTCTGAAGATCTGCTAACAACTCTGGTTGCGCTGTCAGAAGGTAAACTCCGGCTCTTCTGCTTAATACATCTGCCACAATGTTGGCCTTCCCAGGGTGATACTGCAGGTTGACATCATAATCCACAAGTAGCTCTAGCCATCTTCTCTGACGCATGTTAAGGTCCTTCTGGGTGAAAACATACTTCAGACTCTTGTGGTCGGTGAAAATCTCCACCCTGTCTCCATACAAGTAGTGTCTCCACAACTTAAGTGCAAACACTACTGCTGCCAGCTCTAAGTCATGGGTTGGATAATTCCTCTCATGATCACGAAGTTAACGTGACGCATAAGCTATTACCTTCCCATGCTGCATCAAAACACATCCTAAACCCTTGCCTGAAGCGTCACAGTACACTGAAAATCCTCCAGTCCCATCTGGAACTGTGAGAACGGGTGCCGTCATCAAGCCTCACTTCAGCTTCTCAAAAGATTCCTGACAATCTGCTGTCCAAGCAAACTGTACATCCTTGCGGGTCAACTGCGTCAGTGGTACTGAAATCCGAGCAAAGTCCGAAACGAATCTTCGATAATAGCCGGCCAATCCAAGAAAACTGCGAACTTCTGCAACTGTGCGGGGCACTAGCCAGGTTTCGATAGCCACTATCTTCTGGGGGTCCACTTCCACTCCACCCTTGGTGATGATATGACCCAAGTATGAAATACGATCGAGCCAAAACTCACATTTATTAAACTTGGCATACAACTGGTGCTCTCGGAGAATCTGGAGGACAACCCTGAGATGCTGCTCATGCTCCGCTTCACTCTTACAGTAAACCAGAATATCGTCTATGAACACGATCACGAACTGATCCAAATAAGGCATGAAGATACGATTCATGAGGTCTATGAATACTGCTGGCGCATTGGTTGCTCCAAAGGGTATAATAAGGAACTCCTAATGCCTATATCTAGATCGAAAGGCCGTCTTCGGGATGTCCTGCTCTCTGACTCTGATCTGGTGGTACCCTGACCGCAAATCAATCTTCGAAAATACTGTCACTCCTCTGAGTTGATCAAATAAGTCATCTATCCTGGGGAGAGGATATCTGTTCTTGATTGTCACTGAGTTCAAGGTATGATAGTCAACACATAATCTGGACGTACCATCCTTCTTCTTCACAAGAAGCATTGGGGCTCCCCAAGACGATCCACTTGCACGAATGAATCCCTTGGTCCAGAGTTCTTCAATCATCTTGTACAATACCTCCAATTCTGACGGCGCCATCCTGTAGACTCTCTCTGACACTGGTGTTGTCCCGGGATTCAAGTCGATAGTGAACTTGATCTCCCGTTCTGGCGGCATTCCTGGAAGCTCTTTCGGGAAAACATCTAGAAATTTCTCAACTATTCGGGGTAACTGTACTGCTGCTACGGCCATCCGCAATACTGGGGGAGAAGGTTCCACTTTGCCTCGAAAAAAAGGAAAATTCCGACTCGCCTAGAATGCTAAAAACAACCCTGCCGATATGGCAGTCTATCCTAGCATACTGGTCTCTCAACCAATCTATCCCTAAGACCACATCATAATCGGCCATCGGAAATTCTATCAGCCTAGCGGAAAACTCTCTACCGCTAACCACGATTCGACACGAGGAAAACACTCTATCTACTCCCATAAGGCCATTACCAGTAAGTATATTGAGCCTTACTGATAGTGACTCGGGCTCCAGTCCTATCCGTGTCGCAAATCGTGCAGACATAAATGAATGCGATGCACCAGAATCAAATAACACTGAAGCGGAAAATGTGTTGACGAGAATAGTACCTGCCACTACCTCACCTGGTGCCACTCCTTCTTCTCCCATGGTCAAAGCCAACACTTGACCATGTCCTCTGGGTGCCGGCCCTCTCTGCTGGAATCCTCGCTGCCTATTCTGGGCTTGCGCCTGGGCAAACTTCTGAGGCCTTTGCTGATGAAAAGCCTGGGTCTGCGTCGGCAACGGCCTCGGGGATGGAAACGGCTGCTACTGGACTGGTACAGGGGTTGGTCCCCTTAGTGATGAACTGGTCCTGGCGGGTGATGAGTCAGTCCTAAACGGGCAGGACCCTACCTTGTGGTCTGGCGCTCCACAAAGCAAACACAATCCTCAAGCCTTGCGACACTCTGAAACAACGTGTCCAGGCTTCCCACAATAAGAGCAGCCCATGGGGGAAGACCGCTTCTGCTTCTGCTGCTGAGGGTGCATCGGTGTTGAATATTGAACCGACGTAACTGAAGCTGCCCTTCTCGGAGCTCCAATGGTCAAAGCTCTAGCTGCAGGAACTGGAGCTGACGACTGATTCATCTGGCCGTGAGATCGCTTTCGACCTCCGGTCCTGTCTACAATGCTCTGGGAGGTATACTCATGCCTCCTAGCTGCCCTCAATACCGCATCAAAAGTCTGATGCTCAAACTGCTCCACCGCCAGCAAAATCTCCAGGTGGAGTCCCTGTTGGAATCGCTGGGCTCTATCGAACTCGGTCGCCACCAAGGTGGGAGCAAACCGGCTAAGTCTGGAAAACTCGGCCGCATACCCATCGACCGTCCTGCCCATCTGCTTCAAATTGGTGAACTTGGTCTGAAGATCATACGGAGCCACCACATCGAAGTACTTGGTCCGGAACCGCTCACGGAATACTGTCCAAGCAATAGGCGCCACTAGTCCAACGGCCTGAGCCGCCCACCAGCTGCGGGCTAGATCCAATAATAGCAGGCACACTACGGCCACCTTCTCATCTTCTGGGGTCTTCGCTGCCTCCAATATCACCTCTGTGTCCTGAAGCCGCGCATCAGCAGCGATAGCATCTTCACTGCCATCGAAGAATGGAGGGTTCAGGCGCTTGAAACTGTTCGCTGCACAGTTCCCATGATGTCCACCTCTACCCAGAGTATCTGCCACGGCCTGATGCAAGGCATCCCTTCGACGATCCTGCGATGCAAGCAACTCCCTGATAAGTCCTACCAAGGCTCCATCATCCTGCCTCGCGGGCTGGGCTGACTGCACCGGGGGTTCTGGATCTCTGGAAGGCATGGCCCTGGAGGCTGCTCCTGAGTGCTGGGCCTGGTCTTCTTGTTGCTGCTGGTCCACGGGAAGCGCTTAGCCTTGCTGATCGGCAGGTCCAGGAACAATGCCGCTGAAGAAGACGACATAGAGAACAATAAGGAAGGACCAAGACAGATTCAACGATACAAGCATGTGTTCAGGTCGAGAATCTCAGGGATTAGAAAAGTCAGACAGAGATCAAAGGCGAGTGCTGATTGAGACATATTCGGTAATCCTCACATATCTTGATTTATAAGACCTGCATGGGCCACCACTTAAACCATGTAACGCCCCAGAACCAGAATATTGGAGAGCGGGGCATACATAGTCAGCTACGTATAATGAAATCACTACGCCAAAATGGACGATTTGGGACAGTTATAGTTGTCCGACAATGACGGATTAAAACTGTGGTTATAGTTTTGACGGACTAAAATAGTCATTTAACACCAATTCTATAAATATATTTGTATTTGCCTAATAGAAACTGTCGTTTGAAACTATTTCCTCTCCCTAATTAATTGGCAGATCCCTAATTTTTACAACCGTGCGCGAAACCTCCCTCCAAAACCCAGAAGGCTTTCTTAAAACTATTTCCTCTCCCACTTTTCATCTATTTCTTCCCCTCCCAAAATTTTTTCCCATCCCAGACTTGAAGGCCAGAACCTCACCGTCGCAGGAATCGGGCTAGAGCTGCTGCTAGCCCCGCTGGAACCGGTAATCCTCCAAATTTTTTCTTATATTTGGATTCTCGGGTTCTCCTCTCGATTCTATTTCTTCTAATCCGCGCAATGGGCCGAGATCAGGTCCGAAAAACCCTACAAAATAAACAACCCTCGATTCTCCTCTCAAAATTTCTTCTAATCCGTGCAATGGACCGAGATCTGGTCCGACTTGTTGGAGGAAATCGAGGGTTGTTTATTTTTTAGGGTTTGTTTTCTCGAGTTAAAAATTTCTTCTCATCCGCTAGAAACCCCGTCCCCGCGCAATGGACCGAGATGAGGGTCCGATTTGTCGGAGGAAATCGAGGGAGCAACGGATCAGAAGAAAGATTTGATCTTGTTTATTTTTTAGGGTTTGTTTTCTCCGGTTTATTTTTTAGTATTTGTTCTTGTTTATAGTCTAGGGTCCAGTATTCACCATTTTCTAGGACGTGCTCTTGTTTATTTTTAAGGTTTAATGTCTTCGTATTTTCTTAATCATTTATTACCTCTGAAATTATTCACCATTTTATAGGTCAGCGGTGGAAGAAAGGACTTCTGAAGCTAGGGTTTATTGATCTCTACATAAGAACTTCCAATCTATCAAGCAATTATTTTGAGGTACAAGTCTAATTACATAAATCTTAACCGTGGATGTTGTAATTGGTGCCCAAACTTGAATAATAACCATTAAAATTTAGCCACATTTGTTTTTTATTAGTTCATCACAATTTATTTATAAGTAGTTTTCATGAATTTGTTTTCATGCAAGAGGTGGAATCAAGATGTGAGTTGTCTGATTTCTGCAGAATCCATTGAGACTGAGAACTGACAACTGATTTATTCATCGCAATTTATTCAGTGGTCACATTTGATTTCATGAAGTATTTATTCGGTAATTCTCAAATGACAACTGACAACTATTTATCAACATAATGTATGTCTGATACGCTGAAGTGATAAATCGATGTGTACTGAACCCATAAAACATATTATGATAAGCAAAACATTCAGAATCCATTTGTATACAGTTTGTAGAAATTTAAATTTGATCTAAATAGATTGGGTTAGATTTTAAATTTGACTATATTAGGTTTAAAATTATGAATTCTTAATAACTACTTGTTATATTACTTTTAATTACTTCACACGTGAAAAAAATGTCTCAATCAATCTTTTTTTAAGGGTTTAGCGAGGATATATAGGTATGGGTCCTCAATTATGGATATCATCCAATTGTATTAAATTTGAATATTTTTCAACTCTAAATTAAGTTTGATATATTTTACTACGTATAGCATATGTTCTATTCATGTTCGTCTATTTACTATATATAATGACCAAGAAATGAAGAATCTCCTGCCAATCCTTAACTCCATTTTCTGTGATTGATACCATTGTTCTATATACATGAACCAACCATACGTCCAATGCATTGTAAGAGCGATGGCAATATGTCAACTAGACTACTCCTTAAGTTTGAACGTTCGTTGTACTTTTGAACACAGGTTTCGATTTATGAAGCAACACCCATTTATTGATCTCTCCCTTTCTTTTATTTGTGGCACCTTTGAGGAGGAGACTCGAATGGCACAATCTTGTTTCAAAACTTGAAATTTGTTCAACCTTTTTATTTGTGTTAGGTGATTTGCGCAGTTGCTAACCAATCTTGTTTCATGAAGTATTTTTTTCTCTTGTTTTCCCCCTAAAGTTTAGAATTTTCCATTTGTATACAGTTTGTAGGAGCAGAACAATCATTATGAGCTGTTGCTCTCCATTGTTAATCCATGGAACATCATAGAATTTGCAAATTCAATTGCCAATGCATTAAATATGCCCACTAATGAGAGGGAAAAACAGTTTAGACATAACTATGCTCATGTGACAACACATACAACACAAGATTGGACAGAATTTTTTTACTTCCATACCTCAATGTAGTTTTGTTGCAAAATGTTAAACTATTACTGCATATTTGTTGGAAAACATACTCTATGCTGCATGTCTGAAGCTGCTTCTCACTTCCTGATTACAAATACTGTAAGAACACTCAATGCTCCATGGACTTTTGAGGCTTGTAAGGCAACAACATACTGTTATGTTTAACTTTATTGTTAACTAAAAATATTTGCAACCTCGACAAAAGGATACATAGAAAAGTTTTTGTACAAAATTTATAATCCAAGAAGTTTCTTCACAGAACATGACATGGCACTTAGGCTTTTAGTCTTCTATGACCCGCAATAGTCAGTATTCAACAACCATTATCCTGTAATATATTTTAGGCAACTTTACTCGCATAAAAAATCTTATCACTCACTAAGGTATCGGTATCAGAATTGGTATCAGACCATTCCTAGCTATGAGTATCGGGATCGGCGGTATCAGGTGTATCGGAGGTTTCAGATCGGAGTATCGAATTTTTTGGTATCAGAAAACTGATATTTTTTGCACATTACTTTTTTTTGTTTATCTTTTTTACTTTTTTTTATTTGGTTTCAGATCGGAGTATCGCAATAGTCAGTATTCAATAACCATTACTTTTTTTGTTTCTCTTTTTTACTTGGTTGTTCATTACTTTTTTTTATCTCTTATATTTTTGCACATTTGTTGACTAATTGGAAATATGTAGATGTCTTCTGCACACCCAAGTAAGGATTGGATGGATGCACCTAAATTGTCAGTCGAATATCTCGAAGGTGTTGCATCATTCATTAAGTTCACAAAAGATACTCTGGGAGGGAATAATTGGTATCTTTGCCCGTGCGATAAATGTCGTAATTATAATAGAGGCAAACAAAGTCTAAAGGTTATAGCTGACCATTTGGTTTGTAATGGAGTAGATAAGTCATACAGGACTTGGGTTAATCATGGAGAGCAACTTCCTGGAAGTATCGTCAACGTCAAGGTTCCTTGTTCATCATCAACTAATGACTGTACTGAAGATGTCTTTCCGAGAATGGCAGACATGTTCCGTGACACATTTGGACGCGTTGATCTTGATGACCTTGAAGAATGTCTGGATGAGTCTAATCAATATAACAATTCTGATCTTCAAGATGACTTTGATGCAAATTATAAGAAGCAGCTGGAAGATGCAATGCAGCCCTTATATCCTTCTTGTGAGGGTCGACATACAAAATTATCGACAACAGTAGAATTGTTGAGCATGAAAGCTAGACATCAATGTTCTGAGGCATTTTTTACAGAAATGTTACAATTTATGAAGAAGATTTTACCAAATGGAAATACTTTACCGAAAACCATACACAAAGCTAAGAATATGATCAAGCCTTTTCACATGAAGTATGATATTATCCATGCTTGTCCTAATGATTGTATACTCTATAGAAAAGAAAATACAGATAAAGAAAATTGTCCTAAGTGTGGTGAAGCAAGATGGAAACCGGCTGAAGACTCAAAACCAGGAGGTAAAAAAATACCGAAAAAGAAACTAAGGCACTTTCCAATAATTGAACGGTTGCAACGTATGTATAGAGTACAGTGGATAGCTGAGAAGATGAGATGGCATGGGCATGCAGAAGATAGCAATACACACATGAGACATCCAGTGGATTCTTCTTGTTGGAAATCTATAAATATGAAGTGGCCTGAGGTTGCTGCTGATATACGGAATGTTCGTCTAGGACTAGCTACTGATGGTTTCAATCCTTTTGGGATGAGCAACTCCTACAGTTGTTGGCCTGTCATGATTGTTCCGTACAATCTTCCTCCATCACTATGCATGAAGAAGGAATTTACCTTGTTAACAATGTTAACTCCTGGTCCTAGTGGTCCTGGCCATAACATTGATGTCTACTTGCAACCATTAGTCGATGAATTGAATGAGTTGTGGTCTGTTGGAAGCGTAACATATGATTCTTTGACAAAGACAAACTTTACAATAAAAAGAATTTTGATCTGGTGCATACATGATTTTCCTGCCTATGCGCATATTTCTGGATGTAGAACTGCTGGAAGATTTGGTTGTCATGTATGTGGTGAAGAAACAGATGCAGAGTGGTTAACTAATGGGAAGAAGTTTGCTTACATGGGTCATAGAAGATTCCTAAGAGACGCTTCACATCCATTTAGAACTCAAAAGTCAAAATTTAATGGATTTGAAGAACATAGAAAGGCTCCTAAACGTTTGTCTGGTCCCCAACTATTAAGTAAGATGCAAATTGTCCAGACGGAGTTCGGAAATGTGGCCGGTAATAAGAGGAAGCGTTCAAATGATACAAGTATTCCATGGTCAAAGAAGTCAATTCTATTTAATCTGCCATATTGGAAGGTAATTACCATTATTTTATTTTATAACTTTGTTGTTGTCTCAATATGATTATTACTCCAGGTAGATCTATTATGAACATATTTTTTCTATTATGACAGGATTTGCCTATTCGTCACAACGTGGATGTGATGCACGTAGAAAAGAATTTTGCTGAAAAAATTTTTGCGACAATAATGGACACGAAGGGAAAGTCTAAGGATGGAATTACAGCACGAAGAGATCTACAATTGTAAAAGATAAAGAAAAAATTATGGTTGGTTGAAGAAAATGGCAAAGAAATTATGCCAAAGGCACCTTTTTCCTTAACTAGGTCAGAGAGGGAAATAATTTGTAAAACCCTTAGTAACTTGAAGGTTCCTATCGGGTACAGTGGAAATTGGAAACATAAAGTATGTCTGCAGGAGTTACAATTCAAAGGGTTGAAGTCTCACGATTATCACATTCTCATTCAAGGGTTGCTACCGATATTTCTGATGCACGGGTTCAAAAAGGATAAGCCTTTACGTGCCACAATTCGACAACTCTCAATATTCTTCAAAGTTCTCTGCTCTAAGGTTATTGATCGCAAAGAGCTTTCTATCATGTATCAACGCCTCGTGGAGACATTGTGTGTGTTTGAAATATATTTTCCGCCGTCATTTTTTGTTTCCATGACACACGTCGTCGTACACTTGGCGGAAGAAGCCCTTGTTTGCGGACCGGTTAGATATAGGTGGATGTATCCTTTTGAAAGGTAAAATATATAGAACCAATTAAACTTCTTTTATTTTAACTCAAATTATATAATATGATTTAGGCTCTGTACATGGAAACTTTTATGTAGGATGATGAAAACTTACAAACGGTATGGTCGAAATAAGACTTTTATCGAGGGCTCTATTGCTGAGCAATATATCTTAGAAGAAGCAATGAGATTTTGCATGGAGTATATTCCTGAAGGTAAGCAAAAAAACTATAAGCATGGAGGAATGGTATATACCGATGATGATGTTGAAGGTCCATACCCTATCAATACTGAAGGCAAAGGCTACCGTCTGTCTAGTTTGCAATATGAACAAGCACGCAAATGGGTTTTGAAGCATTCTGCAGAAAATACTGAATGGGAAGAGTAAGTAACACTTTAACACAATTTTAATTAAATTCCCAGTTCAATTTTCTTTATATACTTTGTAAACTGAAACATAAAGTGATTAAAGTAGCTTTATATAATTTGTTTACACAGGAAATACAAAGTATATGTTCAGAGCCTTAAGTCTAGTGGAAAAAATCAAAGAGGAAGTCTCCAAACAAAGAAGCCCATGGGTTATATTCCTTGGATAAGACAGCAACTTCAACATGAGGAAATGACACCTTTTAAGAGGCTCGCAAATGGTCCAGATTATAAAGCGATATCTATAATGCCTACACAGTAAATGGGTATATTTTTTATACAACCGATGCGGAGCTAAACTTGACTACACAAAACAGTGGTGTCGCCATGAATGCTCTAACCTCTTTTAGAGCAAGTGCTAAAGATAAGAACATTGAGGATGCAGATGCAGCTTACTATGGCATTGTCAAACAAATCCTCGAATTAAATTATTATGATTTCACACAAACAGTCTTCTATTGTGATTGGGTGCGTACGGAAGACAAAGTAAATGGATGTGTAGTGGATCCAGAAACAAATTTGATTTTTGTAAACTTTGCGAGGTTTAAAAAAAACACAAGTGAAGATGATGAGCCATTTATCCATGCTTCACAAGCAACTCAAGTTTTTTATTGCAAGGATGAAACCAGAGATGATTGGCATGTTGTTTTAGAGTCTCCCAAAAAACTAAGTCACGAAGTGGATGCTTATGAAGATCCCTTTGTTTTTACTGGTGCAGCTGACGAAGCTTTATTGATATCGGCAGCACTTGCTGACGCTTTAGAAGATGATGAAAATTACTGATTATTGACATTTTTAGTTGTGTGATGACACTTGTGTAATATGACGATACTTATTTTGTTTGGTTATCAACATTTTAGTTGTTTGTTTGGTTATCGATATTTGAGTTGTGGTTTTTTGCAATAAATGTGTTTTTTATCGTAGTAAATATTAATGTGATGATACTTTTTAGTGTGTTATTTTTTATGATGTTTGTGTTTCTTTTCTTAGTTTTATTATGTCAGGTGATGGAGTAAATTGAGTAAATAGTGCTGGAAATACAAGTACAAGAAATTATGTTGACGACAATCATGCTTCAGGTGGGAGTCAAGGAAACACAATTATAGAAAACCAATCGGATGGGAGTCAAGGAAACACAAGTCCACTAAATCAATCAGGTGGTTATTTTGTGTTTGTTTTCTTAGTTTTAATTATCATGTTGATGACAATTACTCCTAATATTGTATTTGTTCATAGGTACACAAAAGATAATAATATTTAACGAGTATGGACAACCTGTGGATATTGGATCAACATAATTTTTATCGGCTGTTGGAAAGATAGCAAAAGCACATTGTCCACCTGGAATTGAGGATTGGAGACGAGTTCCAAAAAATATCAAAGAAGACATATGGAAAAGTGTTAAGGTGAGCTAATTTTGTTTGTTAAAGAACTTATTGTGCGTATCATCCTTTAGTTTGGTGCCATCATGTTATGCATACATTTAAAGGAAGCTATCATTTTTTAACTTCTGTGATAATCATCAATAAATGCACATTCCTACAAGAAATTAGATAATTTTATTGGAGGTGGATTGTGAAAGGAAGTTTCCAGTTTTGAATAGTATAGTGGGTTTGCTTAAAAAAGATTATTGTGAAAGGAAGTTTCCAGTTTTGATCCAGTTTTGGTCCATTTAATCCATCGACATGGTTAAATCATGGTTAACTAAAATGATCAGCATATCATTATAATTTTAACATATGTCAAGGTATCTTTTGGATCTAGGGATTTCTTAGCAGGGGTCATCAATTATTGTCTTATGATCAGATCAAACATCATCCAGCCAAATGATCCATTGATAGTAGTTGGCCTGTGCATTCATCTCCAAGCTGACAACATTAGGCGTTGAAAAGTTCAATGTAGCCAATACTTACATGACACATTGGCTTGAGCTGTTCTTTGCATAACTGATTCAGATTATGTTATTTCTGCCTAGGATGTCTTGACACTCTAAAATTAGTGCCATGCCTGTGTTGGACACATGTGAGGTGCAGGATGGACACATACACTAGGTTGCGAACATTGGTACCGTATCCTTGTTGCTAATCATCCATATGTGGTCTTATTGTGTCCGTGCCACACAGTTTACTACTTCCGGAAACTTGTATATGTCCACTGACATCCCTATGCCCATATTTCATTTCCTCCCTAGGTGTGTACGTCCGACTTATGTATCTCATCCCCAATCCCGAAGATCATTATACACCCAATTGAGCTTTTTGACTGTATTTTTTTCATGTAATCCATTCTAACTTAATTTGCATTTGAAATGAAAATATTAATCAATGCCATATTCAGCATATTTTCATTGCATGCTTGGTCTATGGCTTCTTACCAACAAGGTACTGAATTCAGATATCGTGTTTGTATATTTATTATATGAAAATATTAGGCATCCATCTCGAACACCCTAAATATTTCCACATATACTGAATTTTGTTGCCTGATGATCCTCTGTGGGTGGGGGGGGTGGTTGTAGAATAGGAATTTTATTTTAATTTTTTTTTTGTGGGGTGTGCTTAGAAGGTGGTGGGGGTGCAGATAGTCGCACCCTAGTTTAATGAGCCATTTTATTTTTTCTTCAATGAAATTATGTTGTTTTAATTGTTAGTTTAAGCATTCAAAAATTGCAGGTTTGCTCTATTATTCTTTATGTTTCTACCAATTACGATGATATACCATATAAAATTGTTCTTGGGAGTTGTTATTACTGTCTTTTGTAGCCTGTTTGTCTAATTATGTTCACCCACTAAAACTTGTGTTGCCATTTCTTTCTAAGGGTTGCTGTATTTGAAACTAAAACCAATATGGTTTTTACGTTGAATGCAATTGTGGACATTTACATAAGTTTTGACTACTAGTTTTACATGTGTCAACATTTGAGTGGAATGTTGAACATCCGTACAAGTTTTGGCCTATGAACAAAAATGGAATCGTTTAACTTGGTATTTCTTATGTTTGTAGCTTGACTATTGCTGTTTCATTGCTTATTTTCTTTATATTACTATATGCTGGATTGTCTTTCTTCATATTACTGTATGCTGGATTGTCAACAAGTTTATATGGTCAGGGAGAATCTTACTGCTCTATGCAATTTTCTTTCTACCATAGGGGCATGCCTGATGATCCTCTGTGGGTAACATGGGGCTCTTATGTTTTTTTGCTCGTCATCATTGGAAAAGGCCCCCATCTTGATTGTATTACCATATATACTGAATTTGTCTTTGAGTATGCACATTCTGGACATCACACCAGAAATAGCTTGTCTATACACACGTACATAGTTTATGGAAAAACTAGATGGTTGTGAATTTTATTTTTCATTGGCACAGCCGAGGATAATGAACCCTAGTCCTGTTAGGTATCAACTTCACATAACCAAAGCAAAAAAAAAAACGCATATCACTGCTTTTGGCAGAGTTAAATCTAAGAAATGGCTGAAACTCTGCTATAATGAGCAAAGTAAGCGAGTGAGGACTGTAGGTTGGGGGTTAGACCAAGAACCGACCTTTCATAAATGAAAGAAATAACCTCCTGAAAAATGACCCATTCAATATATAACAATATATAGTGTTAGATGTTGTTCAGGTGGTGCTCCAGCATGATGCTCATACCAGCAACAAAGGCCACCTATGTTCATGAATCACATATACACAACCCCTCGGGTTTTCTTCCCTTCTCCTTTGATGTGCTTTATTTCTGCTTACTATGAAAAACTCTCTCGCTGAGATTGGAGTTTTTGAGAATGGACTGTGGACTAATAGGATTTTAAATAGGGTAAATGAATCGGAAGGATTGGATTAGTGAATGTAAAGTAGTTAATTGAGCTGAAAATTTTGGCCAATTTTATCCAACAAGACATAAGTATCAACAAGAGTAACTTTGAAGGTTATTTGAAGTTTTGGAGGCTGTACTGGTGTGTCAATTACTTGCTTGCTTCCTAGCATTCACCTCTTCAGATAGTTTAGTTTTGCTTGAGCATTGAGACTTTGGCTTAATTATTTGTAAATAGTCAAAACTGAGACCAAGTTTTTTCATAGTGCCATACGAAACTATCATTTTAGAGTATCATCATGTGCTCAACCGATAGGGGAATTTTAGTTTTCTATTCTTTCTAAAGCTTGAATTGCGTCTCATCTTTCTATTTTTGAAGTTTAAACTTAAAATTCTGTAAGGATTGTTAAATGTAATTTTCTACACATTATTTATAGCAGCTGGAAGCTAATTCTATGCGTTACATATTCAATTGTTTATACTTAAGTGATCACCATCTCATCAAAGCATAACTTGAATAAAGTTATCACTGTGGGGTACAATTTAAGTGGTATAGCTCCGCCATCGGATTGCCAATATGATCCATTTTCTCTCATATTTTTAGCTCCTATTATGCCCCATTTCGTGAGTTCTTTAACTGGTAGGCCTCAGCTCCTATTATGCCCCATTTCGTGAGTTCTTTAAAGATACATGTTCATATATCTACATGTTTCTTTGTTTGTTATGCTAGAAAAAGTGTATTTCATGTCAAACTGATTTCTTATTCTCTTGTATATGTACATCTATATTTTGTATTGCAGAATGAATATCAAGTACCAGAAATTTATAAAGACAAAATTTTGAAAAAAGCTAACAGTGCTTGGAGAAATTGGAAGGGAGAACTACGAAAAATTTGTGATAGAGTTGAAACTGTTGCAGAGCGAAAAAGTATTGTGGTAGAAGCTATAAAGAAAGAAGATTGGGAAACTTTTGTTGAATTGCACTCTACAAATGAAGATCAAGCACGTCGTGAATCTTGAAGGAATGCGAGGAAAAAGGTGAAGATTTTACATACAACCGGTAGAAAAGGTTGTGCGAGGGTAGTGCATAAACTGGTAAAGATGTTACTATTATATTATCTATCAGTTCCTCGTATTACATTGCAATATGAAAATATATTAATAATTTATTTTCTGTCTTGATGTAGAAAAAGGCGAGTCCTACAGGTGAAGTCAATAGATCTGTGTTATACTTGGCCACACACCTAAACACTAGTAAAAATGATCCTACACGTGTTACCCAGTCTACGAGCGGGTTCGAATACTTAGTAAGCTCAACTTTTGACTTCTTTCTTCTAATTGTATTTAATGAATATGAATACTTAATTGTCATATTTGTCTCCGTTTTATCTTGTAGGAAAAAATTAAAAGACTTGTAGATGAAGATCCCTACTTAGGAGAGAAAGATTTGGATAATGATGTTGTTGCAATGGTGTGTGATGTTAATTAAGTTTTATGCTTGTTTATAATTTATTACAAGTTTATAATATATAATTACTTTCTCTTCTTTTGAAACTTTTTTAGGTATTGGGCCGTGATGGTAAGGGTTATGTACATGGAATGGGTCAAGGTGTTTCCAAGACGGAGATTCGTGCTTCGGCTGCAAGCCGGAAGATTGCTCGTCGAGAAAAGCAAAAAAATGATGCTCTGCTAAATCGGATAGAGAATCTTGAAGAAACAGTAGCTTCCCTGCAGACTGTAGGAAGTAACACTACTAGATCAAGTCAATCTTCATCACAGTTTCATGCTCCTAGTCCTTCTCCGGTAAGTAGTTTCTAATATGATAGCTTTAGTTTTGCTATACCATATGTATTAGATTACTCTTGTAACTTAAGCTAGTAGGTCTTCCGAGGTTTGGTGAAATTATTATGTATAGTAGCTTGACTGGTCCATGAATCCTTCACTTCTCTGTAGTATTCAAATATGGTAACTGATTCCAGAATTCATGAATCTTTCAATGTATCTTCCTATAGTCTATTCCTGATTACAAATTGTCGATTGGATTATAACTTGTGTTGAACGGCAAGCTTCATTGCATTGAGGTCTAAATATACTTGTTAAAATGAAGAACTATCATATACTTATGTTTTTTTTTGTATATAGGGACATGATCACTCTACCTTTCCCATAAAGACTTGTCTTTTAAAGAATTTTAGAAAGAAAGCTGTTGCTATTGGACGTGTGAATATAGATGCGCCATGCAATGATGAAGCTTATAATATAATTGTCGATGACGTTTTTGATGGCAATGAGATGTTGTTCGATAGAGACGGAAAGTTTGATGATATTACTGTCGGAGAAATGATCAATTAGCCAAAATATTCAGTTCAGTTTGTGAGATTTTGAAATTCTCTTTTTTTGTACTAAACTTAATATTGTAAGCTGGCAATAACATTTCCTTCTTTTTGTTCATCATGAGACTGAAATCGATGTGAGCTAGCAATATTTACTTTTTTGTTTTTGATGGATTATCGCTATGTAAACTCGATATATTTGTTGGTCAATATAATTTTGATTAAAAAAAATTCATTGTTGATGATGGCTGATGTTTATATGAAATTTTAATTTCAGATGTATTTCAGTTTTATATGGAGGATAAACATGTTTAAATTGATTTGATATAGATGCATTGAGTTTTTTTTTTAAATTCTGTTTCAAAAAAATGACATACCTTACCTGTTGAAAAAGAAAAAATAGGTGTAGACCAATTTTCAATTTATTTGACAGTTTTAGTCCATCGTTTTTATTTGACAGATGAAAACTGTCGTTTTATTCAGCTGTAAAACGACAGTCCATAACTGTCGTTTAAATTTTGGGACATGCTATTAACGACGGATGTTCTGACAGATCAAAACTGTCGTTTATTGTGATTTACGACGGTTTTGGTCCGTCGAAAAATACATGTTTTGGCGTAGTGAATGAATTCTATCCCACTATACGGTCACGGCTGTCTAGATACATGAGGGTTTAACTACAATCCATCGGTCTCCTATGGTCAATGACAAGCCTAATTGTCTCAATCTCAAGCAAGCAAGTAAGTTACAAAATGTAAGATCACCAAATATACAATAGTAAGGCGTCCCAAACATTACACATCCAGCTGATCATGAAGCTAGTCGTTACAAAATGTGAGGACTAGCAAGATTTAGTTATACATGATCAACCCTAGGATTCTGTCAATCATGCTACAGCCCGTAGGCAGACAATAATAAGGTATGCAATACGAGCTAACAGGTGCTCGCCGGCTAAACGCCTCAAAATGTAATTTTTACAATAGAGTGGGAGAGCAAAAATAAACCCACTCGTTGCCCTGGTCACGCCTGATGGTGACCATCGGGCTGGAAGGTCGGTAGATCCTCTGAGGTAGCTCCGAAATCTGGTCACACAAAACCAACTGGGTCAGATCCCAGAAAGAGCAAGTGCCACAAAGGAGGCTTCACTTAAGAACTAAAACCAGCACATCAGAAAAATATATTAAGCAGTTAAACGAACTGAAAGTAAAAGAATAACAACAGTCATAATGGAGTACGAGGGAACCATTCAAGTAGCCAGGTCACAACCCTTAAACCAAACAAGGACCGGGGTTGTAACCCTTCACCTGAATAGAACTCCATCTCCAATCTTGTTGGAAAGGTAAAGCATTACAAGCATGACGTGGGGTGCAATAATACAATAAACGAAGAGAGGACTTAGAACTGCTCCGGAAGCCAGGTTATAACCCTTAAACCAAACAAGGACCGGGGTTGTAACCCTTCGCCTGAACCGAACTTAGCCTCTGATCTTTATTGTTAAGTATGACAATCATGCGATCAAGCTTGCAATAATTGAGCACTGAAACCACACCATACAATCAGTGTCTACGGCTTTCTACATTAGCTAACTAAATTGCTACAACATGCAGTAAGATATTCCTCCAGCCACAAGCCCTGCAGCTAATCCAGGTTATCCAGGCGACTTGGGTTCATTAAACAGTGTATCGTTCTTTTCCACATATCAGTAAATCTAGACTTGTGCCCTACACGTCGGCAGGCTGCAAGTCCCACAATGGTGGCCGGGATAACGGGATCGCCTGTAGCTGGAGAAATCTCTCATGACTACTGAATTATTCTAGTTATTAGCCTTAGCCATTTACAGTGGGTACCCCTGACCGTGGTACTCAGGAATCCCTGTCCTAGATATGATGCAACCACTATCGGTTTAACTGTACAAATACAATCATCCATGGTGTCCAGGCAGTTCAATTTTGTCATGTCATGTTTACTGTTAGGAGTGCGCCGCGTCGGGCCACTATCATGTCATGTCGAAGGTGCACCATAACGGGTCACCATCGTGTCAGAGGATAATAAATTAATACAAGTACACACTTAGTAATTAAATATTATAAGGGACAAGGGCTGCGGGGAAACTCATGCGGCTCAAAAAATTTCCATGCGGCCAACTGTCACTTGGCCAAATGCGGCTCGAGCAAAATCTATAACATGCATGCTAACAGGCAAATGTATCTAATACATTATCACGACCCGCACCCTAGAGTTAGGGCACGAGAACGTAACAACGCCCAGCCTACGCCGCAGTATCGGCGGTAGAACGCTGTCCTAGGTCTCAATGCATCTAACAGTATAAGACTAAACAGTTTATACTCCCCGAATGGGGGTGACATAGCCGAATGTAAACTCAATCACATCTAAGGTAGAGCATAAAGGAAGATAGATAAATCATGAAATCGAAAAGAGATACAACAGATAGAAGTCTAAGTGTCTAAGATACAAACTCAGAATACATCTCAAAACTCAAATACAGTAATCCATAAATACAACTCAAGATGACTGAAAATAAACTATAAGCAAAAACCCTAGCTATCTATGCAACCTCTACTGTCTCCTCTAGGCTGCAGGCAACCTCCAGGCTATCTGTAAAATTTATCAACAGGTCCAGTCAGGACAGGAGCGAGTACAGTACATCTCAACAGATCATAGCAGGTTAGAAAATATAAACATGCAGTAGAGCAAAATACAGGATCTGAAGAAATACAGTATGTAAATAAGAGAGAAAACTGTAACAGAAATATCTACTATAAATAGAGAACTAACAGTGGCTAGTGAGTCAGAGTACGAGATAGCACATATAAACAGGACAGATTTGCACAGGATATCGAGGTTGCACAGGAATCTACACTATAATAGAATTGTTCACACGACTACTAGCACTCCCCCGTATCCCCAATCAATACACAAGGATCTAAACAGGTTATGTTATTGCACAGGATATCACATGGGGGCCCATATAGGGTACACATGATAGTATACATGGGAGCTCCGTGAACATGAGAGTATAAAATTCACAGGAGTGCACATGTAATGAAAGCACAGGAGTACACGATGAAAGTGAAACGTACATGACACAATGTACCCGATGCTTCCGAAGGGGATAACATCGCATGAGAAGATCCATATAGTACTAATTTGTGATAATGTCGTGACAGCATCAAGTATAGTAATCTAAAGCAGGAATATAATTCTAAGCAGGATATAAAATGATCAGAGAATGTACTCGCCTGATATCTGAATGTCCAATGTAAAGATACTGTCCGAGGAGAGGTGTCTGGCTCCTAATTAGAACAGCACAAGTCACGACATGTCCAGAAGGGTAATATAAAGCACTACAATGCATTCTACATGAATCTAGGTCAAACTAGGCCAAAGTCAACCCTTGGTCAACTCTGGTCAACTGCACTAGTCAAACTAGGTCAAACTAGGTTATGTCCTAACCCAGCAAGTCTTACTAGGCCTAACCAAGACTATCCAAGCAAGCACACATCAATACAAGGCTATACAAGCCAATATACACCCAACTCTATATAGCATACAATTATTCAATACTCAAATAGGCAAGAATTCACATTGGATATACACTAGGTAATCTATTACTTTAAGCTATATATGCCTACACATATATACACATGCATATATTGGTATTCAATATTAGGTCTATAATCATGGCATTTCAAATGGTTATATAAACTTATATATTACAACACAATATGCTAACATATATATAATATACATACATAGCTAAGTTAACTGTATTCATAAATACTTATGTAAGAGGCTATGTGTGTGTATGTGAATATGGCAAAGGGACAAGTGAGGGTTAAATGGGCATATATAGTGTATACATATCAAAGAGTGTCAAAGTGTAAGTGAACAAAGTATCAAGTGTGATAGTGTCAACATAGTATAAGGGGTACATGAGGTAATATAGGATTTGTGTTAACATAGAACATTACATTTCATTAACTTGTATATTGCATACATTACATCTATTATTACATTACATTCATGCTTGCATTCATTTATCATTCATTTATTCTTTTGCACCACTATATGCACCATACATTACATACTATGGAACCTACATATTCATTACAAGCCATACTTATACATGCTTACATTAGATAGGATACTTACACCTCATACATCATTTATTTAAATATTTACTCATGCTTGTATTCTCTATTTAATTACATAATATATATACATTAACATGGGTTAAAATCAAACAGAACATTATATTACACACAAGGGTGCACAAAATTTATATGCCGAATAGTAACTCCTACTAATAATCAATACTGTACCATCTTAGCATGAATTAAAATCTAGGATTAAAGTATGTTATAGATCTATGTGTTAGTTTTTCGAAACTTCAAACGGATCGCGTTTTTGTTTCCGGAAACTCCCGGAATCGCGAAAACACCGAGAATGCGTTTGTCTTTCGTACAGCTGACACTCAAATAAATCTCCAGAAAGTTAAGAAAGAATTAGGCCTATTAATACATGTTTTTGGAAAGCTAACTTCAATACGCTTCTTTTAAAAAAAATGGAAGATTAAACCGAGCTTTGAGCTAGAAGTTATGATATTTCTAAATTAGGGCTGAAATTAAAAACGTGGATAAAAATCATGACGGATTTGGGTAGTTTGAGCCAAAAGAATACACAATATATATCCTAATTATCCACAAGAATAATAGCAATAATAATATGAGGAACCACACTCACAAACTTGATTATATAATCATCATGAACCATTTATTACATATATAAATATAGATACACTCTCATTACAATATATATATATATATAAATCTATATATGTAACATGAACACATCCACAACACAAAGGACACTCCTAAGACCTCCAAATGGACACAAATGGAGATACAACCATGGGGGTCATTCCTATGGGTTCAAAATAGACCTATATGCATGAGGAAATGAAAAGGAGAAGGGATTTATACCTCCCGGTAGATCGAATCGAAGAAAAACATTCCTGGAGCGACACCGACACGTAGAGATTCCAAAAGGACACGAACGAGCTCCGAATCCTCCCAAACTTGGGTAGCTTCCTCCTTGGCTAGAATGGAGAAGGAAAGAAGAAGATTTGGTGGTGAAATGGAAGGATTTGGTGGAGAAATTGCTAGGGATTGCTCTCTAGGAATTTGGGAAAGAACAAGAGAGAAAAATAGATGGATAATGACAAATTGGAGGCTCAACCCTATCCTTATTGTGGCTGGTCATAGAGGTGGTTTTGTCCTATTAGGAAAAGTCCAAAAGCCCCTACTAACCTATTCTATGAGTATTAGGAAAGGGCTAATTGGTTGGGGCTAAATTAGTCATTCTAAAGTCTCTAATCACACTAACCTTATCCATAATAATTAGTCTAACCTCTAACTAAAATATTTCTATCATGTGGACTAAAATTAATATCATGTGGGCCATGCCTAACTAGTGTGTGGGTCCCACTAGAGTCAAACTACCCCCGGGTCCCCGTTACAAGTCAGATTGAGATGAAATTCGAACCCGACTCAAATAATCCCAAAACAATATCATAAATAATAAAATAATATCAAAATAATTCAAAGAGGTCAAATGCAAAAAATATCCTTAGACCAAAAATGACATTAAAATATTATAATCACATGGTTAGGCTCTAGGTCAAACAGTCTCTAGGTTTTCACTAGTAAAACGTCAAAACCACAAGTCATTGATTTAAATAATTTTAAAATGATTTAAAATTACCAAAAATTATATCATGAATTAAATATCATTATTAAAATAATTATAAACACGAAATTTTAAAATTACCCTCATTTGGAAAACTGGGTGCTACAACTCTACCCACCTTAGAAAAATTTCGTCCTCGAAATTTAAGATCGATAGTACTCCTTCTAGAGCCTCTAACCTACCCAATATCTAAGGTAACACTTCCTAACACTGGAATAATAAACGGACGTCTAAATAGTGTCAATCTAGGAATACCTCCAATACTGCTCTGCTGTACGGCGGTAATGGAACTTCAATAAAATATTGACTGGAACATATATCCAAGGGACTGGACCTATTTTAAAGTGGTCTTAACTAAGGATGAAAGGAACTGATCATAGGCTATAGGTATGCTCAAACTATTATCTTCCTATTAACCATCTATTAATACATTCTATTACCATAGGAATGATGCATTACTAAGACATATAGGCCCCTATCTCTCATAACACATTTATACTCACCAAAAGACTAGTACATCCTATCAAGGCTGATACTATAATCTCTCCAAAATCTCCTAAGCTACATGTTTATAGACACACATTCCCACATCAAGGACTAACCCATATATATCTACAACTGATACTAATGGAGTGACGTCCCTATTTTCCAACAATTAAGGTCTAAAAAAATTTATCTAAATCATGCAATTTGAAGGAATAGTATACAAGGTCAGGGCATACCATAGCAGTTGGAAGTCTCACCTAGGTTCACTGGTCATTCTAGGTCAAAACAGTACTATGGTATCAACACACAAACAATCTAGGGTGTCTTAATTGGGAAGGTAAGGGAACAACAATCATCAAGGTTGTAGGGCTGTCTACCATCCTATATAAAAATTGGTCATTATCAAAATAAAATAAAGGCAACTACCAATTATTTAAAAAAGGTACAGAAAATCAAATTCAAAAATTAAGGAATTGAAAATCACTTGCATTAAAATCCAATCACAATATATATATAGAGAGAGCGTTAAAGAGGGAAAAGTTAGCATTGTGTGTATGGGGACGTGTTCATATGGTTAGATAGTAGGCGTGTGTGTACGTGAATATACATGAAAGTGTATATGAGAATTTGGATTTCAAACAATAACTATCAAGTTACACTAATCATGGCATATGGGTTAACAATCTACAATATACAATCTATTTAATCACAACTTGCATGGCTAACCATATATATATATAAAAAGGTAGAGACTTAGTTATGTATTTATATATTATAACATGTATGCCTAAGCTCTATATATATCTATCTAGATATATAATCATAACATAGAGGGGAAAAAGGGTTAGGTTACATGACAGTGTATACTAAGTTAGGGTGTGTGTGTCCTTGTACAGGGTTATAGCTTAGTATTGAAAGGTTAAACCCAGTTTTAGTTCAGCATTTACATACAAAATCTGAAAAGATGCTAACATTTAAACCAGTGCAATATTAACATAACACAGTTTCAGATTTTAGGGTTTTGAACATCGCAACCAATCTCAATGGTCCCAATACATCCTAACATGATAGAAATGAAACCCTAACATACTATCCATACATTTATCTACGTATACAGTTCAATATTACATGTTAAATCTGAAATTGAACATTTGAAATCAATGTGAAAATGTTAACATATATTCAGTTTTCAGGATTTTGGAGAAATTTGAACATCAAAACCAACTCAATGTTTATCACAACCTATCATGTAAGAATATGAAACCTAACATTATATCCCTACAACAACAATGTACACAGCTCTAAATATTACATTTAAAACAACAATTTGAACTAACATTTAAAATCCAGTATTAAGGATTAATATGCACATAGTCTCAGATTTGACAAATTAAACACAAAACTCAACAACAAAAAAAATTTAAATGAAACTCTAGGTATGACATACATGTGCAGTGATGTAAACATAACTAATAACATAAAATTTATATTTAACTTACGAATTTAAACTGGAAAAGCAGAAAACCAGAAATATTGGAGTTTTGAAAATTTAACATCAACGACATATTAATATTTATTTAGATAGCTGAAAATCAAGTGTAGCATGCATAAGTGTCAGGAAAGTATCCACTATATATGTTCATATATATATATATTCTCATGTCCCAATATAAAAATCAGATTCTATACCAAGACCAACATTAGATTCCTACCAATATTGCAAAACAGGTGATTGGTGTAATCAAGACGATTTATTATTATTTAATACAAGAATAATAGCAAGAAGGGAATAACGATAAAATCTATTTTGCTTATCTGTTTAAAAGAAGGAACCATTTTGAAATCCAGAGTTAAAATATCAAATCCAAGGTAAAGTCTAGCAAAATCATCGATTCATTGTATTAAGAAGAAATTCATAGAAGAAGTTACACAAAGGTTTATAAAATAGCTAAAGTTACTCCTAAGCTAAATAATGAGAAGCAAAACAAAACAAAACAATTAATAATTCTCTTTTTTTTTAAGGACTGAAACAAAGTAAAGAAAACATGTTCGAAAATATTTAAGGTACAATCTGATAATCATATGCGTCTATCCACAATCATGGTACTCTAAATCCTCGTCATACTAGTAAGCAAGGCTACGATAATCACAGAGCCCTTGACTTATGCACATATCTCTAGAATCATGGTATTTAACATTTTCGCGATGCCGCTAGCTTGGCTACGAAAACCTTAAATTCCTACACCCGAGAAATATATCCAGAGTCAGACTATATGTCCTCACCATGCTGGCTAATGTGACTATAGAAGACTAGATTCCATAACATAGATGACCTAGCCCATATAATTTTATCTTGCCAAAAATTAAATTAAATCAACAACGAATACCCAAAAATCAAATCAAATTTATCAACGAACATCAAACTCAAAAATAAACAAAATCCTTCAATCATATAAATACAAACTCGGATGCTACAGCTAATCGTCAAGATTCAAAATTCAACAATCTTCCATCAAAATCAATAAATACAAACCTAAATTCAACAATAATCCATCAAATTCAACAACAGAAAATAAAGATAAAATAATCAAGGAAAAAGATAGTTTTCAAATCGAAGTTAAAATAAGATTCTCAAGGGTCGTCCCAGGAATCTTTCAAGGGTTCCTAACTGTGATTGAGTACCTTCAAAATATATCCTAATCCTACTGCAGGCTGTAGTGGTACTCAAGTTCGAATACCACTACATAAACTCGACCTGTATGGGCTACCACTAAAAACGTGTCACGACCCGCACCCTAGAGTTAGGGCACGAGAACGTAACAACGGCCAGCCTACGCCGCAGTGTCGACGGTAGAACGCTGTCCTAGGTCTCAATGTATCTAACAGTATAAGACTAAACAGTTTATACTCCCCGAATGGGGGTAACATAGCCGAATGTAAACTCAATCACATCTAAGGTAGAGCATAAAGGAAGATAGATAAAACATGAAATCGAAAAGAGATACAACAGATAGAAGTCTAAGTGTCTAAGATACAAACTCAGAATACATCTCAAAACTCAAATACAGTAATCCATAAATACAACTCAAGATGACTGAAAATAAACTATAAGCAAAAATCCTAGCTATCTATGCAACCTCTACTGTCTCCTCTAGGCTGCAGGCAACCTCCAGGCTATCTGTAAAATTTATCAACAGGTCCAGTCAGGACAGGAGCGAGTACAGTACATCTCAACAGATTATAGCAGGTTAGAAAATATAAACATGCAGTAGAGCAAAATACAGGATCTGAAGAAATACAGTATATAAATAAGAGAGAAAACTGTAACAGAAATATCTACTATAAATAGAGAACTAACAGTGGCTAGTGAGTCAGAGTACGAGATAGCACATGTGAACAGGACAGATTTGCACAGGATATCGAGGTTGCACATGAATCTACACTATAATGGAATTGTTCATACGACTACTAGCACTCCCCCGTATCCCCAATCAATACACAAGGATCTAAACAGGTTATGTTATTGCATAGGATATCACATGGGGGCCCATATAGGGTGCACATGATAGTATATATAGGGGCTCCGTGAACATGAGAGTACAAGATTCACAGGAGTGCACATGTAATGAAAGCACAGGAGTACACGATGAAAGTGAAACGCACATGACACAATGTACCCGATGCTTCCGAGGGGGATAACATCGCATGAGAAGATTCATATAGTACTAATCCGTGATAATGTCGTGACAGCATCAAGTATAGTAATCTAAAGCAGGAATATAATTCTAAGCAGGATATGAAATGATCAGAGAATGTACTCGCCTGATATCTGAATGTCCAATGTAAAGATACTGTCCGAAGAGAGGTGTCTGGCTCCTAATTAGAACAGCACAAGTCACGACATGTCCAAAAGGGTAATATAAAGCACTACAATGCATTCTACATGAATCTAGGTCAAACTAGGCCAAAGTCAACCTTTGGTCAACTCTGGTCAACTGTACTAGTCAAACTAGGTCAAACTAGGTCATGTCCTAACCCAGCAAGTCTTACTAGGCCTAACCAAGACTATCCTAGCAAGCACACATCAATACAAGGCTATACAAGCCAATATACACCCAACTCTATATAGCATGCAATTATTCAATACTCAAATAGGCAAGAATTCACATTGGATATACACTAGGTAATCTATTACTTTAAGCTATATATGCCTACACATATATACACATGCATATATTGGTATTCAATATTAGGTCTATAATCATGGCATTTCAAATGGTTATATAAACTTATATATTACAACACAATATGCTAACATATATATAATATACATACATAGCTAAGTTAACTGTATTCATAAATACTTATGTAAGAGGCTATGTGTGTGTATGTGAACATGGCAAAGGGGCAAGTGAGGGTTAAATGGGCATACATAGTGTATACATATCAAAGAGTGTCAAAGTGTAAGTGAACAAAGTGTCAAGTGTGATAGTGTCAACATAGTATAAGGGGTACATAAAGTAATATAGGATTTGTGTTAACATAGAACATTACATCTCATTAACTTGTATATTGCATACATTACATCTATTATTACATTACATTCATGCTTGTATTTATTTATCATTTATTTATTCTTTTGTACCACTATATGCACCATACATTACATACTATGGAACCTACATATTCATTACAAGCCATACTTATACACGCTTACATTAGATAGGATACTTACACCTCATACATCATTTATTTAAACATTTACTCATGCTTGCATTCTCTATTTAATTACATAATATTATACATTAACATGGGTTAAAATCAAATAGAACATTATATTACACACAAGGGTGCACAAAATGCATATGCCGAATAGTAACTCCTACTAATAATCAATACTGTACCATCTCAGCATGAATTAAAATCTAGGATTAAAGTATGTTATAGATCTCTGTGTTAGCTTTCCGAACCTTCAAACGGATCGCGTTTTCGTTTCCGGAAACTCCCAAAATCGCAAAAACACCGAGAACGCGTTTGTTTTTCGTACAGCTGACACTCAAATAAATCTCCAGAAAGTTACAGAAAGAATTAGGCCTATTAATACATGTTTTTGGAAAGCTAACTTCAATACGCTTCTTTTAAAAAAATAGGAGATTAAACTGAGCTTTGAGCTAGAAGTTTTGACATTTCTAAGTTAGGGCTGAAATTAAAAACGTGGATAAAAATCATGACGGATTTGGGTAGTTTGAGCCAAAAGAATACACAATATATATCCTAATTATCCACAACAATAATAGCAATAATAATATGAGGAACCACACTCACAAACTTGATTATATAATCATCATGAACCATTTATTACATATATAAATATAGATACACTCTCATTACAATATATATATATATCTATATATGTAACATGAACACATCCACAACACAAAGGACACTCCTATGACCTCCAAATGGACACAAAATGGACACAAATGGAGATACAACCATGGGGGTCATTCCTATGGGTTCAAAATAGACCTATATGCATGAGGAAATGAAAAGGAGAAGGGATTTATACCTCCCGGTAGATCGAATCGAAGAAAAACCTTCCCGGAGCGACACCGACACGTAGAGATTCCAAAAGGACACGAACGAGCTCCGAATCCTCCCAAACTTGGGTAGCTTCCTCTTTGGCTAGAATAGAGAAGGAAATAAGAAGATTTGGTGGTGAAATGGAAGGATTTGGTGGAGAAATTGCTAGGGATTGCTCTCTAGGAATTTGGAAAAGAACAAGAGAGAGAAAAATAGATGGATAATGACAAATGGGAGGCTCAACCCTATCCTTATTGTGGCTGGCCATAAAGGTGGTTTTGTCCTATTAGGAAAAGTCGAAAAGCCCCTACTAAACTATTCTATGAGTATTAGGAAAGGGCTAATTGGTTGGGGCTAAATTAGTCATTCTAAAGTCTCTAATCATACTAACCTTATCCAAAATAATTAGTCTAACCTCTAACTAAAATATTTCTATCATATGGACTAAAATTAATATCATGTGGGCCATGCCTAACTAGTGTGTGGGTCCCACTAGAGTCAAACTACCCCCGGGTCCCCGTTACAAGTCAGATTGAGATGAAATTCGAACCCGACTCAAATAATCCCAAAACAATATCATAAATAATAAAATAATATCAAAATAATTCAAAGAGGTCAAACGCAAAAAATATCTTTAGGCCAAAAATGACATTAAAATATCATAATCACATGGTTAGGCTCTAGGGTTTCACTAGCAAAACATCAAAACCACAAGTCATTGATTTAAATAATTTTAAAATGATTTAAAATCACCAAAAATCATATCATGAATTAAAAATCATTATTAAAATAATTATAAACACAAAATTTCAAAATTACCCTCATTTGGAAAACTGGGTGCTATATACATTAATATAATGCATTAATGTAATGCATTATCAATGCATAATACATTAATATATTATATTAATATATTCTAATATACACAATATATTAATATATATTATATTAATATACGCTAAATAATATTTTAATATATACAAATGTATGCTAGCATGCATTAAAATATTGTATTAATATACATGCGGCTGAGAGGAGCCATATGCGGCAGGCTTAAGAAATTGCAGTAAGAAAATGCATTACATGCCTATTTAAATGCATTTTCAATGGCTTAATTGCATTAAATGCATTGTAATGGACTTAAATGCAAAATGCATTAAGAAATAAATGATAAGGACTTAGATGCTTAATGTATTAAGCCTCTGAAGCCTTATGCGGCTATGATGCTTAAAGCATTAAGAAAAGGACAAAAATGCTTAAAGTATTAAGAAAAGAAAGAAAATGCTTAAAGTATTAAGAAAAGGAAGAAAATTGCTTAAAGTATTAAGCTTCTGAAGCCTTATGCGGCTGTGATGCATTCATTACCATGCACTTCCTTAACGCATTAAATGCAGTGAGTGGGAGGAATGCATGCAGATGCATTTAGATATGCATGCGGCTGCATTGAGGATTTCATACGGCTGCATTGAGGATTTCATGCGGCTGCATAAAAATTTATGCATTATTATAATACATTCCAGGGTTGCCTAAGCATGCGGCTCACTTTGTTGGGATGGCCATATGCGGCTCTGCTTGGTATCCCAAGCAATGCACAGGCTGGTGCATTCTCGTGCTAAGGCATTAATTGCCCAGGGCACGTGAATGCTTTATTATTAATGCATTTAATGCCAATGCACTAATGCATTGATTTGACATGTGGCTAAAGCTAAAATGTTGGCATGCATGCATTAATACAATACGTTGGCCATAGGCATGCGGCTACATTGATTAAATGTAACTTTGCTTCATGCGGCTGAGTGCCAAAATGTCCATGCGGCTCAGCAACATTCCATAGGATAATTTGGACCTGACGAACTTCTCTGCAATCATGGTGTCATCAACTTAGCAAAATATGCAAGTGTGATGGATCAAAAGTCCTGAAAACCAAAAATACCACAAGGCTAGATCTACAAAATTTAACCATGGAAATAAAAAATGACAAGTACTAAAGTGGTTTAGAAACACATGAGGCAGACAATGGAACAATAAAATGGACTTCCTCCATGAAGCAAGGTGCACTTGCCTAAGCTCTCCCACTCTCTCTCTCTCTCCCTGGTGGTTGAAGAAATAATGGTGGGAAAGAAGAAGTAATGAAGAGAGAGAAATGCTAGTGGGATATTTATTGAAAGTAGTGGTGGTAGGTGGGATTATTTAATGAAAGTGGTGGTAGGTGGGAGTGGTTCACATAAAACCGAACCATGCAAACCAAGCCGAACCAAGTCAAGTTGGGCCGAACCAAACAAGAAGACAAGCCACACGGGTCTTAATACGTACACGTATACCGAGATACGTAATACGAACAATGGTCATTACACTACTACCCGATTTCTCGGGGTAGAGTTGACTCCACCATCCAACTCTCCGTGTATAAAGGCTCTTCCTACCAACAGAGGAAGACCCTACTATCCCACGAAGAGTTCTGAGTTGTCTGATTTGCGCGTCAAAAGCGCATGAGCTCCCTGATGTTGATGTCAGAAGAACGCTCTTCACCACGTCAAAGTCACCAATGTCGATTCTGGAAAAGCTGTTCAGCCAAACTTCTGCAGAAAACAACAGAGAATGAGTGTTTTAAACAGAAGTATCATCAGATGCGTATTAAACGCTAACTAAAAACAGATGACAAAGCTTTTTATGCCAGTACTTCAGGTGTATCACTATTCAGCAAGGCTTTTACGCCAGTAATTCAGCAAGGCTTTTACGCCAGTGATTCAGCAAGGCTTTTACGTCAGTGCTTCAGCAAGGCTTTTACGCCAGTACTTCAGCAGGGCTTTACGCTCATAAATAGCTATTTTCAACAAAAAAAAATTTGAAGACAGATATTTGCTTACGATCAGACTCACCATTTAAGTCAAATGATTTGGCTTTAATGGTGGTTGAATCTACGTCTAATGACTGGGCGTACAAAGGAACACTGTTGGAAAGCTTCGCCATTGTCACTTGTTGGATAACGACCTTGCAGAAAGTTATCTTCAGAGGAATAAGTATAAGAATATATGAAACATTCTCGGCTATTTATAAAGACTGAAAAAACTAAGGGGATGAGTCTATTTCGAAAGAAGATCCTATTTAAAGGCTCTCGTAACCACAAGACAGATGCCACGTGTTGGTTTGTTTCTTGGGAATTAACAACCATAGAAGCAGTCAAAAGAAGTACATATACAAGTGCGCATCAATAGATGAGGTTAACAGCAAAATTTTATTTGTAAACAGGGAAGTGGACCCCTACAGATTAAAGATTCGCAATACATAAAAAACATTATTTCTCTCCTTTGTTGGGCTGACGAAGGGAGACACCTAGTTCGTGCATATTACGAATCCCGGAGCGGCGCATCAGCTTAAGAAATGCTTCGGCATCTCCTGGCCCTTCGTACGCAGTTGGGGGACCACCATCAATGCGACTAAAGACTGCAGGAGTCACTCCAAAACACTCTAAAAGGTTGCACGCTCGCTCGAAATCAAGCCTGGAGCTCGAAGCCTCCTTGTTGATAATCTCGTTCTTCGACGCCATGACAAAACGAGGATGAATGTCAAGAATAAAGAATTTGTCCTTATTTATACAAATAAAGGCAACTCTTCACATTCCTTGTTGGAAACTGCTCACTCGGGAAGATGACAAAACATTCGAAAGTTTCGAGAAAGAAATTCATTGTGGCGGTTAAGTGTTGACCTACATTATTTTTCTTGAAAGTTACGCCGACTGTTGGATGTCCCCGCTTTTACGCGGATGACTGTTGCGTATCCCGAATTTTATGCTGACTGGTCAAAACTCAACTTTTACGCTTCTGTTCAAAGTGTTCCAAATTTTGGAGATATTTGAAAACTTTGAAGGGGGTCTTATAGGAGCATAAAAAGTGCTTCAAAGAAAGAGTCATCTCATTCATAAGTGATCTGTTTTACGCCAAGCAGAGCGGTTAATCTCTTTACGCCCAAGACAAGGCTAATCGCTTTACGCTTAAAGCAGGCAGATCATTTTACGCTCGGGTCTATACCCATGGTTTTACGCCAAGGACAGATCAGCCACTTTTACGCTAGACAAAGCTGTCAAGTCTCGCATTTAATGCAAACTCTGACGTGGAGATATTAATGATGGCATATATCACAGAATTTAAAGGGATTTGTTTTTACACAGAGACCAATGTTGTCGTTTAGTATGTGGATTGAGCTACTTTACGCTCACACTATGGCTTCTTTTACGCATGAAGACTATACGAGCTTTTACGCTCAACAGTTGACGTGTGCGTAAAGTCTATTTGAGCTACTTTTACGCTCAAAGTTATTTAACGACCACTTTACGCAGGAAGTCTATAACAGGGCTATTTTACGCCTAGTCTACTGCTTTACGCTCAGAATACATTAGGGCTATTTTTATGCCCTATTCTCTTCCACCAGTTTGGAATGTGGTTTGCCTACGTGGCTTTCATGCCATTCTTCTCGAAGAACGTGTGTACGTGTATCATATTCTTAATGAAATGACGGGACACGTGTCAACACATACAGAAGATGACTTCAGTCATGGGTGGCAGTTGTTAGCGTAAAAATGGAACTTTTGCTGAGTTTTTACGCACAAGAGCCCAAGCCTATAAATGGACTGATATTTCTCAGAGACACACAGAGACAGGAGAGAATAGAGAGATCAGAACTTAGAGATTTCGAGAGCATTCTTCTTCAACCTTTCTTTCAGAACAGAGTGAAGCAAAGCAGGAAAGCATTCGGCCTCGCCATCAGTGCCCAAGTGCGTCGATACCTTTCTGGTGACTTAGTTCTTCCGATTGTTCAACTTTAAGCAGCGATCTTCATCATCATCATATGGTCCAAGGAACAAAGTGATCATTTACAGATCAGACTTCCATAGAAATACTTTTCCAGAATCAAATTTGTACTTCTTGTATTTTTTCTCGTTTTATTTTCAAAATCCGACTTCTAGGCATTTTGTTAAGTGAAACACACGCACTGTTAGCAGAAAAATAAAATAGGGTGTCTTTCCAAAGTCACCCAAGTTCGAGGAAGCCGGCGTTGCTCGAGTTAATTCACTCGGATGTCTGCGATCCTATGAAGGTAAAATCTATTGGCAGTGCTTCTTATTTTGTGACGTTTATTGATGATTATTCCAGGAAGGTTTTGGTCTATGCCTTAAAGATCAAGGATCCGGTACTGCCCACTTTCAAAGAGTTTCAGACCTCTGTTGAAAGGGAGACGGACAAGAAGCTGCTATATGTTCGGTCCGACAATAGCAGCTAGTATATTGGTCCCTTTGATGCTTATTGAAGAGAGCAAGGGATACGACACCAAAAGACTCCACCAAAGATACCGTAGCTCAACGGTGTAGCGGAGCGCATGAACAGGACACTGATAGAGAGGGTACGGTATTTGTTGTCAAAAAAACTTATCGGGCAGCTATTAGGGTGAGGCACTTTACATAGCTGCTTATGTTATTAATTTATCTTCTAGTACTCCTTTGCAGGGTGATGTGCCTAATAAAGTATAGTACGACAAAGAGTCATGATACAATCACCTGCAAGTGTTTGGTTGTAAGGCCTTCGTACATGTATCGAAGGACGAGAGATCCAAACTTGAGCCAAAGACGAGGCGATACGTCTTTGTCGGTTACGGTCAGGATGAGTTTGGCTATGGACTCTTCGACCCCTAGAAAAAAGCTCTACAGAAGCAGAAACATTGTATTCGTCGAGGATCAGATCATGACCAACACTCAGGATTCCGAGATGCCTTCTAAGGCTGAGGAATTGCCTGAGTTAGAGTCATTTTGCTTCAAGCAGTTTCCAGAGGTCATCGCAGAGGATCCAGTTATGGAAGAGCCAGTACATGAAGTTGCTCCCAACCTTGATCATCAGCCTGCTGATGGTGGTCAAGGTAACCCTCAGGAGGATGAGCATGCCAGAGAGGCAATTCCTAAAGGGGAGGAGGCTGTTGGTATATGGCAAGCACCAGTGGTTCCGTTGAGGAGGAGCGACAAAGTGCATCGACCATCTACGAGATACTCACCAGATGAGTATGTGTTATTGACTGACGGGAAAGAGCCTAAAAGTTTCACAGAGGCTATGGACAACGAATATAGGCAGGTGTGGATGGAGGCTATGCAGGAGAAGATGAGTTCCTTACAAGCCAACTCCACTTATGATCTGGTGTGGTTGCCAAAGGGCAAGAAGGCTTTGAGAAATCGATGAGTGTTCAGAGTGAAGAAGACAGATGATGCTACTTGCCCTCGATACAAAGCAAGGCTGGAAGTTAAAGGCTACGGTCAGCAGAAGGGCATAGATTATGATGAGATCTTTTCGCCAATCGTCAAATAGTCGTCTATTCGGGTGGTGCTAGCATTGTCAGCCAGTTTTGACTTGGAGGTTGAGCAGATGGACGTGAAGATGGCATTCCTCTATAGTGATCTTGAGGAGTAGTTGTAGATAGAGCAGCCAGAGGGACTCTGTGAGAAGGACAAGTCACACTTGGTCTGCCGTTGAGAAAAAGCTTGTATGGTCTGAAGCAGGCTCCGAGGCAGGGGTACAGAAAGTTCGAATCGTTTATGGGAGAGCATGGTTATGCACGGACGATGTCAGATCACTGTGTATTCGTTAGGTACTTTGCCGATGATGATTTTATCATTTTACTGCTCTGTGTTGATGATATACTATTAGTGGGTCGGAATACCACTAGGATAGCAGAGTTGAAGCGCCAACTAGGCACAGCCTTCTCTATAAAGGATTTGGATACAGCAAAGACTAATCTTGGGATGGAGATCAGTCAAGAGAGAGAGAGTCCAAGTTGCTATACTTGTCCCAAAAGAAGTACATTCACCGGGTACTTCAACGTTTCGGGATGGAAGGGTCGAAGAAAGTGAGTAACCCCCTTATGGCTCACTTTAAGTTCACTGAGGAGCAGTATCCATCTACCGATGACGAGAAGGAAGATATGGAGCGGGTTCTGTATGCTTCAGCTGCAGGGAGTCTTATGTATGCTATGGTGTGTACGAGGCCAGACATCGCCCACACAATTGGCACAGTTAGCAGATATCTTTCTAATCCTGGATGGGTACATTGAAGTACGGTCAAGTGGATTCTACGATACCTTCAGGACACTGCTGATTGAAGACTTTCTTTTGGTGGTGACGAGCCGAAGCTGGTTGGGTATACCGACGCTGATATGGCTTGAGATGTAGACACGAGGCGGTCGACTTCGGGCTATATGATGATGTTTGCTGGTGGAGCAATATCGTGGCAGTCGCGGTTGCAGAAGTGTGTTTCTTTATCGACGACAGAGATAGAGTACATTGTGGCGATGGAGGCTTGTAAGGAGTTGTTGTGGATGAAGAAGTTGTTACAGGAAGTGGGGCTAAAGCAAGAGCAGTATACTTTGCTTTGCGATAGCCAGAGTGCCATTCACCTTGTGAAGAACCAGACATTTCATAGCCGGTCCAAGCATATTGAGACTCGGTATTATTGGATACGGGATGTGGTTGAGAAGAAGGACACGACGCTTGAGAAGGTCCATACTGATAACAATGGAGCGGACATGCTCATGAAGGTTCTACCAAAGGAAAATTTTGAGTACTACAGGCGGACCGTCGGGATGACGAGTTCCTCTACCTAGTTGTGAAAGAGAAATTTGTTGGAGTGGGTAGGGTTCCCAACCTATGTGAAGAATACCTCAGAGTGCGACGAGCACCATCCGTGTGTCGGAGAAGCTCGGAGAGTGCATGGATCCTATTTTGGAACATATATGGTAAAAAAAAATATGATTGGTTTTCCATATTTACTTTGATCATATATTTATGATTGGATCCTTCATATAGTAGCTTTCCATATAATTGGGCTTCCAATTATGGCAAGCCAATTATGATTGGATTTCCATTAAATATATGATTGATGCATATTGGAAGTTATATAGACCTTCCATGTATGGATTACTAAGGACTTATAAAAGGGTGATGGATGCAAGTTGAAAAATATCTCAAATAAAGAAAACAAGAGTGTTTTATAATCTTAGAGAGAGAGAGAGGATTGAGGACTTTTGTGAAGGAGAGATCGCTTCGAATAATTTTTTGATATCTCTTATTCTTCGGAGTCCGCAATTATTTTTTTCTTTTAAATGAGTTGTGGTGATCCGTGTTGGATCGGGAGGAGCTTGTAGAGGGTGTATTCTCTTTATTCTATTAGTGGAGATTCTTCAGGATTGGACTCCGATCGTCCTGTGATTTTTCCCGCAAGGGTTTTTTCGTCAAAAATCTTTGTGTCTACGATTTGTGTTGGTGGCTTTGGTTTGTGTGCTTTTGGTCGGTTCTCTCGCAGGACTTTCTGGTTTGGGAGAACGGTTTCCGTGCTTCGTTCCCAATATAACTCGCAAGCTTAAAATGGTGAAGCAAGCTCTTAAGAGCTGGAATAAAGCCAGGTTGGCCTCATCCCAAACTCAGAGAGAAGAAGGATGAGCTAAGAGACATTCAAGCTCGGGTTCAGTCTTCAACAACAGATGTTGCTCTCGTTGAGAAGGAGCTTAGACTTCAGAAAGAGGTCAGAATCATTACATTCCATGAAGAGATCAAAATGCAACAAAGAGCCAAATGCTCTTGGCTCACGGAGGGGGACCGGGGATCTAAGTTTTTCCATGCCATAGTACAAGCTAGACAACATCGAAACTCTATGGCTTCCCTCTTGGATGCTGACGGGAGGAGCTCCTCGAATGTACGAGCAGTGGCTAGTGAGGCCATTAAGTTTTATTCCTCTCTATACAACCAGGACAGTTACCTAGAAGAGTTCCCGATCATACCTTGCAAACGGCTCGTTACGGAGGAGGGGAATAACAACCGGCGTAGGGAGATTGCGATGGAGGAAATTGAACAAATTGTCCAGGAGGCGGACACGAACAAGTCGCCAAGCCAGAATGGATTCAACGCAACATTTTATAAACACCATTGGAAGCAAATTAAGGGTCAAGTGCTTACGTCTGTGCAAGAATTCTTCAATTCAGGTCGACTTTTGAAAGAACTTAATCATACGTTCCTCTATATGATCCCAAAGAAAGACAGAGCCACCTCGCTGGGAGATTTTTGCCCGATCTTTTGTTGTAACTTCTTATATAAGATAATCACCCATTTAATGTGTTTTAGAATGCAGGCAATTCTACAGAGACTGATATTGGAGAATTAATCTGCCTTCTTAAAAGGAAGGTCGATCACGGACAATTGTTTATTGGCGCATGAACTTGTTCACGACTTCAACAAAGCGGGAGGGAGGGGGGAAGAGATGCATCAAGTTGGACATCAGGAAAGCATACGACTCGGTCAACAGAGGGTTTGTGTGCCAAGTTCTTCGTTGTATGGGCTTCAACCCATGGTGGGTAGATAGAGTCCAAGAATGTATTACATCGCCTACTTTCTCGATTATTATTAGAGGACAACCATGCAGATTCTTTGGAAGTAACCGAGGCTTGCGACAAGGAGACCAGTTAGCACCTTACTTGTTCACCATTGTGATGGGTTACGTGTTTCTTGGACATCACAGTTCACCAGAAGCTGATCCCTCCGTTGTAATGCCAAGTGGCCCCTACAGTGTCCTATCTAATTTATGCTAATGACCCCCTCATGTTTATCGAACCATCAGAGACATCCATGAAGGGGCTAAATGAGGTGTTGAGCAAATTTGCTAGCTTGTCAGGGCTCCAGCTCAACAAAAAGAAGAGTCAAATTTATTTTAGTCGGGATTGCCCAGAGAAGGAGCGATGGGCTTTACTGCTTCAGATTGAGGTCGGAAAGCTCCCGATAAAATATCTTGGCTTGACTTTATTTATAAATTACATCAAGGATTCTGACTGTCGGGGACTGGTCCAATTCGTTCAGAATAAGCTAGAAGGGTGGCAAGCTCAACTTCTATCCTTCGATGGTCGAATCGAGCTCATACTTGCGGTTATTCTTGCTATTACCAAAACTTATCGGAGAAAACCATCCAAAAGATTAAAAAATTATGCGCTAACTTTGTTTGGCGCAGGGGACTGCAAGCGGTCTTCTAGACAGACCTATGTCGGGCGAAAGAGGAGGGTGGCATAGGAATTCGATCCTTACAGGTGCTCAGGGAGGTGGCACTGACACGGATGGCCTGGCGCTTGCTCGAACAGGAGTCCATGTGGGCAAGTGGATAAAGGATAGGTATGCCCGTAAAAGCATTTTCTGGAACCAAGAAATAAAGAACAATTTTTCGGTGACTTACAAAGACATCCTTCCCTCGCGCCCGAAGCTGAAGCTGCATATCAGTTGGTTGATCTACGATGGTCTGACAACCAGCCTTTGGATGGAACCGGACCATCAAAGCATGGTAGAAAGGTGGGGGTGGCCGACGTTCGACCTGTGCGGCCAGAAGAAAAATATGAAGTCCTCATCCAAGATGGACGATGGAATACGTGTAACCCTATTTTCCCAATTTTAGAAAATTTTGAATATTTTTGATATATTTAATTGATTGCCTCATTTACAACATTTGTGTAACGCCCCAGAACCAGAATACTAGAGAGCGGGGGCATACATAGCCAGCTACGTATAATGAAATGGAATCCACGTCACTATACGGTTACGGCTGTCAAGATATATGAGGGTTTAACTACAATCCATCAATCTCCTAAGGTCATGAACAAGCCTAGTGTCTCAATCACAAGCAAGCAAATAAATGTAACAAGATGTAAGATCACCAAATATATGATAGTAAGGCATCCCAAACATTACATATTCAGCTGATCATGAAGCTAGTCGTTACAAAATGTGAGGACTAGCAAGAGTTTTAGTCATACATGATCAACCCTAGGATCTGTCAATCACGTTACAGCCCATAGGCAGACAGTAAATAAAGATGCAATACGAGCTAACACGTGCTCGCCGGCTAAACGTCTCAAAAGAATATTTTTACAATAGAGTGGGAGAGCCAAAATAAACCCACTCGTTGCCAAGGTTCCGTCTAGTGGTCACCATCTGGCTGGAAAGTCGGTAGATCCTCGGGAGCTGCTCCAAAATTTGGCCATACAAAACCAGCTGGGTCAGACCCCAGAAAGAGCAAGTGCTGCAAAGGAGGCTTCACTTAGGAAATAAAACCAGCAATTAGAATATAGTAATAATAAGTAGTAAGAACTAGAAATATAAAAAATATCAGGATGATATACGACGAGATAACCATGGAACTATTCAGATAAACAGGTTACAACCCGTAAACCAAACAAGGATCGGGGTTGTAGCCCTTCATTTGAACGGAACTTGGTTTCCCACCATTTATCGATAAGGTAGACATAAGCAATATGGTCATGTAACAATCTTGTACAGGATCAAGACATGACTAGACTGGTTATGCCTCATACAACAATCACGGCCAAGTAATAAGTACGTCTTAATACTTTAACTAACTAGGATTATCACATGCCTACTTACTAGCAAGATGCAGTAAGATTATTCCAACAGCCACAAGCCCTGCAGACCATCCAGGCTTTTCGGACGCAATTAGGAGTTGAATTCAAGTGGGTACATCGTTCAGGAAATGCATGTACCCTTAGGTGACTTAGAGGGTGTAACACATGATAGTGTGCTGGAAATGTGCCCTACTCGACGGCAGGCTACAGATCCCAAGTGGGGCGCCCAGATAACGAGATTGCCTGTAGCTGGAAAATCTCTTCATGACTACTGTGTTATTCTAATTATTAGCCTTAGTCCTTTTTAGTAGGTACCCCTGACCGTGGTACTCAGGGATCCCTGTCCTTGACATGATGCAAGACAAGACGGGTTCATTTGTACAAGCACAATCGTCCACGGTGTCCAGGTCATTCATTCTTGTCAAGTCAAGCTAGCCGTCGCAACAGCATATCGAGATATATCATGTCAGGTTTATCATGTCAGGTTTATCATGTCAAGTTTATCATGTCAAGTTTACTTGTCAGGAGTGCGCCACGTCGGGCCACTATCATGTCATGTCATTTGTCAGAAGTGCACCACAACGGGTGACCATCGTGTCAGGGCACACACTTAAATTAATATGGCACAAGCATATATTTAGTAATTAGATATTACAGGGGCAAGGGCTGTGGGGGACTCATGCGGCTCAGAAAATTTTTTATGCGGCCAGCACATATATAAATGTGCAGGCAGCCAAGCACATAAATGTGCATGCGGCCACGCAATTTAAGCTAATGGCCATGCGGCCACAAATATTATTGAGCCATGCAATTAATGGAGAGGGAGAAGAGCATATGCGGCCAGCATAATAATGGAGCCATGCAATAGTACGTATGCGGCCACACAAATAATTGCCATGCAGCAAGCAGCAAACAAGGGCCATGCAAATTAATGCTTATGCGGCCAGCTAATAAGCATGCATGCGGGCAAGCAATATATCAATGGCCTATGCGGCCATGCAACTTAATAAGGGCCTATGCGGCCAGGAATATATCAATGGCCATATGCGGCCAAGAATTGAATAGTGGCCATACGGCCAAGAAGTATATAAGCATGCAAAGGCTTATATATATAAGCATGCAAGCTTGCTTGCACAGGTCATTAAATATATAAGCATGCAAATGATATATAAGCATGCAAGCTTGCTTGCTAACACTTGCATTAAATATATGCATGCAAGCCATTCATGCACAAAAGGCGATAGCCATATGTGACTAGAAATGTAAGCAAGCGGCCAAGAATGGTCAAGGCTATATGCGGCCAGCTAGCTAAGGCCATATGCAAATTTTGCATATGCGACAAAGAATTTATGGCCATGCAAAGCAAAGCAAAATGCATACAAGCTAATTAAATAAAAGGGGCATGCAAAGCTAATACATGTTGCTGATGCATGCAAGCTGATTAAATTGGAAAGGCCATGCATGTATTAAATATAGGCTTGTTAATGCATGCATTAAAATATGCAAAGGCCATGCATTAGCAAATTGCCATGCGGCCAAGTGTTGCTTGAGCCATGCGGCCACAATGAGCAGTGATGCCATATGCGGCTAAGTAATCGCCTGGCAATTATTTAAATGGCCAAACAAATATATTAATGGCCTGGCAATTATTTAAAGGCCTATGCGGCTAGAAAAGTTAATGGCTCATGCGGCCAAAATTAAATGCAAGCAAGTGCTTGCAATGCATGCAGTTATTAAATGGCCACGCGGCTAACATTGTGTTGGCCATATGCGACTGACATTGTGTTCCATGCAAGCAACTGCTAAAAGCATGCAATTATTAAATGCTAATGCCTAGGGCCATGCGGCCAAGACTATTAATTAATGCTCATGTGGCTCAGAGCTAAAATGCTCATGCGGCCAAAAGTGCAAATAATTGGCTCCTACAGAGAACATGTCCATAAAAAATACCATAGTCTCCATGCTCCACCAAACAATAATAGGAACCCAAATCCAGACTCCCGTAGGTCAAATTTGGACAAAATAGAATTCTCTACATCATGGAACCGTCAAATAGCAAAAATATGCAGGTTTGATAGATCAAAACTCTTGAAAACCGAAAATACCACAAAGCTAGATTTACAAGAAATTAACCATGGAAATAAAAAATGCTAAGTACTAAAGTGGGTTAGAAACAAATGAGGAAGACAATGGAACAATAAAAATAGAGTTCCCCCATGAAGCAAGATGCACTTGCCTAACCCTTCCTCTCTCAGGTTGGTGGAGAAGTAATGGTAGGGAAGAAGAAGAGTTAATGAGGAGAGGGAGAGGTTTGGTGGGATATAAATGAAGAGGGTAGTGGTAGGTGGAGTAGGTTCTCAATAAAATCGAACCAAGCCGAGCAAACCGAACAGAACCAAGATAAACCAAACAATGAAATGTCAAATAAATTATGCGAGGAGACATGCAATACGAGTCAAAAGACATACACGTATATCAAATACGTAATACGAACCATGGGTATTACAACTCAACCCACCTTAAAACAATTTCGTCCTCGGAATTTAATCAAGAGGCTAGAGATACAAGGACAAGATATACTAATCAATCAATCAACAATCAATCATGTGAGCAAGGAATTGAAAGCATGAGGAAGAGGGAAGACATCCTGCTAGGAACCTCTCTGCCGGTTCTAAATCTGGACTTGGACCTGGGCATACTGCTGGGGTCTCTGCTGCTGGAAGGCTTGTACCTGAGGCGGCAATGGCCTCGGAGGTTGGTACTACTATTGTACTGGTGCTGGCGCCAGTCCCCTTACCGATGGACTGGTTAGGTTCGTTGATGATGAGCTAGCCCTATTCGAGCAGGATCCTATCTTGTGATTCGGTGCCCCACAAGCCAAACACAATCCCTGTGCTCTGCGATACTCCAAAATAACGTGTCCTGGCTTCCCACAATGAGTGTAGCCCATTGTGGAAGACTGCTTCTGCTTCTGTTGCTGAGGGGACGTGACCGATGTTACTGAGGCCGCCTGCTTTGGAGTTCCAATTGTCAAAGCCCTGACTGTCGGGGCTGGTGTTGACGACTGGGTCATCTGGCTGTGAGATCGCTTCCGACCTCCGGTCCTGTCCATGATCCTGTGGGAGGTATACTCGTGCCTCCTGGCTGCCCTCAATACCGCATCGAAAGTCTGATGCTCAAACTGCTCTACTGCCAGCAGAATCTCTAAGTGGAGTCCCTGCTAAAACCGCTGGGCTCTATCGAACTCGGTTGCCACCAAGGTGGAAGCAAACCAACTAAGCCTGAAAAACTCGGCCGCATATCCGTCGACTGTCCTGCCCATCTACTTCAGATTGGTGAACTTGGTCTGTCGATCGTACCGAGCTACAGCATCGAAGTACTTGATCTGGAATCTCTCTCTGAATACTGCCCATAAAATAGGGGCCACTAATTCCACGGCCTGTGCCGTCCACCAGCTGCGAGCAAGATCTAGTAACTGCAGGCACACCACAACCACCTTCTCGTCTTCTGAGGTCCTGACTGCTTCTAGAATCACTTTTGTGTCCTGAAGCCATGCGTCAGCAGCAATAGCATCTTCGCTGCTATCGAATAACGGAGGGTTCAGGCGCTTGAAGCTATTGGCCGCACTGTTCCCTGGATGACCTTCTCTGTTCAGAGCATCTTGTACTGCCTGGTGCAATGCATCACCTCGGCGATCTTGAAAAGCTAACAATGATCTGATGAGACCTATCAAAGTGCCATCATCAGGCTCTGCAGGCTGGACTGGCTGAACTGGTGGCTCTTGACCCCCAGTAGGTGCGACTCTGGAAGCTACTCCTGAATGATGGGCCTGATCCCCAGGTTGTTGCTAATCTACAGGAGGTGCTCCGCCTTGTCGATCGGCAGGGCCAGGTACAATGTCGCTGAAGAAGACGACATAGGGAACAATAAGGAAGGACCATGACAGATCAAAGATACAAGCATGTAATCAAGTCGAGAATCTCAGGGATTAGAAGATATGGGCAGAGATCAAGGGCGATTACTGATTGAGACATCTATTCGGTAAACCCTCACATATCTTGATTTACAAGACCTGCATGGGATACCACTTAAGCCATGTAACGCCCAGAACCAGAATACTGGAGAGCGGGGGCATACATAGCCAGCTACATATAATGAAATGGAATCTACGTTGCTATACGGTCACGGCTGTCTAGATATGTGAGGGTTTAACTACAATCCATCAGTCTTCTAAGGTCATGAACAAGCCTAGTGTCTCAATCACAAGCAAGCAAATAAATGTTACAAGATGTAAGATCACCAAATATACAATAGTAAGACATCCCAAACATTACATATTCAGCTGATCATGAAGCTAGTCGTTACAAAATGTGAGGACTAGTAAGAGTTTTAGACATACATGATCAACCCTAGGATCTGTCAATCATGTTACAGCCCGTAGGCAGACAGTAAATAAAGGTGCAATACGAGCTAACACGTACTCGTCGGCTAAACGCCTCAAAAAAATATTTTTACAATTGAGTGGGAGAGCCAAAATAAATCCACTCGTTGTCATGGTTCCGTCTACTGGTCACCATCTGGCTGGAAAGTCGGTAGATCCTCGGAGCTGCTCCGAAATCTGGCTATACTAAACCAGCTGGGTCAGACCCCAGAAAAAGCAAGTGCCACAAAGGATACTTCACTTAGGAACTAAAACCAGCAATTAGCACAAGAGTAATAATAAGTAGTAAGAACTGAAATATAAAAAATATCAGGATGATATACGACGAGATAACCATGAAACTATTCAGATAACCAGGTTACAATCCATAAACCAAACAAGGACCGGGGTTGTAATCCTTTATCTGAACAAAACTTGGTTTCCCACCATTTATCGATAAGGTAAACACAAGCAATCTAGTCATGTAACAATCTTGTATAGGATCAAGACAAGACTAGACTGGTTATGCCTCATCCAACAATCACGGCCAAGCAATAAGTACGGCTTGATACTTTAACTAACTAGGGTTATCACAGGCCTGGTTACTAGCAAGATGCAGCGAGATTATTCCAACAGCCACAAGCCCTGCAGACCATCCAGGCTATCCGGACGCAATTAGGGGTTGAATTCAAGTGGGTATATCGTCCAAGAAAAGTATGTACCTTTAGGTGACTTAGAGGGTGCAACACATGACAGTGTGCTAGAAATATGCCCTACTCGACGGCAGGCTGCAGATCCCAAGTGGGGCACCCAGATAACGGGATTGCCTGTAGCTGGGAAATCTCTTCATGACTACTGTCTTATTCTAATTATTAGCCTTAGTCCCTTTTAGTAGGTACCCCTGACCGTGGTACTCAGGGGTCCCTGTCCTAGACATGATGTAAGACAAGACGAGTTCATTTGAACAAGCACAATCGTCCACGGTGTCCATGTCATTCATTCTTGTCATGTCAAGCTAGCCGTCGCAACAGTATATCGAGATATATCATGTCAAGTTTATCATGTCAAGTTTATCATGGCAAGTTTACTTGTAAGGAGTGTGCCACGTTGGGCCACTATCATGTCATATCATTTGTCAAAAGTGTAGCACAACGGGTCACCATCGTGTCAGGGAACACACTTAAATTAATATGGCAAAAGCATACATTTAGTAATTAGATATTAGCATGGGCAAGGGCTGTGGGAGACTCATGTGACTCAGGAAAATTTTTATGCGGCCAGCACATATATAAATGTGTAGGCAGCCAAGCACATAAATGTGCATGCTGCCACGCAATTTAAGCTAATGGCTATGTGGCCACAAATATTATAGAGCCATACAATTAATGGAGAGGGGGGAGCATATGCGGCCAGCATAATAATGGAGCCATGCAATAGTACGTATACGGCCACACAAATAATTGCCATGCAGCAAGCAGCAAACAAGGGCCATACAAATTAATGCTTATGCGGCCAGCTAAAAAGCATGCATACAGCCAAGCAATATATCAATGGCCTATGCGGCCATGCAACTTAATAAGGGCCTATACGGCTAGGAATATATCAATGGCCATATGCGGCCAAGAATTGAACAGTGGCCATGCGGCCAAGAAGTATATAAGCATGCAAAGGCTTATATATATAAGCATGCAAGCTTGCTTGCACAGGTCATTAAATATATAAGCATGCAAATGATATATAAGCATGCAAGCTTGCTTGCTAACACTTGCATTAAATATATGCATGCAAGCCATTCATGCACAAAAGGCCATAGCCATATGCGGCTAGAAATGTAAGCATGCGGCCAAGAATGGCCAAGGCCATATGCGTCCAGTTAGCTAAGGCTATATGCAAATTTTGTATATGCGGCCAAGAATTTATGGCCATGCAAAGCAAAGCAAAATGCATGCAAGCTAATTAAATAAAAGGGGCATGCAAAGCTAATGCATGTTGCTGATGCATACAAGCTGATTAAATTGGAAAGGCCAAGCATGCATTAAATATAGGCTTGCTAATGCATGCATTAAAATATGCAAAGGCCATGCATTAGCAAATTGCCATGCGGCCAATTGTTGCTTGAGCCATGCGGCCACAATGAGCAGTGATGCCATATACGGCTAAGTAATGGCCTGGCAATTTTTTTAAATGGCCAAGCAAATATATTAATGGCCTGGCAATTATTTAAAGGCCTATGTGGCTAGAAAAGTTAATGGCTCATGCGGCCAAAATTAAATGCAAGCAAGTGCTTGTAATGCATGCAGTTATTAAATGGCCATGCGGCTAACATTGTGTTGGCCATATGCGGCTGACATTGTGTTCCATGCAAGCAACTGCTAAAAACATGCAATTATTAAATGCTAATGCCTAGGGCCATGCGGCCAAGACTATTAATTAATGCTCATGTGGCTCAGAGCTAAAATGCTCATGCGGCCAAAAGTGCAAATAATTGGCTCCCACAGAGAACATGTCCATAAAAAATACCATAGCCTCCATGCTCCACCAAACAATAATATGAACCCAAATCCAGACTCCCATAGGTCAAATTTGGACAAAATGGAATTCTCTACATCATGGAACCATCAAAAATATGCATATTTGATAGATCAAAACTCCTAAAAATCGAAAATACCACAAAGCTAGATTTACAAGAAATTAACCATGGAAATGAAAAATGCTAAGTACTAAAGTGCGTTAGAAACACATGAGGAAGACAATGGAACAATAAAAATGGAGTTCCCCTATGAAGCAAGATGCACTTGCCTAACCCTTCCTCTCTCACGTTGGTGGAGAAGTAATAGTAGGGAAGAAGAAGAGTTAATGAGGATAGGGAGAGGTTTGGTGGGATATAAATGAAGAGGATGGTGGTAGGTGGGGTGGGTTCTCAACAAAATCGAACCAAGCCGAGTAAACCGAACCGAACCAAGATAAACCAATCTATGAAATGCCAAATAAATTATACGAGAAGCATGCAATACGAGTCAAAAGACATACACGTATATCAAATACATAATACGAACCATGGGCATTACAATTTGTTTTGGGAGAGAGCTTTAATTAATTATTATTGGATTGCTAACTAATTAGTTGGTTTATTAACTCACTAAGAGGGGTCAACAAGATTTTCTAACAACCTTCCTAACAAACTTGTTAACCAATTCTAACAACTTTTGGTAGATTTTTGCAAATAACAATTTGTTGGAGGTTTAAAGTGTAAGAACCACCCCCACCATTTTTTTTATGTTATATATACAAAAGAGGAGAGAGAAATCCAAACTTTCTCATCTCATTTCTAAACAAATTCCTCAGCTCTCCTCTCTCTGTTCTTTTCCCTAAAATCAAACCTACCCTTATTTTGTAAAGAAGCCGGTGGCCAACACCTCATCGGCAGCAGCGGCGACTAGGCGGTGCTCGGCTGTGCGTGTCTTCTCGGCGACAGCGAGGGTCTTCCCTCCACGGTGATTTCTTCGGTGGCGTGGCTTCCCCGGCGACGACCGCATGCGACCTCTCCGATAATCAGAACTCTGGCGGGAGGAGTCTCTGCTCCGGCGTTTCGTACAGAATGGCAAGCAACGGTGTCTAGGCCATTTTCGGTGACAGCAACGCCGCACGACCACTCCGGCGGCAGATTCAACAACGGGGCAGCATCAGATCGACCGTGTGAATATGGCGACGGAGTTGTACTACTCCGGCGGCTTCATCCCGGTGGCAATGGCGGCGTACATCTACTTTCCAGGCGGCGTGCTTGTTCCTCGACAACTTGACATTTCTTCCTCGACGCTCCACTGCAAGTTCGTCGACGACATCGAAGTGATCGATCTTAGATTTCGGACATTTGGAATCAAATCCAGTGTAAGTATTTGAATTCAAGTTTTCTACATAAATTCTTGGGTGAAATTGTTATGTTTGACACTAAGTTTTGAATATGTAGCTGTGTCCAGGATGCCAGTGTTCGTGTCAGAGTGGTGTTAGTGTCAAATCGGTGGGGGCGTGTCCAAATGTTGTTAGCTTTGGTTTGGATATGTAGGATTGGTCGAGTTATGTTGGCTTGAGTCGAGTGCAGCTATGTTCGTGTCCAGTATGTGTAGCTAGTGTCGGAGTGTCCGATCCAGTATTGTGTACCATGGTGTTCGATTGCCAGTACTGTAGATGTGTTCAGTGTTGATTCTATTCAGAATGTGTGCATGTGTCGATGTGGGGATCGAGTGCAGGGGGGTCGGTTTGGCGTGGATGTTCTTTTCAAAGTGAATGCAATCGAGATTTTGAAGAATTAAGTTTTGTATATTTAATACATAACTTTGAGTAAATTCTGTATATATTTTAGTGAATTTGAGTTGAGTTATATATATATTATCTTAGTGAAATCGGTCGTTGGATTTTTATTTTGGCAGAATTTGATTCTTGAATAAGTATTGCAGACTAGACTGAGTTGGCGTGTATTGGCTTGCGGAGGCCTGTGTGTCGAACAATGAGTTAGAATGTCCTAACTGGACATTGATCCATCAATAGTTGTTTCAGAGGATTTCTGGAGTTGGAAGTGCACTGGCTATTTTCTATTTTGGATTTGATTGAATGATCTATCTTCCATTGGGTTTTGCATATCCTTCTCTTCTTTTGACTCATAATTTTGTGTTGTCTATATTTCTGATGCTAAATTGAATGGGAATTCGAGTGTCCATCCCTACCAGTGGTTGATTTCTATTATAGATTAGATGGTTGTATTTTTATGAGCTTAAGAGGAACTCTGGTTCATGTGTTATAGAGTGTTTTGGATTTCATGACAGTTAGAATTTAACCTAACTAGTTGGATGGGTGAGCAAGCCAATATGGCTATGCTTAGGGTGTACATGTGGTTGTCTGAGGAATACCTAGAGAGAGAGAGAGATTGTATAAGGGACTAGTAAATGCAGAATTCTTGAACCTGAATATACATAATAGTTTCGATAGCATGATAATGTATAGAGCTTTCTTACAAACTCTAATTTCTAACCTGTGAAGAAAGGTTGCATGTATCCATTTTTAGTGGAGTTGGTTTATAGAATAACTCTATGTATTAGTGTAAGGACTAGTTTCTCCAATTGTCCCATATAAGATTATTCCTTTAATTTTGCCTATAAGAAACATTTATAATATTATTAGTTTTTTTTATAACTGAACTTTGAAAGATAAGTTGATATCTAGTATTTCTATCCTAAAATCTATAACATGTTGCTAGATTCTTAAATAGCAGTTAAGCTAGATAACTGACTAATTGATTAAAAAGGTATTACTGGTTAGTAATAATTTAGCTAATGGTTATTGATTAGAACTTAACCAACTTGTACCTAATCAGGAGGACCTACAGATTTTCTCTCTAATTTCGATCTCCACAAGCAAGGCAAGTACATTTTATCGTTCATGTTCATTTATATTATTCCTGTACTTTTCTTGTGACACGTCATGACATGATATCTTCTACTCTTGTACTTTCATGTTCTTGTACTTACTTGTAGTCGGAGAGGGGAATACACTAGCTATGTGACCAAACCTATGTTCTGATATTCATGTAGATAGCTTAGGCCTTGCACCGTGCAGACGGGTCCTAAGCCGTACCGATATTCATGTACTCATGTACTTATTCTTGTACTCACCCCAGCCGGTCACATATGCTATTTGTATTTCAAATATTGTGCACATGTCATGTCTTATACTTCAGGTTCATGGTTTACATTCTTGTACTTTATTTCCCATACTTCATGTACTTTCATATTCTTTCATGTACTTTATTTTTTATGTTCTCCTATACTCATTTTCATATCATGATGTTCTTGTTCATTACCTAGAATTGTACTTTTCTCTGCTCCTGACTGGATATGTTCCAGGTGTACTTGCAGGATACCATTCTACCTTATGTGCCAGAGCCAGGGATCTTTTTCGAGCAGGATGGAGCCATGACTTAGCTAGAGGTTTTCAGGTTTAGATTGTTAGCTTTGCTTATAGATATTGTATATTGAGAGTCATGGATGTATTTCATTTTGGTTACAGGGTTTGTCTCTTGTACTTATATATATATATATATATATATATATATATATATATATATATATATATATATATATATATATATATATTGTATATTGACTTGCGGATTATGGTAATTTCTCTGCGATCGTTATAGATGCTGTGATGGATTGTATTACTCTTATATTCCGACTTATTAGATTTTCTTAGCATTGGTACAGCTTACTCCGTCGTGTCTAACGACGAAGGCTGGGTGTGTCCGACTCATGTTCGATTATTTGGAAGTGGGTTGTGACATGTTTTTACTGGTAGCCCATGCAGGTATGTCCTAATAGTACCTAGGTATTATAGTACTATTGGGGGACTTGATTTAAACTAGGGAAACTTGATCACAACATAGAAAATCGGGTACATTGGGTATATTGATATTCAATAAACACTTGTTATTATTAGGATTAGGACATTTTAACAGTTTTCTATTTTTCAAATAATTCAAGCACACAACACCAGAACTGTTGATCTACCTACACTTGAGGGTTCCGAGCGTCCACTACCTTCTATCGCCCTACTATCCCCATGGGTAGTACACAGTTGATGGAGACGTTTCAGGAGTTCCTTGACACCCAGAGGGAGCAGGTCATCCTTTTCCAAGCTAGATTTGCATATGCGTTTTCCGAGCTAGGGAGGACTTCTGATTTCCAGACCCTCAAACACTTGGACTTTCTCGACTGTCACTCCCATTTTCCGTTATACATATTTCCAGTATACGTGTACGGATTTCCGACCCGTATCTTGGCTTGTCTAGCATAGCTTGGCATGGCTTGGCTTGGTTTATTTTGGTTTGGTTTGGGTGAGTGGTTCATCATGATAAACCCTCCCCCTCTTTTTTTATATAAACCAACCCTTTTTTCTCTCTCCTCATTTACTTTTATTTATTTTTCATTTACTTCTTCTTCTTCCTCCATTAAATTCTCTCCAACCACCTTAGGCAAGTGCAACTTGCTTCATGGAGGAACTCAATTTTTATTGTTCTATTGTCTTTCCTACAAGCTTCTAAGACTCTTTAGTACTTAGCATTTTTGATTTTGGAGGATTAAAACTTGTAGATCTAAGTTTTCTCAAATTTTAGTTTTCTTGGGTTTTGATCTCTCAAACTTCTTTTTTTCAAGTTTTGATTGTTCTATATTGTAGAGAATTTGATTTTACCTAAAATGGACCTTTGAAAACCCAAATTTCGAGTTATTTTGAGTGATTTCTGGACCTTGGAAGTTCATGGGTTCCATGGTTCTTCTTATCGGGTTAGAGAAGAAGAACAGTGTGGGCGCATGGCATTTTATGCGCCCACAGTGACTTTAGCGTTGGGCACATAGCCCTATATATGCGCCCATTGCTCCCTACCTTCCTCAGTGTGGGTGCATGGCTTATTATGCGCCCATAGCTTCTGCTTGCTTATGCACATAACTTCAATATGTGTTAAGTCATGGTGTTCCATAGCAGTGGACGCATAGCCCTTATTATGCACCCACATGGCCAGTATAGATGGCTCCTGACTTAGCCTCTCATTGCTTCCTGCCTCTGTCACGACCCGCACCCTAGAGTAAGGGCACGAGAAGTGGGTACGTCCAGCCTACGCCGCAGTATCGGCGGTAGAACGCTGTCCTAGGTTACAACATCTAACAATATAATGCTAAGCAGTTTATACTCCCCGAATAGGGGTGACATAGCAGAATGTAAACTCAATCACAACTAAGGAAGAAGAAGTACGATATGATATAGAACTCAAAATGAAATACAGATAATCAGAAGAGTCTAAGTGTCTAAGATAACAACTCAGCAAAATCCAAAAAAAAATACAACTCTGAAGTCAATACAAATGACATAAGAAATAAGATAAAGCCTAGCTAATCTAGTCTAAGCAGTAGGAATGACATCCTCAGCTAGAGCTGGATCCTCCTGTGGGTCCAACTCATAGGTATCGTCAAGATGGGCTCCATAGTAGGTGGGACAGATGTCCTTGATATCATCTGTAATATTTTCAACGGGTCCAGTCAGGACGGGAGCGAGCACAGTACATCTCATGCAGTTCATATCATGGCAGGAAATATAAAGCAAGCAATAGAGTAAGATACATGAAACGCTGTAAGAAGATGTACATGAAAACAAGAGAGATATTTGATAACTGGAAATATATACATGATAAGTAAGAACTGTAAGTGACTAGTGATGTAGAGTACGAGATGGCATGTAATTGGCTTAGGTTATACATGATGTACATGAGTGAACATGTGGGACATCAGCCAATAAGGCTGTGTTGTACATGATAAAACATGAAAAGTAACAGAGTGAACATGATGGGTAAATCACATGACCATTCATACTCACCCCTACCCACAATCAATACACAAGGATCCATTCAAGTTACGTTACGAACATGATGTTTTGGTTATACAAGAAACACATGAGGAAACATGAGCGTACATGAAAGAACATGAAAGTACATGAACGTACATGAAAGAACATGAGAGAACATGAGCGTACATGAATAACGCAGAAGCAAGGAATACATGATGTACATGAAACACATGTCATAAAGTATCCGATGCGTCCGCTAAGGGGGATAACATCCCAAGAAGAGATCCATATAGTACCAATCCGTGATGACAACGTGACAGCATCAAGTAAAAGTAATCTAGAGCGAGAATATAAGTCGTGACACGTATGAAACGATCAGAGAATGTACTCACCTGATAACTGAATGTCCGAAGAGGATGTACTGCCTGAGGAGAGGTGTCTGTCTCCTAATCAAAGCAACACAAGTTACAACATGTCTAAATTGAAGTAATTGAACATTACGACGCATTCTACATAATTTTCTAGGTCAATCTAGGTCAAAGTCAACTCTTGGTCAACCTTAGTCAACACTCTAGTCAACATGAAGTCAAACTAGGTCTACTAGTCCAATCTAGGTCAACCCTAGTCTAACTAGGTCAACACCAAACCAAGCCTATACCATATATCAATATTATATATACAAACAAAGACTTTACATTCAACAATCTATGTAGTTATCATATATATATATATACATATATATTCAATACACACATAGCATACTCTAATATGTGAAATCATTCATAGGCATATATAGGAATCATCTCTATGTAGCAAATGTATACATACATGCATATATACATAGTGTTAGAGGGAAAAGAACAGAACACCTACATAGAGGGGGATATAGAGAACATATGCATAAAGGCTATAGTGATAGTGTCTATGTTAGAGTGTAGTAAACAATAAGGGTGTGTGTGCACATATATTCAGTTAAGGGATTTCACATGCAAGTTCAGCTTATAGCTAACATACAATGGTGAGTTAGGTAAAGGTTCTACTTATAGATCAAAGCATGCATAGGTTAATCATAACTTAAGGTTCAATGTAGCATGTAAAGTTTAGATATTAGGTTTCATGCAACATTAGGAAAAATGAAGTCTAGCAATAGGTTCAGTTTTAGAGTTAAAGAATGATAGGCAAATGGATTTTAGTTTTTCCCATTCAACCAATTCCCATCCCTGTTTTCGAACTGGAAAATAATGATCCCAACTCAATTTCAGGTTTAAGTTAAAACCCAACTAAATTTCTATGTAAACAACATTGCAAAAATTCAATTTTCAATTCAAAAAAATAGTGAAACCTAAATCTCAGTTTTCATTTGTGTATGTATTAGCAATGTGTGTGTGTGTGTGTTTGATCAAGTGTGACAGACTGGAATGTGTGTGAATGACAGTGTGTGAATCTCAGTTTTCATGTATTTCAACTCAGTTATTCAAATTCAGGAATCAAATTTTGATATACAACCTAAAATCTAAATCTTAATTCAGTTAATGCACAACAGTGATTTACATTACTTGATTCTTTGCAAATCTCAGGTTTTCAGCTCGAATCCATTCTCAGGTTTCCTAAGTATACACAGGTTTAACCAATCCCTAAAATCTCAGGAAATCTTAGTAATTTACACTACTGAATTCAACAACCTAAAACTGGAAACACTCAGTTACAGTGAACTAACATAGGACTAACTCAGTTACACAGTTTAGCAATTCATGTAAATTTGGAAAACTAACTTGTAAGATCAAACTAGCATGAAATAAAACACATGTCCAGGAAATCAAATGACAATTAACCCATTGATTAAACAGTTAATAATGTAAATTAGGCACAGGAATATGGGTACATGAACTATGTATCAGTCCTTATGGGAAATCCAAAATTTGGTATCAAAACATGTTAATATGCTAAACTACAAATTGGTAATTAACCTACTATATGTGCACGTGCTGTACACTTCGTGTCGTATCCAGAACCTAACACAAACGTGTCCAAAACACTATTTTATACTGAATGTGATAACATTGCACAGGCAGCCTCGTGCACATGTTCACCTAGGTCTAGGACACGACACAGGTGTCCACGTGTCTCGTGGTCACGTGTCCAGGCTCGCCTAGGGTCAGTCTAGGGTTATGGTAGCCTGCACAGTGTCCACGTGTCCTCAGGACACAGTACGAACACCGTATCAGTCGAGAAAACTCGACTGATACACGCTGTTCTGCGCCGCATCGTGCAGTGATGCAAGTGCCTCGTGGACACGATACGAGCTACGTGGGGCCTCGTGGTCATGTCCACGTGTAGCCTACGTGTTGGGCTACACACTCGTATAAACACGAGATGTCCAAGTGTCGTGTCCGCACGACACGACGCGCACGAAGTCGGCTCTGTGCGTGTGTGCACTGTTAGTGCATGACTAGTGCACGTGTCCTCGTGTCCTCGATACGACAAGAGGTGTCATAAAATTTTGGGAAAGTATGCGCAGACACTGCCTCTAAGTGCTGACCAAAAATGGTCATGTCTCGTGTCGTGTCCAGTAAGAACTGGACACGAGGTAGCAGGACAGTGTGTGTGGGTGTGCACAGCGTGTTCGTGTCCAATTTTAACACAGACACGACACAATATCGTGCTCAGAGTTAGGGTTCCAAGATCTACACCTATAGGGCTAGAAGTTTGTGCAATTAGTTTTCAAAAATATTAACATTTAATTTACAGCGGCAAATCATCAAACACTTGAATTAAAACACAGATACGTGTTCGACACGGACACCAAATCAAACCTAGTTCCTACCAAACTTTGCCTATAGGTCCCTGGTACCTAGATGCATGCATTCATGAAGAGAAAACAGAATATTAACTATGTATGAGGGTATTTACCTATTGGTGCAATTCCAATGGAAATCAAGTTAGTAGGGGGTGTCCTCTTCAAATGATGATGCCCAAAATGCTATGCAACCTTGCTAGCTAGCTCCCCTTAGCACCCTCAATGGTAGGGGATCCCAATGCAAGAAACTAGGCTCAATTTGGAGTTGATTTGGGCATTTGGGAAGGAATTGGGGAAGAACACTAAAGGAGGCAATTAAAATGAATTAAAAAATGATACAAATGATTAATGTGTTGCATTTATAGAGGGAGGGAATGTGTGATGGCTGCCATTAAGTTAGGGTTAGGGTTTAGGATGAGTGGCTAAGGCTTCTCCAACAATTTCTAGGCAATCTAATGGCTCATAACTAAAGTTGCTTTCCTTAACCTTTAGTCTAAAATATCTTCCTAACAAATATCTAGATATTACCCTAATTTAATTACTTAATGAAACCCTCTAACTTAGTCTCTAGGTCATGATTAACAATCTAGATTAGGCTAACTTCTAGGTCAAGTCTCAACAATTTAACTAACACATATTTAATTCATATAATTTACAATTTCACAAAAGTGTCAAAATGACCAAAATACCCCTAGGCTTAAAAGTAGAAATTTGAAATCCTAAACACATGATTAGGTCTCCTTCGTCATGATTAGTCTTCTAGGTCATACATGACTAAGGTTACACTAGCAAAACACATCACATTTCACCATTTTAAATAGTTTTAAAAATAACTAAAAAATCACCAAAAATTATATCATGACTAAAATCAAATATTTTAATGATTTAAAATAGAAAAGTTCAAAATTACCCTTATTTTAGAAAAGTGGGTGTTACAAGTCTACCCTTCTTAAAAGAATTTCGTCCTCGAAATTAAGATGGTCGTACTTCTTCCAGAGTCTCGTCTCCAACAACCATGGTCTCAGAACTTACCTAAATCCTACAATTTAAAAGAATAGCATACAGGGTCATGGCATATGGTGGCAGTTGAAAGTCTCATCTAGGTATACTAGTCATGCTAAACCAAAACGGTCATAGGGTATCAAACATACAAGCAGTCTAGGGTGCATCAATTATCAAAGACTGGCTAAGATATAGGTCAAGGACTCACCTCCAACTAGGTCTGGTGGCTGGAACTCCCTCCCGAAGGCGGAGCCTTGGCTGGAATAAGTATAGAAGGACAGTCTCGTACCAGGTATGCAGCTGACCCACAAAATAGGCACGCCCCTCTTCTCTTCCTACAGTGGTCCCATATATATCCAAGCTTCCTACAGAAGGTACAAGTAGGCACTCTCTCAACTGGCCTTTATCGGATAGGAGTCTGGACTGGATAGGCTGGTCTAGGCTGATAGTCTGGGTGCTCATGGGTAAAGCCAGTGCTATACTATCATTCCTAAGATAAAGGCCTAATCATAACTCATCAAATCATCATACTAAGAAAGAGTTATAACTAATGAATTTCTACAAGGAATTAGACTAGTCAACTAAAGTTATCCCTACTCCTAAGTTATTTGATGATGGAAAACAAATTTTTTTACAGAAGAGAAATGAAAGAGGTGATACTTTAAAAACCTTCAAGATATAATCTGATAATCACATGCGTTTGTCCAAAATTATGATACCTAGAATCCTCGCCACGCTAGTAAGCTAGGCTGCAATGAACGGTAGAGTCCATAACTGGGGTATGCATCTCTATGATTACGTCGTCTGGAATCCTCACTATGCCGACTAGTATAGCTGCAAGAAATTCCAATCTCTTGATCAAGATATGTACATCTGAAGTCAGGTCCCTATGTTCTTGCCACGTCGGCTAATATAGCTGCGGTAAACTCTAGGTTCCATAACAAAGTAGTCGTTTTACCATCCTGTTATTCCTGTCAACATATGTTATCAGAAAATATCGTAACTCAGGCCATAAAATTCATCTCGATAGGAAAATCAAAATCAACAACGATCCATCAAAATCAAATTCAATAATCAAGGAGTGAGAGCAAACAAAATAAGGGAAAGAATTTCAAATTAAAGTTTAAATAAGATTCTCAAGGGTCGTCCCTGGAATCTCTCAAGGAGTTCTAACGGTGATTGAGTACCTTCAAAAATATATCATAATCCTACTGCAGGCTGTAGTGATACTCTAGTTCGAGTACCACTACATAAACTCGACCTGTATGGGCCACCACTAAAAACGTGTCACGACCCGCACCCTAGGGTAAGGGCACAAGAAGTGGATACGTCCAGCCTACGCCGCAGTGTCGGCGGTAGAACGCTGTCCTAGGTCACAACATCTAACAATATAATACTAAGCAGTTTATACTCCCCGAATGGGGGTGACATAGCAGAATATAAACTCAATCACAACTAAGGAAGAAGAAGTACGATATGATATAGAACTCAAAATGAAATACAGATAATTAGAAGAGTCTAAGTGTCTAAGATAACAACTCAGCAAAATCCAAAAAAATAATACAACTCTGAAGTCAATAAAAATGACATAAGAAATAAGATAAAGCCTAAATAATCTAGTCTAAGCAGTAGGAATGACATCCTCAGCTAGAGCTGGATCCTCCTGTGGGTCCAACTCACAGGTATCGTCTAGATGGGCTCCATAGTAGGTCGGGCAGAAGTCCTCGGTATCATCTGTAATATTTTCAACAGGTCTAGTTAGGACGGGAGCGAGCACAGTACATCTCATGCAGTTCATATCATGGCAGGAAATATAAAGCAAGCAATAGAGTAAGATACATGAAACGCTGTAAGAAGATGTACATGAAAATAGGAGAGATATTTGATAACTGGAAATATATACATGATAAGTAAGAACTGTAAGTGACTAGTGATGTAGAGTACGAGATGGCATATAATTGGCTTAGGTTGTACATGATGTACATGAGTGAACATGTGGGACATCAGCCAATAAGGCTGTGTTGTACATGATAAAACATGAAAAGTAACAGAGTAAACATGATGGATAAATCACATGACCATTTATACTCACCCCTAACCACAATCAATATACAATGATCCATTCAAGTTACGTTACGAACATGATGTTTTGGTTATACAAGAAACACATGAGGAAACATGAGTGTACATGAAAGAATATAAAAGTACATGAACGTACATGAGAGAACATGAGTGTACATAAATAACACAGAAGCAAGGAATATATGATGTACATGAAACACATGTCATAAAATATCCGATGCGCCCGCTAAGGGGGATAACATCCCAAGAAGAGATCCATATAGTACCAATCCGTGATGATAACATGACAGCATCAAGTAAAAGTAATCTAGAGCAAGAATATAAGTCGTGACAAGTATGAAACGATCAGAGAATGTACTCGCCTGATAACTGAATGTCCGAAGAGGATGTTCTGCCTGAGGAGAGGTGTCTGTCTCCTAATCAGAGCAACACAAGTTACAACATGTCTAAATTGAAGTAATTGAACATTACGATGCATTCTACATGATTTTTTAGGTCAATCTAGGTCAAAGTCAACTCTTGGTCAACCTTAGTCAATACTCTAGTCAACATGCAGTCAAACTAGGTCTACTAATCCAATCTAGGTCAACCCTAGTCTAACTAGGTCAACACCAAACCAAGCCTATACCATATATTAATATTATATATACAAACAAAGACTTTACATTCAACAATCTATGTAGTTATCATATCTATATATATACATATATATTCAATACACACATAGCATACTCTAATATGTGAAATCATTCATAGGCATATATAGGAATCATATAATGTATACATACATGCATATTTTTTTTTTACATAGTGTTAGAGGGAAAAGAACAGAACACCTACATAGAGGAGGATATAGAGAACATATGCATAAAGGCTATAGTGATAGTGTCTATGTTAAAGTGTAGTAAACAATAAGGGTGTGTGTGCACATATATTCAGTTAAGGGATTTCACATGCAAGTTCAGCTTATAGCTAACATACAATGGTGAGTTAGGTAAAGGTTCTACTTATAGATCAAAGCATGCATAGCTTAATCATAACTTAAGGTTCAATATAGCATGTAAAATTTAGACATTAGGTTTCATGCAACGTTAGGAAAAATAAAGTCTAGCAATAGGTTCAGTTTTAGAGTTAAAGAATGATAGGCAAATGGATTTCAGTTTTTCCCATTCAACCAATTCCCATCCCTGTTTTCGAACTGGAAAATAATGATCCCAACTCAATTTCAGGTTTAAGTTAAAACCCAACTAAATTTCTATGTAAACAACATTGCAAAAATTCAGTTTTCAATTCAAAAAAATAGTGAAACCTAAATCTCAGTTATTATTTGTGTATGTATTAGCAATGTGTGTGTGTGTGTTTGATCAAGTGTGACAGACTGGAATGTGTGTGAATGACAGTGTGTGAATCTCAGTTTTCATGTATTTCAACTCAGTTATTCAAATTCAGGAATCAAATTTTGATATACAACCTAAAATCTAAATCTTAATTCAGTTAATGCACAACAGTGATTTACATTACTTGATTCTTTGCAAATCTCAGGTTTTCAGCTCGAATCCATTCTCAGGTTTCCTAAGTATACACAGGTTTAACCAATCCCTAAAATCTCAGGAAATCTTAGTAATTTACACTACTGAATTCAACAACCCAAAACTGGAAACACTCAGTTACAGTGAACTAACATAGGACTAACTCGGTTACACAGTTTAGCAATTCATGTAAATTTGGAAAACTAACTTGTAAGATCAAACTAGCATGAAATAAAACATATGTCCAGAAAATCAAATGACAATTAACCCATTGATTAAACAGTTAATAATAGAAATTAAGCACAGGAATATGGGTACATGAACTATGTATCAGTCCTTATGGGAAATCCAAAATTTGATATCAAAATATGTTAATATGCTAAACTACAAATTGGTAATTAACCTACTATATGTGTACGTGGTGTATACTTCGTGTCGTGTCCAGAACCTGACACAAACGTATCCAAAACACTATTTTATACTGAATGTGATAACACTGCACAGGCAGCCTCGTGTACGTGTTCACCTAGGTCTAGGACACGACACAGGTGTCCACGTGTCTCGTGGTCACGTGTCCAGGCTCGCCTAGGGTCAGTCTAGGGTTAAGGTAGCCTGCACAGTGTCCACGTGTCCTCAGGACACAGTACGAACACCGTATCAGTCGAGAAAACTCGACTGATACACGTTGTTCTGCGCCGCATCGTACAGTGATGCAAGTGCCTCGTGGACACGATACGAGCCACGTGGGGCCTCGTGGTCATGTCCACGTGTAGCCCACGTGTTGGGCTACACACTCGTGTAAACACGTCGTGTCCAAGTGTCGTGTTCGCACGACACGACACGCGCAAAGTCGGCTCTGTGCGTGTGTGCACTGTCAGTGCATGACCAGTGCACGTGTCCTCGTATCCTCGATACGACACGAGGTGTCATAAAATTTTGGGGAAGTGTGCACAGACACTGCCCCTAAGTGCTGACCAAAAATGGTCGTGTCTCGTGTCGTGTCCAGTGAGAACTGGACACGAGGTAGCAGGACAGTGTGTGTGGGTGTGCACAGCGTGTTCGTGTCCAATTTTGACACAGACACGACACAATATCATGCTCAGAGTTAGGGTTCCAATATCTACACCTATAGGGCTAGAAGTTTGTGCAATTAGTTTTCAAAAATATTAACATTTAATTTACAGTGGCAAATCATCAAACACTTGAATTAAAATACAGATACGTGTCCGACACGGATACCAAATCAAACCTAGTTCCTACCAAACTTTGCGTATAGGTCCCTGGTACCTAGATGTATGCATTCATGAAGAGAAAATAGAATATTAACTATATATGAGGGTATTTACCTATTGGTGCAATTCTAATGAAAATTAAGCTAGTAGGGAGGGTGTCCTCTTCAAATGATGATGCCCAAAATGCTATGCAACCTTGCTAGCTAGCTCCCCTTAGCACCCTCAATGGTAGGGGATCCCAATGCAAGAAACTAGGCTCAATTTGGAGTTGATTTGGGCATTTGGGGAGAAATTGGGGAAGAACACTAAAGGAGGCAATTAAAATGAATTAAAAAATGATGCAAATGATTAATGTGTTGTATTTATAGAGGGAGGGAATGTGTGACGGCTGCCATTAAGTTAGGGTTAGGGTTTAGAATGAGTGGCTAAAGCTTCTCCAACAATTTCTAGGCAATCTAATGGCTCATAACTAAAGTAGCTTTCCTTAACCTTTAGTCTAAAATATCTTCCTAACAAATATCTAGATATTACCCTAATTTAATTACTTAATGAAACCCTCTAACTTAGTCTCTAGGTCATGATTAACAATCTAGATTAGGCTAACTTCTAGGTCAAGTCTCAACAATTTAACTAACACATATTTAATTCATATAATTTATAATTTCACAAAAGTGTTAAAATGACCAAAATATCCCTAGGCTTAAAAGTAGAAATTTGAAATCCTAAACACATGATTAGGTCTCCTTGGTCATGATTAGTCTTCTAGGTCATGCATGACTAAGGTTACACTAGCAAAACACCAATTTTTTATTTCACCATTTTAAATAGTTTTAAAAATAACTAAAAAATCACCAAAAATTATATCATGACTAAAATCAAATATTTTAATGATTTAAAATACAAAAGTTCAAAATTACCCTTATTTTAGAAAAGTGGGTGTTACAGCCTCACTCATGTGGGCGCATAGACCATGCACCCTGCCTTCCTCATGTGGGCACATAGACTATAAGCACATGCTTATGGGCGCATAGGCCATGGGCGCATGCACTCTCTTGTGCATTCCTTCCATAACATATGTCCTGCGTGATGTGTTTAGTCCTAGGCGCATACAGGTGGGAGCATGCCCTTAGGCGCATAGCCTTGGACGCATGCTACTCTCAGCACATGCATTTTGGGTGCATGCTCTTCATGACACCCCATTGACCCTTGTGCCATCTCTTGCAAATGTCCGTATTTGTTCCCTTGGTCCTTAGTATAAATTATGACTTTATTTGTACTCTTTACTTGACTAAGTCCTACTAGGTTATTTTTTATGTTACACATGCACCCTGAGCTTTAAACACGATCTTGGTATGTCACGTATATTCTCTGACAACTTCTTGATAGTAGCCCGTCGTGGTGCACTTACATGAATATGACATGACATTTTAACTTTATATGATAATCTTGATAGTGATCCGTCGTGGTACACTTTTAACAAGTAACTTGACATGATAATTCTTGATGGTGGTCCATTGTGGCGCACTCTTGACAAGTAATCTTGATAAGTAACCTAACATGATAAATCTTGATATGCTATTGCGACGGCTATCTTAACTCGCTAAATAACTCTTGTCTTGACATCATGGATGGTTGTGCATGTATAAGCTATATGTCTCGTCTCACATCATGTGTAGGAGATGGATTCCTGGTTACCATGGTCAGGAATTCATACTGAATTTGACTAGGATAATAACTAGATTGATCAAGTAGTCCATGAAGAGATTTTCCAGCTACAGGCAGTCCCGTTATCTGGGTGCTCTAATTGGACTTGTAGTCTGCCGTCGAGTAGGGCATATTTTTAGCATACTGTCATGTGTTGTACCCCCAAGTCACCAAATCCAACTCTCTTAACTTGCGACCGGATAACCTGGATTTAGTTTGCATGGCTTGTAGCTGTTGGAACATCTCGATACATCTTGTTAGTAACTAAGCTTGTGATAATCCTAGTTAGTTAAAGTATCAAGCCGTACTCATTGCTTGGCCGTGATTGATGGATGGAGTCTAGTCTAGTCTTGCCTAGGCAAGACCAATACATGGTTATCTCAGCACATTACTGTTATACTTTACTTTATCGATAATTGGTTAAAGACTAAGTTCTATTCAGGTAAAGGGTTACAACCCCATTTCTTGTTTGGTTTACGGGTTGTAACTTGGTTACTGGAATAGTCCTTTAGTTATCTTATCATTTATCACCTTGTTTCTTTTAATTCCTATCTTTCGTTATCATTATGTCTTTATGTGCTAATATGCTAGCTTTAGTTCTTAAGTGGAGCCTTCCTTATGGCACTTGCTCTTTCTGGGGTCTGACCCAGCTGGTTTTGTATGGCCAAATTTTGGAGTACACCTGAGGATCTTCCAGCCTTCCAGCCAGATGGTGAACACTAGACGCAACCCTGGCAACGAGTGGGTTTTATTTTGCTCTTCCACTCTATTGTATATTTTTTGAGGCATTTAGCCGCCGAACAAGTGTTAGCTCTTGTTAAATTTATATTCCTGTCTGCCTAAGGGCTGTAACATGATTGACAAATCCTAGGGTTGATCATGTATGACTTAAACTCTTGCTAGTCTTTGCATTTTGTATGACTAGCTTCATAATCATCTGAATATGTAATGTATGGGATGCCTTACTTTGTACATCTGATGATCTACCATCTTGTTACATTTACTTGCTTACATGAGATTGAGACACTAGGCTTGTTCTTGACCATAAGTGACTGTTGGCTTGTAGTTAAACCCTCATACATCTAGACAACCGTGACCGTATATCAAGGTGGGCTACACTTCAATGTACGTAGCTGGCTGTGTCTGTCCTTCGCTCTCCAGTATTTTGGTTCTGGGGCATGACACCGACACTGAGCATATATCTTGCGTAGAGGAGCAGATCGAGGACCTGGAGCTACCACTGAAGATCATCGAAGTCCCTGAGGACCCGACTCCTCTGAAGATTGGAGCTACCGGCCAGAAGATCCAGAATGTAGCACATATAATAGAACGAGACAGGAAGCTGAATCTCAGGAGAGACATAAAAATTTATAACGAAGATAGCAGTTACTATGAATCCGCAAAGCATCACCACACTCAGACAGCATTTCTTCAGTCGCATCATCAGATTCAGATGATGGCCATTTGTGCTTTCTGCCGTCATTCAGGACATCACTACGACGAGTGCCGCAAGAGAGTGAGCCTATGCTTGTACTGCAGATCATCTGCCCACCAAGTCAAGGATTGTCCGGAGATCGCTGATCACACTATCCAAGGACGAGTACGAAGAGTACCAGGACTACAGCAAGGAAACCCGCCTCTCCAGATTCAGCAATCACATGGAGCACTACCGTAGGGACCAGCCTACGTTAGGACAGCTGAAAACGTTGAAGAGATTCCAGTCCCGGAGGAATACTGAAGACCGAAGGCTTTCTTCTTGCATGGTTGGAGAAAACCATGGATCGTGATTCATAAACCAGTCTTCCCTTATAATCCTCTTAGCACCTAGATCGTTTCTTGAAACTTCTTATTTTCTATTTTTAAACCTTGGTTGATATTCTAAACTTATTTCGAGATATTGCTTCCTATTCAGTAAACTTGTTTCAGATCCACAATTTGATAATTATTTAAAATCTACTATCCGATATTGTTTCATATTCATTATTCATGACTTTGTTTTCTAGTATTGACTCTTATTTAGAAATTTTGTACCCTCATCAAACTTCAAGTTAATTGGAATTTAATTCCTACTCGAGATTTTATTTTTAAACCCTATTCCTCATTCGAAACCTTGTTTAAGCTCCGCCCTATGCAGCACATTGTTAAAGATTCCTTTGAGGGTTGTGAAGATTTTGTTTTTTATTTGAGATTTCGTATCCACAATTTGATGCTTGTTTCCTATTTACCTATTGATTTTCTTTTTCTACTCGTGACTTTGATTCCATTCGAGATTTTAAGATCCTATTTCCTATTTCGAGACTTTGCTTTCGTTCGTAATTTTGTCTCATATTCAAGATTTTCCAGACTTTGAAACTTCAGTTCCTACTCGCGACTCATTGAGACCTTGTTTCCTATTTAATACCTTGTTTCCTCATCAAGATTTTCCTATTCGAGATTTTATTTCCTAATCACGACTTTGTTGATATTGGTCCTCTATTTGAGACCTTGTATCCTATTGGAGGTTTATTTTTCCTTCGAGATTTTTTCCAAAATTTTGTTGTTATTTGATATGTTGTTGGACCTTGTTTCCGATACGAGATTTTATTCCTTATTTTAAGACTTTATCTTTCGTCTGATACCTTGCTTCTATGCCACATTTGAGTCTTCGTTACCTACCCATGATTACGTTCCATATACGGGATCTTGTTACCATCCCGGATTTCATTTGAGATTTTGGTTACTAATTGAAACTTCGATTCCCTGTTCGAGATTCTAAAATCTCCCTGGTTGCCCTTTTGTGCTCACTACTCTTTGATTGAATCCCGTGTTGCTTCTTAGTACCTAATAAATCCTTGTATTCTAACAGACAGATAACCTCACCATTTTCGTGACTCGGACTATTGAAACTCATTTTGGATTCCTTAAAATTTTTGGTAATTCCTATGGATAAGGTTGAGAGACTATTCGATGATCTACTAGGGTGTGGCAGTTGCACGCTGCAGCCATTATCTGGATTACGGAGACTGAGGGTTCACTGCAGCCAGCAACGTACTGGCGAGGCAGGAACTCTAAGTTGAAGTGATTTTAGACATTCATAGGTTTTCGAGTATTATTGAGACTTTGTCATATTCTCCATATCTTGATCTCTTAGGTTGTTTCATCAATGATTGTTGGAAAATAGATAAGATTGACAGAATATTCGGTGATATATTGTTATTTGAGTCACGGAGCCGAAAGACCACTACAGTCAGATATATACTGGCGGGGTAAGGATTCTAAGCAAAGTGATTCAAATACCTATATGTTCTCGGGTACCATGGAGACTATATCCCTCTTTCATATGATTATTGATTTTTCTTGAATGATAAATACATGTACTCTTCACCTTGACTTGATACTGATATCTCCTGATTAGTTCCATATATTTTTCCTTAACCCTTACAATTTTTCTTCTTGCATTTTATTGTTGGATCGTTGATTTTACACATTGCCAGATCTTGATTCCGTGTCACTAGATTTTAAAATTGTGTATGTTTTGATCGTGTTTCATCTAAGTTTGATCATGCCTATCTGACCATACCTTTCCCCATTCAATCGTGCTAAAAATTTTAATTTTGATCATGATCTTAAAATTCGTATCTTAATGATTCTACTTTTCTAAGTCATTTCAAATTCGTATGATCCGTGTACCTAGTCGTTGAGCGTATTTGCCCTTGTGCCTAATCGATTTTTGAACTTCGTGGCATTTCTGCATCCTGTCTTGTTCCTTAAAATTTTGAGGATGAAATTTTTCTGGGGGGAGGAAGATTTATAACCCTATTTTCCCAGTTTTAGAAAATTTTGAATATTCCTAATATATTTAATTGATTGCCTCATTTATAACATTTGTTTTGGGAGAGAGCTTTAATTAATTATTATTGGATTGCTAACTAATTAGTTGGTTTACTAACTAACTAAGAGGGGTCCCAAGATTTTATAACAACCTTTCTAACAAACTTCTTAACTAATTCTAACAACTTTTTGGTGGATTTTTGCAAATAACAATTTGCATGAGGTTTAAAGTATAAGAACCACCCCCACCATTTTCTTTCTGTTATATATACAATAGAGGAGAGAGAAAACCAAACTTTCTCATATCATTTATAAACAAATTCCTCATCTCTCCCATCTCTGTTCTTTCCCCCAAAGTCAAACCTAACCCTAATTTCGTGAAGAAGTAGGCCATGGCCGGTGGCCAATACCTCACCGTCAGCAGCGGCGACTAGGCGGCGCTCGGCTGTGTTTGTTTTCTCGACGACGGCGAGGGTCTTCCCTCCACTATGATTTCTTCGACGGCGTGGCTTCCCCGACGACGACCGCATGCTACCTCTCCGACAATCAGAACTCTGGCGGGAGGAGTCTCTGCTCCGATGTTTCGTACAGAATGGCAAGCAACGGTTCTAGGCCATTTCCGGTGACAGCAACGCCGTACGACCACTCCGGTGGCGGATTCAACGGTGGGGCAGCATCAGATCGACCGTGTAAAGATGGCGACGGTGCTGTACTACTCCGACGGCTTCATCCCGGTGGCAACGGCGGCGTACAGCTGCTTTCCAGGCAGCGTGCTTGTTCCTCGACAACTTGATGTTTCTTCCTCGACGCTCCACTGCAAGTTCGTCGACGACATCGAAGTGATCGATCTTAGACTTCGAACATTTGGGATCAAATCCAGTTTAAGTATTCGAATTCGAGTTTTCTACATAAATTCTTGGGTGAAATTGTTATGTTTGACACTGAGTTTTGCTTCCTCTGTTCTTGCTTGGGAATTATTCGATGAAATGTTGCAAAGAGATCTCAGATCGTGGTAGGACACAAGCGACCGTATCCGACTCCTTGGATCGCATCCTCGTTTCACTTGGATCCTTTTTCTTCAAGTATTTTCTAATTTTCTTGATGATGTAGGGTGTATTTTGCATTAGGTTTTGAATATGTAGTTGTGTCCAGGATGCTAGTATTCGTGTCAGAGTGGTATTAGTGTCAGACTGGTGGGGGAGTGTCCAAATGCTGTTAGCTTTGGTTTGTGTATGCAGGATTAGTCGAGTTATGTTGGCTTGAGTTGAGTGTAGCTATGTTCGGGTCCAGTGTGCGTAGCTGATGCCGGGGTATCCGACCCAGTGTTGTGTACCGTGGTGTTCGAGTGCCAATGTTGTAGATGTGTTCAGTGTTGATTCTATTCAGAATGTGCGTATGTGTTCGATATGGGGATTGAGTGCAGGGGGGTCGGTTTGGCGTGAATGTTCTTTTCAAAGTGAATGCAATCGGGATTCTGCAGAATTAAATTTTGTATATTTAATACATAACTTTGAGTAAATTCTGTATATATTTTAGTGAATTTGATTTGAGTTTTATATATATTATCTTGGTGAAATCGGTCATTGGATTTTTATTTCGGTAGAATTTGATTCTTGAATAAGTATTACGGACTGGACTGAGTTGGCGTGTGTTGGCTTACGGAGGCCCATGTGTCGAACAATGAGTTAGAATGTCCTAACTGGACATTGATCCATCAATAGTTGTTTCAGAGGATTTCTGGAGTTGGAAGTGCACTGGGTATTTTCTATTTCGGATTTGATTGAATGATATATCTTCCATTGGGTTTTGCATATCCTTCTCTTCTTTTGACTCCTAATTTCGTGTTGTCTATATTTCTGATGCTAAATTGAATAGGAATTCGAGTGTCCATCTCTACTAGTGGTTGATTTCTATTATAGATCGTATGGTTGTATTTTTATGAGCTTAAGAGGAACTCTGGTTTATGTGTTATAGAGTGTTTTGGATTTCATGATAGTTGGAATTTAATCTAACTAGTTGGATGGGTGAGCAAGCCAATATGGCTATGCTTAGGGTGTACATGTGGTTGTCTGAGGAATACCTAGAGAGAGATTGTATAAGGGACTAGTAAATGCAGAATTCTTGAACCTGAATATACATGACAGTTTTGATAGCATGATAATGTATAGAGCTTTCTTACAAACTCTAATTTCTAACCTGTAAAGAAAGGCTGCATGTATCCATTTTTAGTGGAGTTGGTTTATAGAATAACTCTATGTATTAGTGTAAGGACTAGTTAGTCTCCAATTGTCCCATATGAGATTATTCCCTTAATTTTGCCTATAATAAACATTTATGATATTATTAGTTTTTTTTATAACTGAACTTTGAATGATAAGTTGATATCTAGTATTTCTATCCTAAAATCTATAACAGGTTGCTAGATTCTTAAATAGCAGTTAAGCTAGATAAGTGACTAATTGATTAAAAAGGTATTACTGGTTAGTAATAATTTAGCTAATGGTTATTGATTAGAACTTAACCAACTTGTACCTAATCAGGAGGACCTACAGATTTTCTCTCTATTTTCGATCTCCACAAGCAAGGTAAGTACATTCTATCGTTCATATTCATTTGCATTATTCATGTACTTTTTTTGTGACACGTCATGACACGATATCTTCTACTCTTGTACTTTCATGTTCTTGTACTTACTTGTCGTCGGGGAGGGAAATACACTAGCTATGTGACCAAACCCATGTTCTGATATTCATGTAGATAGCTTAGGCCTCGCACCGTATGCGCGGGTCCCAAGCCGTACCGATATTCATGTGCTCATGTACTTATTCCTGTACTCACCCCAGCCGGTCATATATGCTATTTGTATTTCAAATATTGTGCACATGTCATGTCTTGTACTTCATGTTCATGGTTTACATTCTTGTAATTTATTTCATGTACTTTCTGTACTTTACATTCTTGTACTTTCATGTTCTTTCCTGTACTTTATATTTCATGTTGTCATGTACTCATTTTTATATCATGATGTTTTTGTTCATTACCTAGAATTGTACTTTGCTCTACTCCTGACTGGATATGTTGCAGGTGTACTTGTTGGATACCATTCTACCTTATGGGCCAGAGCCCAGGGTCTTAGCCGAGCATGATGGAGCCATGATTTAGCTAGAGGTTTTCAAGTTTAGATTGTTAGCTTTGCTTATAGATATTGTATATTGAGAGTCATAGCTGTATTTCATTTTAGTTACAGGGTTTGTCTCTTGTACTTATATATATATAAATTATATATTGACTTGCGGATTATGGTGATTGTTCTGGGATCGTTATAGATGCTGTGATGGATTGTATTACTCTTATATTCTGACTTGTTAGATTTCCCTAGTATTGGTACAGCTTACTTCGTCGCGTCTAACGACGAAGGCTGGACGTATCCGACTCGTGTCCGATTATTCGGGAGCGGATCGTGACAATACGGACGCTCGGCCGGTCGGCCAGTGGCTTTCCAATGATATACGAAAGATCTCTATACGGTCAGACACGACGGCGTATGAGTGGATATTGGACGGAATATGCAACGGCTCTCCATGAAATCCGCATATGAGCTCTTGCGGCCGCAAATTCCACGGGTTAACTGGTATGAGATAGTATGGGTTAAGAAAGTGGCTACCAAAATGAAGTTGTGTACGTATAATGCTATTCGGGATAGACTACTCACCAAAGAAAGAATAATTATGTTTGGTATCCAGATCAACGATTCGACGTGTGTGTTATGCGACGGTGGAATGGAGTCTCATGATCATATTTTCTTCCTCTATCATGTGACTCATACCATATGGCATGAGTGCAAACGCAGATTTGGCATGCCTAGAAATAATAGAGAAGGGCTCGTGAGAGTGTTCGAGGAGATAAGGTCTCTGAAGCAACATGGATCGGAGATCTATATAAAGGCAAGGATCATATTGGCATCGACGATATGGCACGTATAGCGGAAGAGAAATAGACGTATATTCGAAGGCGTTACACTAACCATGCAAGGAATCCTTAATAATATTGAAAGGGATGCAAATATGTTGGGCGCCTAATATTTATGTGGTCTTGAGGAGTAAGGAGAGTATGTATTTGGCTATTTGTTCTTAAGCAGTAATAAAATGACTTCATATATATATATATATATATATATATATATATATATATATATATATATATATATATATATATATATATATATATATATATATATATATATATATTAAAAAAAATATATATATATATATAAAAGTATATATATAGGCAAAACTACTCCCCATTTTATTCCATGAAAAGAAAAGCCGGAGCTATACAAGTATACCAGAAGGCGCAAAATGTCGAAGCCTTATATAGGCAAAACTACTCCCCATTTTATTCCATGAAAAGAAAAGCCGGAGCTATACAAGTATACCAGAAGGCGCAAAATGTCGAAGCCTTTACACGTATACTAACAAAAGGAGAAGAGAAAAGGAAATCCAAAGGCTAGTCCCTGGATAGGAGGGAGTTCCAAAAATCCGTCTGGCCATGATGACAAAGGGACCTCCGCTTGCTACATTGTTGGATGGTCTCCCTAATAAGCTGGTCGGCGTCGTACTGGTCGCCTTCATATCTAGCCTTGTTGCAGTTCTTCCAGATTACCCACGTGGTAGCTGCTGCTACGATCTGGTGGCCATGGGACGCAGAACCCCATGCCTCTACGAGGTCGTCTAAGCACCTGCCCCCTAGAAACATCCTGCAGCGTTGGGAAATAACACTCCAGACCTTGACCGAAAGGTCGCCCTGACAGAAGATGTGGTCTGTCGTTTCCGATTGACGATCCGTGCAACAAGTGCACGCGGATGCTAGGCTGAACCCGATAGTATTGAGGGTGTCATCGGTGGGGAGGATCTTGCACAGGGATCTCCAAATGATGAAGGATCACTTCTTGGGGATGCATGTCTGCCAGAATCGGACAATACTAGGGGCAGGTACCACAGTACCCTGGACCACTCTTCTGGCTGATCTAACGAGAAGGAACCCGAAGCATCAGTCGACCACCGGATCTCGTCTGCGATGGACCTTATCGTTACTCCGCTTCGACGTATGCATTCGACTGCCTCAGGACCGGCCCACTCCCGTAGCTCGTTCCATCTCCAGGTGTTATCGTTGGGGTCCCATATGTCCTTGATCTTGCAATTCATGTGGGCTTCTGATAGGTTAGGAAGTAAGGTTTCTCCAACCCATCGCTCCAGAAATGCCGACGATTCACCGTCGCCCACTTGAAGACGCATCTCTGGTTCGGCAAGAGAGCGCCCGTTGAGCATGCGCCGCCACGTCGCGGAGGATCTACTGTTAGAGATGGCCGTCGACGGGTGGATGTGCTTGAAGTATCTAGCCTTCATGAACCTGGTCCATAAGTTCTTAGTCGTACGGAGCTTCCACCACAATTTCATCGAGAAAGCTTTAACGATATGGGAGAGTTTAGTGAACCCCAGGCCCCCCTCTTCGGTAGGCCGTGCCATGGTATCCCAACTCGCCCATTGATGCTTATCGTGTCCGTCGTTGTGCCCCCAAAAGAAGTTGCTGAAGATGCTCTCGACCGAAGAAAGCACTTTCTTGGGGGGGAATAAGCTGCTAGGGTATAGATGGGTATAGATGTGAGGACGTGCTTGATGAGGATCATCTTGCCACCTGGGATAGAGTAGCGTTACGCCATCCGTGTAGTTTTTTCCCGATCCGGTTGATCAGGTCTTCGAAAATGCCAGCATTGGATGTCCCGTACATAAGGGTGCAGCCCAAGTAGTGGAACGGAGGGTACTTAATAGGGTAGAAGGTGGTGTTGGAGAAAACAGTCGCGTGCTCTCTCTTGATATTATGGTGGACGTAGATGACACTTTTATCCAGGTTGACCTTCTGGCCCGAGCACCTGACGTATCTCTGGAGAGTGTGGCTGACAACTTCTACTGACCCCACGTCCCCGGAGGAGAAAATCAGGATATCGTTAGGAATTGCCAGGTGGGTGATAATCGTGCAGCCGCTGGCAGTATAATTGTTGTGGATGTTAGTAGTGCAAGCCATCTTATTAAGGTTCCTGCTCAAGGCATCTGCCGTAATGATGAATACGGTGGATGAGAGAGAATCTCCTTGCTTCACCCCGCGGCTCGATTTGAAGAATCCGTCTGCCTGATCGTTGATCACTGTAGAAAACCATGAGTTGCTGATCGATCTCCACACGATGTTGGTCCATGTTTCGGAGAATCCGAACGCCGTGAAAATCCAGATCATGTATTGCCAATCCAGCCTGTCATACACTTTCTCTATGTCTAATTTGATAGCAATATTGCCCCCTCTTGCGGGGAACTTCATGCAGGTGATTAACTCTTGAGCCAGCATGATGTTATCCTGGATATTTCTTCCACGGACAAAACCACTTTGCTCCTCAGAGATGATCTTGGGAAGGAGACCCGCCATTCAGGAAGCTACGATCTTGGATATAATCTTGTTGGTGAAGGTACAAAAGCTTATCGGACGGAAATCGTGGAATGTCTTCGGGTTATCTATCTTCGGAATGAGGATCAGGTTGGTGCTCGAGATGGCTCTAGGGTACATGGCTCCTTGAAAGAAGGCAGAAACCGCATTATAGATATCCGTCTTAATGATGTCCCAGCATGTTCGGAAAAATACCCCTGAGAACCCATCTGGTCCGTGCGCACTATGCTCGTTCAGGGCCCAGACGGCGTCTCTCACCTCTTGCTCGGACGGAGGGAGCTCAAGCTGGATGTTATCGCAATCGCTGATAAGGTGGGGAATCTCCTCCAGAAAGGTTGTGTCCTTGAGAACTGTCTCCTTGGAGAACAGTTTGGAGAAAAACTGAGCCGCCTCCGCTTGGATACCCCTCTGATCGTTGATGATGTTCCCGATTTTGTCGGTTATTTGATGGAACGAGAGTTTCTGTCTGCGACCATTGACGCAGGCATGAAGGAAGCTCGAGTTTTTGTCGCCCTCGTTGTCCCATTTAAGCCTCATATTATGCTTCTAAAAATCTATCTCAACTTTCAGCCGAAATTTGAGGATCGCTCTGGTGAGGTTCAGAGCGGTCCTAGCGGCCGACGATCTGTCGGTCATGAACCTGATTTCTGTGCGAGTGACATCATCCTCAGCCTCACGAATGGCCTAAAAAATGTCCCCAAAGGCCTACTTACTCCAGACCGCCAAGGCTTTCCACGTGGCTTTAAGTTTGTTGGCCACCCGAGTGAGGGGTTCTGGGGAGTCTGCTTCGTTCCAAGCTTCCGTAACGATGCCCAAGAACTGGGGGTGATTGCTCCAGAAATCCAGGAAGCGAAAGCTCTTTTTGTGCAGTCCCGAAGATCTGGTAATGCCAACAAGCAGAGGTGCGTGGTCGGATTCAGTGGCGTTGAGGTGGGAAAGCTTAGATGTGGTCCCCATTCCGAGCCATTGGGCATTCGTTAGGGCCCTGTCGAGGAGAGAATATTGACGGCGATCGCCTTCCTGTATGTAGCACCAGGTGAAGGCGTTGCCTGTGAACAGAAGGGGAGAGAGGTGGGAGTTAAAAATGAAGTTGTTAAAATCTTGCATGGTCGAAAGTGGGGGAGGACGGCTGCCAGTCTTCTCTTCTCTACAGGTGATAGCGTTAAAGTCCCCAATGCAAAGCCAAGGGAGGTTGTTATGGTGGAGATGGATGTCGAGGAGATTGTTCCAAAGATGTTTGCGCTTCGCGATGTCATAGCTGCCATGAACCGCGGACAGGATAGCACATTTGGGGATTAACGGTGTTCCACCCAGCAAGAAAGGGCCTGCCTGGAGTCCTGAATGACTCTGATTTTGACGTTCTTCGAGCAGACGATCCAAATGTCGTGTCTTCCAGCTATGGTCGTAGGAAAGCCTAGCTGCAGCTGAGTGAATTTGAGTTTCTTGTAAGGGATTTTGGGTTCAAGGATGATGAAAATGTCAATCTTGTGAGTTTTATAAAGGCTGGTGATTCTCCTCTTGGTAGGTTTGTTCGCGAGACCACGGACATTCCAGGAGAGGATGTTCAGCATTAATGGAGTCGGGTGGGGGGGTGAGCCCGCTTTGTTGCGGACCTGGTTTGGATTGCCGTTGACTCTCCAGCTCCTTTCTGTTCTGATTTCCTGATGGTTGAAGCCTCTCCCATTTTCGAAATGGATGTGCTGGGTATAGAATCCTCGGGGGGGTTGATGTGAGTGTCTTCGGTTAGTACGAGCGATTCTCCTGTCGAGTCGTCTCTGGATCCTCAGGGGGTAGAAGGATGGAGTCGTCCGAGATGTCGATCTGGTCACCTTCCGTGGTGTGCTGTCGCAGGCACCCAAAAATAAAATCTTACTCCTAAACTTATATGTAGTCAAGAGAGTAAGGATCGATCCCACGGAGAGTAATTAGTATAAATTTTATGCTATGTGAACAAGGATTGGGGAAGAGAGTTTTCAAAAGAAAATTTAAGAAAAGCTAAAGCAATTAAAGTATTAAAATCAATCAAGGAACAAATATTGGTCTCAGTGAACATTCACCATTGAAAATCATAAAATTGATCATTGATGCAAGCATAAATTAAATCATACTTTGAACATTTACCGTTGGAAGTATCTTCCTATCTATCTTAGGCTTAGTTAATCAGATACAAGCGACCTAATTAACTTTACTTATTAAATAATCTAAGACAAGCGCTATAGATTTAATCTAGCAAGTTCTTAAAGAACAAAGAGATCGATAAAGCAAAACAATACAAGCACAAGCGGTTGCATTTAATTTTGTCAAACGTTTTTCTCCTAAGATCTAATAAAACAAAGCAGTTTATTAAAGCTTGGTTGCTTCACAAATTAGAAACATCAAACTATTACGGATTTGATATCTAATTTAGCGGTAGATCGAAATGAATAATAAACTAGTAGGCCTCCTAGTAATTAAACAAAACAATCATAAAAGTTGGCATAGAAAAACATTCAATATTCAAAGTATAACTCAAATATATAAAGCAATTTAGATCTCACAAGTTTACTGATTCCAAGGCTTCCGTACACTTCGACCAACAAGACTTCTAGTCGCACATGTTCTTCAAAACTTGAAAAGAAAAGTTGGAGAAAGAGAAGAAGAGTTGTGTTGTGTTGTGTTGTGTGTTTCTTCTCATGATTTCTACCCCCTTTTATACACCATAAATTAGTTGTGTCAAGCCCACAATATCTCCCCACATATCCTCTAAAAGTTACAACTTCTCAAACCAAATAGAATAAGTCATAGAACAAGTAGGAACATGGTTGTTTTGGTTCCTATTTTTGTTCACAACATCTTTGACCCAACTTCAAGTATAATTTCGTCCATGATGCAGCTTGATTTGCGAAAAACACAAAATATAAAAGTTGTAGCCCTGTGTCTTAGCTTTCCAAATCGTTTTGAATCACCTCCATTGCTTTTCGGATGAGAAAGTTATGCCCATTTTGGTGAAAGGTGTTAAAACTGTCCAGAATTGCATTTTAGCTCAATTTTGCACATATTGTCTCCAATTGTATCCTAAAGCAAAATATAAATATAATCAGTACCTTTAGTCATAAAATGAGCATAAAATGGTGAACACTAAGGGATAAAAATATAACATTTTACGTTCTCATCAAATACCCCCACACTTAACTTCTGTTCGTCCTCGGACAAAACTCTTATTTATTTATTTTTTTAAAACGAAAATCAAGGTTGTAATCTCATAAATAAAGAATAACCATGCTCTTCAAAACTCATAACATATCATGAAAATATATTCTTAAACAACTTATAATTACTTAGTAAGTAATTTTATTTGAAGATAGAGTAAACTAAATTGGTAGACCCTCGCGAGAATAAACACTCAACTCTCGTATATTTGAAGGGTATGTGTTTCGCTCAGATTCATTCCAATAGAAATGATCTACCATAAGCTTGCATATCTTCTTATTCTCCACCACTTGGATCACATGCATAACACAAATCATAAGGACTTTTTATGGGTTATAGCGGGGCTTAGGATTAAGGTAGGATATATTTTGGGAGTGTAGCTCAAAAGCCATCAAAACTAGTGGAGCAAAAATGATTTAACTCAAGCTCGAATGTATAAAATATGTAAAACCAATCACCCCATTTAGCGTCTTCAAATTGACCTTAAAGCATTCAACATACCCCTTTATTGGAATTGGAGGATGAATTATGAAAATGAATAATGAAAATGAATATCAAAAGTAAATTCCTCCATCACTTTTTTTTTCATTACTTCTTTCTTTCTTTTTCTCATCATCTTTTTCTCATTTTCTTTTTCTTTCATTTTCTTTTTTTTTCATTTTCATCATTTTTTTTTTTTTTTGCTTTTTTTTTCATGATGGAACTCGAGAATTTGAGAATAAAAATATGTAGCCAAACTAGAAATTCAAATACCCCCACACTTATTTTTATACACCCATACATATCATAATGCTCCACTAGTTTTCTGGCTTGGGTAAGGATTTTTTTTCCAGGTTAAAGCTTGTAATATGGGTTCACAAAAATAGAAGCAATAAGGCTCAAAGGGGTTCAACCAAAGAAAAAATAATTTTAGGGTGGGCTATTTGGCTTATGTAGCGTATAACAAAGATGGCCTTAATCATATTCATGTATGCATGTGTCGATGTGACCTCGAAGAGAATCTAAGCAAGTTCTAGAGAAACAAGTCCATGGAAGAATTACTCTCATCAAAGAAAATAGTAACACTGATGTGTCAGTCTAAAGGCTCAAAATCTCACCGGCTTTTGTCTACCAAATTTAGTCACAACCATCTTCAAGGAAAATAACTATACTAATTAATTCTAAGTTGAAAAGAGTATTTATTCAATCATGTTATGAATTTTTTAAACTTAGTTAAATCTTCCTCATGACATACACAACCAAAAATTATTGAAAATCAGAAAAAAACAAAAACAAATTTTTTTTTTGAAAATAAAATAAAATAAAACTTTATTAAAAACCACAAAAACATAAAATAAAAACTCATTTTTTTTGAAACATAAAAAAATTGAAACTGCTTAAAATATCCCCCATATTTAAACTGACATTGTCCCAATGTAAGGCTAAATGCAAAGAAAAGACAAAAATAAACAAAAAAATTGCAAGAATAAGAACAAACTCCCCTTGGGTTGCCTCCCAAGCAGCGCCTTTGTTTAATACGTCGTTGGCTCGACTTTATGCCCACTTGACACAACTATGCAGGGGTTTCACATATGGAATATAGTCTTGCAAAATAGAGGGTGAAGGCCTCTTGGTAGAAATTGATAAGGAAATAGAAGGAAAGTTACCTGACGGTTGTATTTTTGGACAATCATTCAATGCTGCAACAGTTTTCTGCAAATTAGTTCTCAGAGCTAACCCCTTATGCTCTTTTTCGAGATGCTCACTAATGGCAATTTCTAATTCATCTTTGCCATCAAGTTCAAAAACATCATATGCTAAAGAATCTACCACATCAATAGAATAAACAGTATTATCATCATCAGGATATTTCATGGCATCATAAATATTAAATTTAATAATTTCACCATCAAATTCCAAAGTAAGTATGCCACTATGCACATCTATCTTAGTCTTGGATGTCTTTAAAAATGGTCTTCCTAACAAAATAGGAGCAATTTGATCACCATTTTCCATATCAAGCACATAAAAATCAGCAGGAAAAACCAAATTATCAATTTGTACAAGAACATCCTCAATTAATCCCTTGGGATAGGCATTAGATCTATCAGCCAATTGAATTACAACACCAGTTTTATTCAGAGGTCCAAGATTTAGAGATTCATATATAGAATATGGCATGACGTTGATAGAAGCTTCTAAATCTAACATGGCTTTCTCATATTTATTGTTACCTATCTTACAAGGGATAGTAAACATTCCTGGGTCTTTGCATTTCGTATGGAGTTTTTTTTGAATTACTGCAGAAACACTCTCCCCTACTTTCACTTTTTCATATCCTTTAAGTTTTTGTTTCCTTTTTATTGTACACAATTCTTTTAAAAATTTAGCATAACGAGGTACTTGTTTGATAGCATCTAAAAGTGGAATATTTACCTCACATTTATGAAAAGTCTCATATAACTCATTATTTTGTTCAATTTTTCTAGATTCTGCTAAAGCTTGAGGAAAAGGAGGTACTGGTTTATAATCAGAAAGAGGTGGAAACTTACAATTGGGTACCTCATCATCGTTGGGGAAGTTTGTGTCTGCAACGGTTGTTTTCTCTTCCTCTTATTTTGACGATGTAGGTGCTTCTTTTACTTGAATGTCAACCTCTTACCACTTCTCAAAACGATTGCATTTGCATTTTCTTTCGGATTTATTATCGTTTGAGATGGTAGCTTCCCTGAACTTCGTGCCTCCAGCTTATTAATTGTTGTAGCCATTTGGCTCATTTGATTGTCCAAGCTTTGAATACTGGCCCATGTCTCCTGAATACTGGCCCTTGTCTCCTGTTGAAATTGTAAATTATTAGTGGCAAGAGACTTAACAATATCTTCTAAAGACATACCAGAGTTAGAAGTTTGGCCCGATTGTTTTTATGGGGATATGGTTGCTTGTACTATTGGTAACTTGGCCGATTTTGATTGACGGAATGATTTGATTGTGGATTCCCATAGTTGAAATTGGGATGATCTCTCCATCTTGGATTGTATGTGTTTGAGTAGGGATCATACCTCCTTTGTGGTTGTCCAGGAAAACTACCTACCACGTTCACTTGCTCATTAGGCTCCTCTTGAAGAGTTGGGCACATGTCAGTTGGATGCCCCGTTATTGAACATATCCCACAAGCCTTCGCCGTTTGTATGTTACCTACAGCCATTTAACGAACAAGAGAAGTTAAACTAGCAATTTGTTGTTCTAGGGAAGAAATATTTACCTCGTTGGCGTGTTTAGATGGAAGATCTAGCCTAGTGCCAAATTGTTGAGAATTGGCTGCCATATTTACAATTAAATTTCTTGCGGCCTCAGGAGTTTTATCTACCAAAGCTCCTCCACTAGCAGCATCTATCATGCTTCTATTATTTGATAGAAGGCCTTCATAGAAGTATTGAATAAGTAGTTGCTCACTAATTTGATGATGGGGACAACTTGCACATAATTTTTTGAAATATTCCCAGTACTCATGGAGAGATTCTGTATTGCGTTGCCTTACCCCACAAATTTTTTTTTCGGATATTGGCCGCCCTTGAAGCTGGAAAGTACTTTTCTAGGAACAATCTTTTCATCTCATTCCATGTGACAATACTTCCGGAGGGTAGGTAGTAGAGCCAATCCTTAGCCGCATCCTTTAATGAAAATGGAAAGGCTCTTAATTTAATTTGCTCTTCAGTCACCCCCGTTGGCTTCATACTTGTACAAACCACATGAAGCTCCTTTAGATTCTTGTGAGGGTCTTCACCTGCAAGACCATGAAAAGTTGGCAATAAATGTATAAGTCCAGATTTTAATTCAAAAGTAGTAGTAGCATCTAAAATAGGAAACGTTATGCATAAAGGGTGTTGATTCAAATCTGGGGCGGCGAGTTCTTTCAAAGTTCTATTTGCAGCCATGACTCCTTCTTCATGATTAGAATTGCAAGAGAATACGAAATCCGGAGCGAGGTTGTTCTCGTTAGATTCTCTTTGAGTTTTCTTCCTTAACCTGCACAAAGTTCTTTCTATTTCTGGATCGGTCTGAAAATCACCTTGATTAGAAGATCGAGTCACAACCATAAACAATAAAGAACAATATGAAAAGCAATTCAAAGAAAAATGAGAATGATAACTAATAAATTTTTTTTGTAAATGAATGAAAATATAATTAATTATAAAAAATAAAGATCACAAAAAGCACAAAAATTAACTAAGATTACTCCCCGGCAACGGTGCCAAAATTTTGTGTGCTGTCGCAGGCACCCAAAAATAAAATCTTACTCTTAAACTTATATGTAGTAGAGAGAGTAAGGATCGATCCCACGGAGAGTAATTAGTATAAATTTTATGCTATGTGAACAAGGATTGGGGGAGAGAGTTTTGAAAAGAAAATTTAGGAAGAGCTAAAGCAATTAAAGTATTAAAATCAATCAAGGAACAAATATTGGTCTTAGTGAACATTCACCATTGGAAATCATAAAATTGATCATTGATGCAAGCATAAATTAAATCATACTTTGAACATTTACCGTTGGAAGTATCTTCCTATCTCTCTTAGGCTTAGTTAATCAGATACAAGCGACCTAATTAACTTTACTTACTAAATAATCTAAGACAAGCGCTATAGATTTAATCTAGCAAGTTCTTAAAGAACAAAGAGATCGATAAAGCAAAACAATACAAGCACAAGCGGTTGCATTTAATTTTGTCAAACGTTTTTCTTCTAAGATCTAATAAAACAAAGCAGTTTATTAAAGCTTGGTTGCTTCACAAATTAGAAACATCAAACTATTACGGATTTGATATTTAATTTAGCGGTAGATCGAAATGAATAATAAACTAGTAGGCCTCCTAGTAATTAAACAAAACATTCATAAAAGTTGGCATAGAAAAAACATTCAATATTCAAAGTATAACTCAAATATATAAAGCAATTTAGATCTCACAAGTTTACTGATTCCAAGGCTTCCGTACACTTCGACCAACAAGACTTCTAGTCGCACATGTTCTTCAAAACTTGAAAAGAAAAGTTGGAGAAAGAGAAGAAGAGTTGTGTTGTGTTGTGTTGTGTTGTGTTGTGTTGTGTGTTTCTTCTCATGATTTCTACCCCCTTTTATATACCATAAATTAGTTGTGTCAAGCCCACAATATATCCCCACATATCCTTTAAAAGTTACAACTTCTCAAACCAAATAGAATAAGTCATAGAACAAGTAGGAACATGGTTGTTTTGGTTCCTATTTTTGTTCACAACATCTTTGACCCAACTTCAAGTCTGATTTCGTCCATGATGCAGCTTGATTTGCGAAAAACACAAAATATAAAAGTTGTAGCCCTGTGTCTTAGATTTTCAAATCGTTTTGAATCATCTCCATTGCTTTTCGGATGAGAAAGTTATGCCCATTTTGGTGAAAGGTGTCAAAACTGTCCAGAATTGCATTTTAGCTCAATTTTGCGCATATTGTCTCCAATTGCATCCTAAAGCAAAATATAAATATAATCAGTACCTTTAGTCATAAAATGAGCATAAAATGGTGAACACTAAGGGATAAAAATATAACATTTTACGTTCTCATCATTCCGCAAGGAGGGGGAATCCTGCGGCGAGGCCCTAAAGGCCTCTATGAGCTTGCTCTGGCCCTAGAATGGCGAGTGCTTTTACGACATCGACTACGAGGTTAGGGTAAAACTTGTTGGGGCTGTCTAGGGGAGTTCGAGGATCTGGAAGGGTCTTTTCAGCCGCCTCCAGATTAGGGTTGTTAACGACCTCTGGGTTCGGATGGGGAGCCACTGAAGAGTCTCCAAGAGGAGCGATCTCGAGGCAGGGTTCGGTAGCTTCCTCGTCAAGGCTGTCGAACTGATTGGATAGGGTCAGGGCTGGTGGGTGATAGGGGATCACCGTACTGACCGAATGGGCACCGTTGCCTGATTTGCCTTCACTGGAGAGAAATCTGGTATGGCGGTTCGGTAGGGGAAGTAGGGGGGATCGGGAAACCAAGTGAGACTATCACGCCCCAGAACCAGAATACTGGAGAGCGGGGGCGTACATAGCCAGCTACGTATATTGAAGTGCAACCCATCTTGCTATATGATCACGGCTGTCTAGATACATGAGGGTTTAACTACAAGCCAACAGTCTCCTATGGTAATGAACAAGCCTATTGTCTCAATCTCAAGCAAGCAATAATAGTTACAAGATGTCAGAGCACCAAGTATATAATAGCAAGGCGTCCCATACATTACATATTGGATGATCATGAAGCTAGTCGTACAAAATGTCAAGACTAGCAAGAGTTCAGTCATACATGATCAACCCTAGGATCTGTCAATCATGTTACAGCCCGTAGGCAGACAGTAAGTAAAGGTGCAATCAAGATAATACCTGCTCGTTGGCTAAACGCCTCAAAAAAATAATTTTACAATAAAATGGGAGGACAAAAAGAAATCCACTCATTGCCAGGGTTACGCCTGGTGGTCACCATCTGGCTGGAAGACAGGTAGATCCTCTGGTGCTGCTCCGATATCTGGCCATACAAAACCAGCTGGGTCAGACCCCAGAAAGAGCAAGTACCACAAAGGAGGCTTCACTTAGGAACTAAAACTAGCATATCACAATAGAATATTAAAGATAATAAATAAAGAACTGATAAGAATAGAGATAACAACAGTAAACTGAGTACGAGAAAACCATTCAAGTAGCCAAGTCACAACCCTTAAACCAAATAAGGACCGGGGTTGTAACCCTTCACCTGAATAGAAACCCGTCTCAAATACTATTGGTACAGTGAAGACAATAAACGAAGAGAGGACACGGAACTGCTCCGGGAGCCAGGCTACAACCCTTAAACCAAACAAGGACCGAAATTGTAACCCTTCGCCTGAACAGAACTGGACCCCTGATCTTTATTGCTAAGGCCAGTATAAATAATCATGTTACCGAGGTGAGGTAAAATATGACAAGCATGTCAGAGGGCAAAATAAGACAATAAACGAAGAGAAGACACAGAACTGCTCCGGGATCCAGGTTACAATCCTTAAACCAAACAAGGACCAGGATTGTAACCCTTCGCCTGAACAGAACTGGGCCCCCGATCATTATTGTTAAGGCAAGCATAGATAACCATGCTATTGAAGGTAAGGTAAAACATGACAATCATGGCATGGGGTTGCAATAAGATAATAAACGAAGAGAGGACACAGAACTGCTCCGGGAGCCAGGTTACAACCCTTAAACCAAATAAGGACCGGGATTGTAACCCTTTGCCTGAACAGAACTGGACCCCCGATCGTTATTGTTAAGGCAAGCATAGATAATCATGCTATGTCACAATCTTGCACAGGATCAGGATAAGACTAAACTGGAATAAACTCCATACAATTAATCACGGCCAATCAAGAGTACGGCTTGATACTTTTAACTAACTAGGGTTATCACAAGCCTAGTTACTAGCAAGATACAATGAGATTATCCCAACAGCCACAAGCCCTGCAGACCATCCGGTTATCCAGGTCGAATATCTGTTTATGAAGAATGCAACACGTGACTGTGTGCTGGAAATGTGCCCTACTCGTCGGTAGGCTACAAGTCCACTGAATGCGCCCAGATAACGGGATTGCCTGTAGCTGGGAATCTCTTCATGACTACTGAATTATTCTAGTTAATTAGCCTTAGTCAATTTCAGTAGGTACCCCTGACCGTGGTACTCAGGGATCCCCATCCTAGACATGATGCAAGACAGTACCAGTTTATTTGTAAAAACACAATCGCCTACGGTGTCCAGGTCATTCATACTTGTCATGTCAGGCTAGCTGTCGTAACAGCATGTCATGATATATCATGTCAGTTTACTTGTTAAGAGTGCGTCACGGCGGGCCACTATCGTGTTCTATTCTCACATTATTGTGAATGAGAGAAACTTGCATAAAATAACTAGTAACATATTCTTGAAGCTAAAGAAAAGATCTACAACTTTCATGTTTTGAGTTTTTCAAAATTCTAGCTAAAGAACAACTTAAACAGGCAAAAAACAGTAAAATAGAGCAATTTCGGCACATGGGATTCCTGCACAAATCGACGCGTGGGATTCCTGCACCATCGGCGCATGGGATTCCTGCACAAATCGGTGCGTAGGATTTCTGTACAAATCGGCGCATGGGATTCATGCACAAATCGGCGCGTGGGATTCCTGTACCAATCGGCGCATGGGATTCCTGCACTATCGGCGCGTGGGATTCCTGCATCAATCGGCGCGGGATTCCTGCACCAATCGGCGCGTGGGATTCCTGCACCAATCGACACGTGGGATTCCTGCACCATCAGCGCATGGGATTCCTGCACCATCGGTGTGTGGGATTCCTGCACCAATCGGCGCGTGGGATTCTGTACTAATCGGCGCGTGGGAAAACTCATGTTGCGTCTTCAGTACATGCGCATAGGGAACCTACGCGCATGACACGCTCGGAGTTAAGGGATGCGTTGCCGGGACTTCAAAGCGCATGGCCTTCCGGCGCATGGCCTCCCGGGCGCATGGGGGTCATCGTCCCCAAACAGCAAGTTCAGCCATGAAAGTTCCGAAAACTTGTAATGGCCATAACTTACTCATCCGAAGTCGAAATCAAGCGAAACAAAAGCCAAAACTGCATGAAATTGAATTCTCTACAACATAGAACCATTAGTTTTCGAAAATAACTAAGTTTTAGAGATCAAAACCAAGAACACCGAAAAGTTACAAACTTAGATCTACAAGAATCTATCCATCAAATCCAAAAATGTCAAGTTCTAAAGAGGTTTAGAATCAAGAAAGAGAAGAGAATGGATCAATAAAACTTGAGATCCATCATGAAGCAAGTTTGCACTTGCCTAAGCTCTCTTTCTATCTCTTCCTCCTGGTGGTTGAAGAAGTAATGGTGGAGAGTACATGAAGAAGGAAGAAAATAATGATGAGAGAGAAAAGGAAGGGGTTATAAATAAGAGGGTGGTGGTAGGTAGGGGGTTCACCTTTGGTTCATAATGAACCAAAGAAAACCAAGCCAAGCCAAACCAACCCAAGAATAAACCAATCAATAAAATGCTAGAATAAATCAAGCAGGGAGACATACAATACGGGTCAAATTACGTATACGTATACCAAGATACGTAATACGAACCACATGCATTACAGAGACTTACCCTCTTTGGTGGAGGGTTCTCGCCTAACTGGTTTCCTCTTGAGCTCAGGATGAAGACGGTAACAATGCTTCGATAGATGGTCTCACAGATGACAGTGAGAACAGAAGATAATGTGTTTATTGTGGGTCTGGTTGTCGAGTTCAATGAGGATGTGGTTGGGGGGCTCGGAGGAGAGATCGAGTTCCACACAAATCTTTGCATAGTGAGCTTTGGTCAGGTTGTTGGTTTCTTCTACAGCGGCCTCCCAAAGGAGTTGGCTATATGCCTAAGGGCCGCTTGGATGAAACAAATGAGGGGGAGGTTGGAAAGTGTCACCCATGCGACAACCGTCGCTGAGTCTTCTTTGGTGCTAAAGCTCGTGGACCATTTGATAATTCATCTGGTGGGAGTCCACCCTGCAGGTACCTTTGGACCACACTGTTCTGTGGTCAAGGTCTGAGAAGAGATGGAGTAGGATATGCTTGGGGTCAAGGGGTGCCACTCTGTATTTAGCAGTGAGCCTCCAAATGGCGATAACCGCCTGAACCCGCGAGAGTTTGGGGCCCACAAGGGGGATGGGTAGGACATACGCCCGAAGGGGGATGGGTAGGACATGCGCCCGAAGGGGGATGGCTAGGACATACGCCCACAAGGGGGAGGCCACAATATTGCCTACAAGAGGGCGACCATATGCACCCACATACTTGGGGGGTGGGGGCGCATAGCAGCATGCCCCCCGACCTCGAGATGCCTCTGCCGGGAGAATCGGCGGGAAATTCAAAATTTAAATTAGAGATGGAGGACTGCTCTGTGGCCGCCAACCTCGAGGCGGGCCGCCGAGAGGGCAGTAGGCTGCCTGCTCACCGAGGACGGCAGGTGAGGGCGCCGGACGACTCCCAGGAGCCGGCCATGTCACGACCCGCTCCCGAATAATCGGATACGAATCGGACACGCCCAGCCTTCGTCGATGGACACGATGAAGTAAGCTGTACAATACTAAAGAAAACTCAAAGTCACAATGTAATGTAAACAAACACAGCTTTTATAACGTTCCCAGAATGATCACCAATATCCATCAAGTCTTTTAGTACAAAATCAGCCGGAGACAAATCCGGTCAAATAAAATAAAGATACAATAATAAAAATCTAAAATACAATCTCCAGAAAAGAATAAAATAAAAACTGCAATATCCAATGCAATCACATGCTCCATGTAGCCCAGGCTTACCTACAACGTATCCTGTCAGAAAAAGAGCAAAGTACAACCCTAACAGAACAATATACAATGTAATCTGTAGTACAGAATACAAGGTGAAACCAGAATACCAGAACAGGAAATGAAACTACGGTACCAGAGATTAAATGTAAAACTGTAGGCAATAGACGATAATCAACATACTAGACAATGAACACGGCTATCAATGTACAAGACAATGAACACGACAATCAATATGCAAGTGTGACAATTTGAAATATTAAAACTAATGTGTGACCGGCTTAGGAGCACAATCAATCAATGAGTCAATCAATTCTATAAGGTACGGCTTCATCGTACGTAAAGTGTACAATTAGGCTATTCACAATACCTATGTTGGATGTGGTCACACAAAAGCTAATATTTCCCCCAATCCCGCAATAAACAATGACTCACAAACAATGAAAATGTACAAGGCAATCATGTGTATCTCGTGACTGATATGAGAACATGGCACAGGAATGTAACACAGAAAAACAAAGTACAAGTCGAGTCAGTGTACTTGCCTCGGTTTGGTTGCACGAGAGTAGTACTGCATGGTTGTAAATCACCTGGTAATATTTTGTACAAGTTATTAGGTTTGAAATAAGACAATTATCTAATATTTTTCTAACCAACATCTAACTATTTACTATGAAAATAGTTTAATAACCGTTAAAATAGTTTTAGTCACAAAAATACTTTTATAAGAAATTATTAATTTATCAATTGGTAAATAAAGGAAACAATTAATAATATTCAATATTAACTAATGATAATTATATATACAATATATATACATTTAAAGATCTTAATTTATTTATTTTTAGAAGCTTTTATATTAACAAAGTAAATGCTTCAGCTATTTTTTTTCTCAAAATTATTTTATTTAGAAAATACTGCAATCTTCCTTTGGAAATGAGATTAAAATTTGCCAAGAAGAAATTTAACTAGCAATTTTCAAGAAAACTTAATTATAGAACTTTTGGAAATAATTGTTAAAGAAAAAATTTACCAAATTTATACTTAATATTTTATTTAATTATCAGAGAAACAAAACATATATAACAATAATAATGATATATATATATATATATATATTACTAATACTAGTTAACATGAATTAATCAACTAATAAAGTCAGCCCTATACCAGCCAATACAGCCCAACTCTACTGGACCAGTCTAGTCCATAAATCCAACCCACAGAAATCAGCCTACACTACATTTACAACCCAAAAATTAGTCCGAACAAATCTAACCATTGCTGCCACTCTTAATTCTCCTATTTAACCATTTAATTAAACCATAATAAAATTTAGCCCAACACCTATGCTACTGAGCTGAAGCTGAAACCCATCCCAGCTAACATGAATTTAATCAATAGAGTGGCCTTTATAATTTGAAAGGTCAAATGGCCTTTCGAAATTCGAAGGGTCAATTGGCCTTTCGAAATTTCAACGACCAAGGCTATTGTCAGCATCCATTCCTCATTTTACTCATTCCCAGCCACTACTGTCAGCCGACCATAAAAATCTCATCATCATTCTCCATTAATTCTTTACTCTTCCACCTACTCTCACGCTGACCCACTCATATTCTTTATTCACACTCAGCCGAATAAAACTCCATGCCATTCTCTCCATTCAAAACTTAACCCACGTGAACCACTCCTCCATCACACTATTTCCTTACAGCCAACAAAACTCCCATTCCCCACTCCCATCTCTAGTCCCTTCTTCATACTCCCACTCATAATTTCACAGTCGGCCTCTCCCATGTCTTCTTCCTCAACAAAATCCCATCATTCTCTCTCCTATCCTCATTTCTAACCAGCCGACTTCTAAACTTCCTCCAACTCTCTTTTTCATAAAAAAAATTCCACAGCCGCACACTACAATCAGAGGAAGAAGCCCTAACCCTAAGCTCTACTTCTATTCGGTTCCTCCATCTCCTTCTTCTTCAATCAAATATTCCAAATCCCAATTTCTAACATCATCTTCCCCGAATCGTCTTCTTCCCAAAACCAATCAACCCTAACCCTAAAAGAAATTAAAGAAGAAGAAGAATGAAGAAGGAGAACAAGAACAAAGGAGGAGGAGAAGGGCTCACCCATGACTCGACCAGGCGGTGCTCAATCCGGCGCGACAGCTAACAGTGAAGCTCGGGGAGCTAGATCTGGCATTCGGAGCGGTCCGAAGGATCAACTGATCCAGAGATCCGAGGCGGCAAGGCTGACCACGGCGAGTCGGCTCCGGTCAGTGGCAGATCGAGGCTTCGGTCGGCTCGACGTGGCTCTCGAGGCGCTGGCATGGTCTCGGAGAGGCAATCGGAACTCGAGAGCGCACAATAGTCGAGGCGACTCCGACTTCGAGCTCCGAGATCTGGCAGTGGTCGAGCTCTTCCGACGTGTGATATGGTGGCAGCGACGGTTGAGACGGTGCTGCTACGTTTGAACGGCGGCTCAGCGGTTCTAGATCGAACACTCGGTGATGTCTCGGTGTCGAGCGACGGTGGTCCTCGCGCGGAACAATGAGGAGAGAGATAGCAGTGTCAGTGGTGTGATGTGTGCAGAGTGTGTCAAAAAAATTTTAGGAACTGTGTACATTTTTATAATAAAAAATATGTGTGCAGGAATGGCAAAGTGGGAAATAGATTCAGATCTGGGGACAAAAAGGAAATAACTTGTAACTGTTTTCAAATTCACATTATTAACAGATTTTCAAATCAAGATAGTTTTCAACCAAATTTCTAACAGATTTCAAATTTTCAAACAGTTTTTCAAACCATATAAAAACAGATTTAGAAATTTGCTACTGCCAAATAATAATTACATTGATCCAAGAATTTTGCTACTGCTCTCTAATATAATTCAAATCCAGAGCCTTCAAAATAAAAGTAACAGATATTAAAGTTTGAATAAATGTCTACTAAATTTATTTTATTTATTTTTAGTAAGGCATAATACTATTATAACCCAATGGATTAATCAAAGTATCTTTTGACTACCAATAATAAGCTTAAAACAAGGTGTAAATAACTATGATAAATTTTGAAACATAACAATCAAAATTTAATAATATTATTTGAAATTTATTGAAACAAAATTTAATTTTTCATAAGAGAACAATATTGTCTTTCAAATAGAAAACTAAAGAAAAATTATTGAAGTTCGTAAAACTGGTTTAGAGAGTTACAAATCTACCCCCCTTACAAAAATTTCGTCCTCGAAATTTCAAATGACATAATAAACACATTTAAGATTGACCAATTATGAAAACTTGAAAATAATGAAAATTTGTTTAAACCTATGATTCGTATGACTAGTAAAACCACGAATTTCTAGAATTGATCAAAGGAAAAATAATCTAGGCAAGATAAATCCCCAAACATGAGAAGATTTAAAATTTAGGCATATTAAAATAGCTCTAAATTGACAGTCATAAAAATTATGGCCTAAATTCAATAAAATTATTTAAGTATAACTAGCATGGCTATGCTTCAAATCAATTAAACATGAGTTAATAAAATATGGACAAAATTATTTAAACTTGATAATTGCCAAAATACAATAACTTTAGAAATGATACGACTAAGTATAAACAAGGAATTTGAAAATTTGGCTATCAGTTATGGAACCATTAACACAATACACTAAATCGAACCATGAAAGATTGAACTAACAGATATTAAGGAAGGGTCCTGATAAATTTCTAAGATAAATCAAGAGAAAAGGAAATCAATTGTAGTGATTCACATAAGGTCAAGATAATTTTCTGATGAAAGTTGTCAATGGCAATACGAGATAAAACATTGTGTATAACACGGATATAATCTCAATAGTATCCGAAAAATATACATGTCTGAAATCACTTTGCCTATAGTTCCTACCCCACTAGTGTAGTGTACATCTGACTGCAGTGAACCTTTGGCTCAATAACCCAAATAGTAATAAATTACCGAATATTTTTTTAATTTTATCCATGTTATCGGAACAACTCAAGAGATCAAAAAATTTATGACTTAGGACATAGTCTCAATAATATCCGAGAACCCATGAATACCTAAAATTATTTTGACTTAGAGCTCCTGCCTCTCCAGTGCGCAACTGGCTGCAGTGAACTCGCGGTCTCCATAATCCAGATAAATGACTGCATTGCGCATCTGCCACGCCATAGTAGGTCGTCGAATACTCTTTCAACTTGTCCATAAAATTTAAAGGAGCTTATGAGAATTCAAATAAGTTCTAAAAGTAATAATCATGACGGAAAATGATGTAAGTATCTGCTTTTTAGAAAATAATAAGTTTTATAAGAAACAAACAGTAAAACAAAATTTTCGAATTAAAACAAAGTCTTGAATAACAATAAGAAAATTTTAGAAAAATTCCACATGCTAAGAAAATCTAAAGACATATCAATATTAGCAATCAAACAGTTATACCAGCAAATGCATATTAAATAACCTCAGAACTTTCAAATGTAAAAAAAATTGATAAACTCGGTGTTGCGTGTCTAAACCACCCAGCAAAACAGAAAATCGATTAGATAGGTCTATCTATAGGATAATAAGAAATTTGAGTAAACCATACCCATAACTATTTCCCACGGATCCTATGTTGTGATGAGTTTTCCTTAGCTTTCGCTGGTCCCCCAATGACACTTTATAGCCTAAGTGTCATTAGGACAGACCTGTATGGGCCACCACTAAAATATGTCACGACCCGCTCCCGAATAATCGAATACGAATCGGACACGCCCAGCCTTCGTCGATGGACACGACGAAGTAAGCTGTACAATACTAAGGAAAACTCAAAGTCACAATGTAATGTAAACAAACACAGCTTTTATAACGTTTCCAGAATGATCACCAATATCCATCAAGTCTTTTAGTACAAAATCAGTCGGAGACAAATCCGGTTAAACAAATAAAGATACAATAATGAATATCCAAAATACAATCTCCAAAAAAGAATAAAATAAAAACTGTAATATCCAATGCAATCACATGCTCCATGTAGCCCGGCTAACCTGCCATGTATCCTGTCAGAAAAAGAGCAAAGCACAACCCTGACAAGAACAATATACAATGTAATCTGTAGTACAGAATACAAGGTGAAACCAGAATACCAGAACAGGAAATGAAACTACGGTACCAGAAATGAAATATAAACTATAGGCAATGGACGACAATCAATATGCTAGACAATGAACACGGCTATCAATGTACAAGACAATGAACATGACAATCAATATGCAAGTATGACAATTTGAAATATTAAAACTAATGTGTGACCGGCTTAGGAGCACAATCAATCAATGAGTCAATGAGTCAATCAATTCTACAAGGTACGGCTTCATCATACGTGAAGTGTACGATTAGGCTATCCACAATACCTATGTTGGGTGTGGTCACACAAAAGCTAATATTTCCCCCAATTCCGTAATAAACAATGACTCACAAGCAATGAACAATGTACAAGGCAATCGTGTGTATCTCGTGTCCGATATGAGAACATGGCACAGGAATGTAAGACAGAAAAACAAAGTACAAGTCGAGTCAGTGTACTTGCCTCGATTTGGTTGCACGAGAGTAGTACTGCATGGTTGTAAATCACCTGGTAATATTTTGTACAAGTTATTAGGTTTGAAATAAGACAATTATCTAATATTTTCTAACCAACATCTAACTATTTACTATGAAAATAGTTTAATAACCTTTAAAATAGTTTTAGTCACAAAAATACTTTTATAAGAAATTATTAATTTATCAATTGGTAAATAAGGAAAACAATTAATAATATTCTATTAACTAAAATAATTATATATACAATATATATACATTTAAAGATCTTAATTTATTTATTTTTAGAAGCTTTTTATATTAGCAAAGTGAATGCTTCAGCTATTGTTTTTCTCAAAATTATTTTATTTAGAAAATACTGCAATCTTCCTTTGGAAATAAGATTAAAATTCGCCAAGAAGAAATTTAACTAGCAATTTTCAAGAAAACTTAATTATAGAACTTTTGGAAATAATTGTTAAAGAAAAATTTTACCAAATTTATACTTAATATTTATTTAATTATCAGAGAAACAAAACATATATAACAATAATAATGATATATATATTACTAATACTAGTTAACATAAATTAATCAACTAATAAAGTCAGCCCTATACCAGCCAATACAGCCCAACTCTACTGGACCAGTCTAGTCCATAAATCCAGCCCACAGAAGTCAGCCTACACTACATTTATAACCCAAAAATTAGCCCGAACAAATCTAACCATTGATGCCACTCTTAATTCTCCTATTTAACCATTTAATTAAACCATAATAAAATTTAGCCCAACACCTATGCTACTGAGCTGAAGCTGAAACCCATCCCAGCTTACATGAATTTAATCAATAGAGTGGCCTTTATAATTGAATGGTCAAATGGCCTTTCGAAATTCGAAGAGTCAATTTACCTTTCGAAATTTCAACGACCAAGGCTATTGTCAGCATCCATTCCTCATTTTACTCATTCCAGCCACTACTGTCAGCCGACCATAAAAATCTTATCATCATCTTCTCTATTAATTCTTTACTCTTCCACCTACTCTCACGCTGACCCACTCCTACCTTTATTCACACTCAGCCGAACAAAACTCCATGCCATTCTCTCCATTCAAAACGTAACCCACGTGAACCACTCCTCCATCACACTATTTCCTTACAGCCAACAAAACTCCCATTCCCCACTCCATCTCTAGTTCCTTCTTCATACTTCCACTCATAATTTCACAGCCGGCCTCTCCCATGTCTTCTTCTTCAACAAATATCATTCTCTCTCCTATCCTCATTTCTAACCAGCCGACTTCTAAACTTCCTCCAACTCTCTTCTTCACACAAAAAATTCCACAGCCGCATACTACAATAAGAGGAAGAAGACCTAACCCTAAGCTCTACTTCTATCCGGTTCCTCATCTCCTTCTTCCTCAATCAAATGTTCCAAATCCTAATTTCTAACATCATCTTCCCCAAATCGTCTTCTTTCCAAAACCGATCAACCCTAACCCTAAAAGAAATTAAAGAAGAAGAATAAGAAGGAGAACAAGAACGAAGAAGAATGAGAAGGGCTCACCCATGACTCGACCAGGCGGTGCTCAATCCGGCGTGACAGCTAACGGTAAAGCTCGGGAAGCCAGATCTGGTGTTCGGAGCGGTCCGAAGGATCAACTGTTCCACAGATCCGAGGCGGCATGGCCGACCACGGGGAGTCGGCTCCGGCAAGTGGCAGATCGAGGCTTCGGTCGGCTCGGCGTAGCTCCCGAAGCGCTGGCATGGTCTCGGAGAGGCACTCGGAACTCGAGAGCGAACAATAGTCGAGGCGACTCCGGCTTCGAGCTCCGAGATCTGGCGGTGGTCGAGCTCTTTCGGCGTGTGATGTGGTGGCAGCGGCGGTTGAGACGGTGCTGCTGCGTTTGAACGACGGCTCTCAGCGGTTCTAGATCGAACACTCGGTGATGTCTCGGTGGCGAGCGACGGTGGTCCTCGGCGGAACATTGAGGAGAGAGAGAGAAGTGTCAGTGGTGTGATGTGTGCAGAGTGTGTCAAAAAAATTTGGGAACTGTGTACATTTTTATATAAAAAATGTGTGTGCAGGAATGGCAAAGTGGAAATAGATTTAGATCTGGAGACAAAAAGGGAATAACTTGTAACTGTTTTCAATTCAAATTATTAAAGATTTTCAAATCAAGATAGTTTCAACCAGATTTCTAACATATCTCAAATTTTCAAACAGTTTTTCATAACCAAATAAAAACAGATTTAGAAATTTGCTACTGCCAAAATAATTACATTGATCCAAGAATTTTGCTGCTGCTCTCTAATACAATTAAATTCCAGAGCCATCAAAATAAAATTAACAGAATATAAGTTTGAATAAATGTCTACTAAATTTATTTTATTTTTATTTTCATTTTAGTAAAGCATAATACTATTATAACCCACATGGATTAATCAAAGTATCTTTTGACTACCAATAATCGCTTAAAACAAGTGTAAATAACTATGATAAATTTTGAAACATAACAATCATAATTAATAATATTATTTGAAATTTATTGAAACAAAATTTAATTTTTCATAAGAGAACATATTGTTCTTTCAAATAGAAAACTAAAGAAAAATTATTGAAGTTCGTAAAACTGGTTTAGAGAGTTACAGGCCAGAATCTGGCGACGCCCTGGCGGAGAAGAGGAGGAACAGAGAGCGGAGTGGAAGGAGCATAGGGCTTCGAAGGAGCGGGGGTGACGAGGGGATGGTGAGGGGGTGGAGGAGGAGAAGGGCGGCTGAGGGGGGCGACGGCCGGGGAGCGGATGACTCTGGAGGGGGGGAGGCGGCCCGAGAACTGCGATTAGGTCGGGAGGGGTGCTCCGCGGTCGAGCCGGATGGTGGCCGCCATGCGGGGGGGAGGAGCCGGGAGCGAGGGGCGCTGGCCGCCCGCCTAGGCGGGGCCGGAGGGGGAGCCTTGAGAGCTCTGCGCTGGGGAGAGAAGACATTCTTATATATATATATATATATATATATATATATATATAGATATATATATATATATATATCTATATATATATATATATATATATACTCATCAGTACCACTATATATATAATATATATATATATATATATATATATATATATAATATATATATATATATATATATATGGGAAAAGGGATATGAGCCATAGGCTCATACTCTAACGAGCCATCCCACGTGGCTTCCATGTGGACCAATAAAAATGTAGTGACTTGGAACATGAAATTTAAATAGGTGAAAATAAAAGATCTCATAAATATTGATAAATAATAACTTACCATATTTGCTTAGAAACTTACCAAAAAGTTTGCTTAGAATTTAAATAGGAATAATACCATTTGTCCCTCCAAATTAAAATTAAAAGTAACATTAAAATTAATATTAATATTAATATTAATATTAACATGAAATTAAAATTAAAATTAATATTAAATTAACATTAATATTAACATTAAAATTAATATTAAATAATTTTAACATTAATATAACATTAATATTTATGAAAAATTAAAATTAAAATTATATTAATATTAATATTAACATTAATATTACATTAACATTAACATTAAATTAAAATTAATATTAACAATATATTAACATTAATATTAACATTAACATTAATATTAATATTATATTAACATTAAATTAATATTAACATTAATTTAACATTAACATTATGGGATCTTTTATTTCTTTCGATTTAAATTCCTAGGTAACATATTTGGTAAGTTCCGAGGTAAAGATAGATAAGTTATTATTTATCAAACTCGTATGGATCTTTTATTTCTATCAATGTAATTAATTTTTTTCCAATTCACTATTTTTATTGGTCCACATGGAAGCCACATGGAATTGCTCATATAAGAATTGAGCTATGGCTCATATCCCGTTCCCTATATTATATTATATATATATATATATATATATATTATATATATATTAAAAAAAAAAAAAAAAAATATATATAAATATATATAATATATATATATAATATATATATATATATAATATAATATAATATTATATATGTATAGTGGTACTGATGAGAAAAAAAATAATATATATATAGTGGTACTGATGAGGTATGTGGTCCAAGTGGTCAGGCGATATCGATTATATATATATATATATATATATATATATTATATATATATCTATATTATATATATCTCTATATATATATATTATATATATATATAATGATAGAAAAATATATATATTATGTATAGTGGTACTGATGAGGTATGTGGTCCAAGTGGTCAGGCGATATCGATTTCCAGCAGAGGGTTTTGGCCTATACTGCTCCGTCCCTGGCAAGAGGAGTCGAATCGAAAATGATCCATATCTCAAACGTGCTTGCATTTTTATGAGTTGTCGAGGAGTCGAATCGAAGGCATTACACTAACCATGATTTTTTATGATCCATATCTCAAGCAGAAATAGACGTATATTCGAAGGCGTTACACTAACCATGCTTTTTTATGAGTTGTCAAGGAGTCGAATCGAAAATGATCCATATCTCAAACGTGCTTGCATTTTTATTGCACACGGTTTTCGCTATGGTCCGTCCGTCTACAACTCGACACATAGGATCGCCAACCCGCCATGTTGGAATGCACCTCCAGTACTCCCACCCGAATAATGCTTCTCATGGCTCGAACTCAAAGAGATGGGGAGAACCCTTCGGTTGGGTGACGGTAGTCTGTGGATCGAGCCACGGCCCCGTACATATAGGAAAATAGAATATAAGCCATAGGCAAATGAGTCACAAATAAGCCATATAGAAATTAAGTGATTTAATATATATATATATATATATATATATATATATATATATATATATATATATATATATATATATATATATATATATATAATTTTAGTATTAATGTTAACTTTTTTAATGCTAATATTATTTTTGATATTATGTTAAATTTATGTTAAATTTAACTTTTAGTGTTAGTTTTCGTATTAGTTTTAATTTTAGTTCTAACATTAACACGAAATTAATATTAACATTAACATTAATATAAAATTAAAATTAAATTTCTTTCAAATCACTTAATTTTTATTGGTCCATGTGGAGTCCACATGGCATTGGGCCCCCATCCGGACAGACTGGTGATAATTTAGCCATGAATTCGGGCCGACCGACTGTGGCTCTTATAGCCACAAGTCCAAGCGCGCGTGCGCACGCACACATACACACCGGACGACCTGGGTTCGATCCCCAGCAATGGCGTAATTTATAATCAATTTTTCTCCTTCGGAGGACGCATAGAACTGGTAAGATCGTTATTATGGACGTCTGCATGTTCTGGTTACAGGCCCTACTCTTGCCAGGATCCATCATACAAAAAATTAAACGGTTGTGTGCGAACTTCCTGTGGAAAGGGGGCATACACGACGTTGCATGGAGCCAACTCTGTCGTCCGTACAAGGAAGGGGGTGTCAGGCTGCGCTCTTTTGACACATTGAGATGTGGCCGGTATGAAGCTTACATGGAAGTTTATGACAGGAGGGTCGCTTTGGGGCTGAATGGATGAACCAACGCTACCTAAAAGGAGAGAACTTCTGGACATATAAACTAAATAACAATGATTCGGTGATGTTCAAGAGTATCCTGCGATATCGGGCTCGAATCAAAGGAGCCATTCGATGGGTTATTGGCAATGGAAGGACCACGGATCTTTGGCAAGATCCATGGATAGCGCGGCAAAGTCTGTTGGAGTTGGTTGGAGTTCACTATTTCAGAGAGACGGATAGGAAGGAGAAGGTAGCAAGTATCTTCATAATGGATGATGGCACTTTGGAGATGCTCGGCGGCTGCAAGGATGGCCGAAGATATTGCAACAGTACCGCGAGACTTGGCTACTACAAATGATCGGGGAAAGGGTCCTTGGCACCCTACTTGTAGTGCCCCGCTCCGCGAAGGCACTAGATAGACAGAAAGATCGGATTGCTGGCTTGCAACAGAAGACGATTGATCTGGGTGAGTGGACGAAGTCTCATTTGCTGATTCACTTATGCCTAATAAGAATCTGAGTTTTTGATTGAATGTTATTTGTTAATAACAAGATAGTAAATCATTGAGTATGCTTTAAGAGAATTCGCATGTTGCCTTGATAAAGAGAACCTTGTCATGATAATAACAAGACGGTAACCAGTATGTATGCTTATAAGATATTTCACATGTTGCTATGCTAAGAACAGGAAAGGAATTAATCTGCATGCTAATAAGAAGACTTGCTGCCTTGCTAATACAAGAAACTAGATAATCTGCATGGATAAGAAGTAGAATTGCTTGCTTGCAAATAAGAAATGTTGTGATGCCTGCCATGCTAATGATAAATATTGTCCCGAATATGACTCCTCGTTATGCATGCTAAAGTAGAGATATGCCTTAATCAATAATTTGCCTTGCTAAAAAGAATAGATAAAACATATAGGAGCTTCGGCTCTGAATCAAAGAAAAGAGAAGAAGCACTAAGAGCCCCATGTGAAAATGGGTGTCGGTATGTTATCTGAGGGCTTCGGCTCTATTATCTGGAAGCTCGACTCTGTCATCTAGGGGCTTCGGCTCTGTTATCTGGAAGCTCAACTCTGTTATCTGACGGACTTAAATGAATAATTGCCAAAAGATCAAATGTGCCTCAAGAGTTTAGATCATATAGAAAATGTTAGTTTTATCATGTTTATGCTAATCCTTGTCTTGTGCAGGGATGGACGGTCGGCTATGGTAAGAATCACTTAAAAGTGATACATATGTACTGCTTAAGTCTTTGACATGAATTGCTTGCAGAGATTTATCTATGCCATGAAATACCATCCACTAAAGAAAATATAATGTATCATGCTTGTCATTGACCCTAACAGTTGCTCGAATAAAAGAAATGATATCCTCATGAAACACGCTGCCAATACAAATGAATAGTCATCGTGCTTGAAATGATTAGTCCCTTGTATGCTTAATAGAAATGATATGTTGGCTTTTCAAAGATGTTTTCAAAATAATGTAAACTGACTCTGTATGCATGGAATGAACATAGGTAAAATTAGCAAGATCACATCACAAGAAACGTTTTCTCACTAAATGAACAGTGATCGTTTCAGACAAATGTAGCTCTTTGTTCACAATCACCAGTATATGATATACTGACCCACCATCAGTCTGCATGCAGGTGCACTATGCATCGAGAAGGATATTCTGAAGCGATAGCCCGAGCCTCATCCTCAGGAGCTAGAAATCAGAAGAGATGCCAAGAGATGACATCTGTTGCAAGAGTTAGTTTTGTATAAAGGGATGTAATGTATGGAATGGGATCATTGTAATCTGTAAAGTTCTGAGAGAATGTAACATTGTATCAGAGAAATAAGAGCTTGTAATATGTTCAAATAAATCAATAAAGAGAATTGTTTCTTGTTACCATTGTTTTCAATGCTTGTATTCTGAAAATATGTCCGCTGCTGCTTCAATTATCTGCGATACGTTGCTGCATATTGTCAATCTTGTCTATCTTGTCTTGCTTCAGGTCTCGGCCTTGTGCAAGTGCAACTTTGGCTTGCACGCATCACGCCTTAGCGAGGACGAACGGTCTCTCAGAGTCCTTAGCGAGGACGAAAGGACTCTCGAGATCAGGGCGTGACAGAATGGTATCAGAGCAACACGATCCTCTAGCCAATTTTGATTGATTGAATTCGAAGATTCTCCTGATCAAAATCCTTTTCCTACTCGATATCAATAATGAGATGAACGTTCCATACAATAAGTCCATAAATATTTTTATGATGTCGGCAAATGTTTTATCGATTTGATTGATTGAGATTGAAATACTTTATTAAACAAGAGTCCTGATATGATCTGAATTGTGATTTCATGGATTGATGATGGCGAAGGATGAGGACTATCGCTGCTAAGGATATCGTAAGTTTCTCCTTAAGTTTCGAGGACGAAACTTCTTTTCGGTGGGTAATTATGTAGTGCCCCACTCCGCGAAGGCACTAGATAGACAGAAAGATCGGATTGCTGGCTCTGCAACAGAAGACGATTGATCTGGGTGAGTGGACGAAGTCTCATTTACTGATTCTTACGCCTAATAAGAATCTGAGTTTTTGATTTAATGCTATTTGTTAATAACAAGATAGTAAATCATTGAGTATACTTTAAGAGAATTCGCATGTTGCCTTGATAAAGAGAACCTTGTCATGCTAATAACAAGACGGTAACCAGTATGTATGCTTATAAGATATTTCACATGTTGCTATGCTAAGAACAGGAAAGGAATTAATCTGCATGCTAATAAGAAGACTTGTTGCCTTGCTAATACAAGAAACTAGATAATCTGCATGGATAAGAAGTAGAACTGCTTGCTTGCAAATAAGAAACGCTGTGATGTCTGCCATGCTAATAATAAATATTGTCCCGAATATGACTCCTCATTATGCATGCTAAAGTAGAGATGTGCCTTAATCAATAACTGTTGCCTTGCTAAAAAGAATAGATAAAACATATCCGAGCTTCGGCTCTGAATCAAAGAAAAGAGAGAAGCACTAAGAGCCCCATTTAAAATTGGTGCCGGTATGTTATCTGGGGGCTTCGGCTCTATTATCTGGAAGCTCGACTCTGTCATCTAGGGGCTTCGGCTCTGTTATCTGGAAGCTCGACTCTGTTATCTGACGGACTTAAATGAATAATTGCTAAAAGATCAAATGTGCCTCAAGAGTTTAGATTATATAAAAATTGGTTTTATCATGTTTATGCTAATCCTTGTCTTGTGCAGGGATAGACGGTCGGCTATGGTAAGAATCACTTAAAAGTGATACATATGTACTGCTTAAGTCTTTGACATGAATTGCTTGCAGAGATTTATCTATGCCATGAAATGCCATGTTCCACTAAAGAAAATAAAATGTATCATGCTTGTCATTGACCCTAACAGTTGCTCGAATAAAAGAAATGATATACTCATGAAACACGCTGTGCACCGTACAAATGAATAGTCATCGTGCTTGAAATGATTAGTCCTTGTATGCTTAATATGGAAATGATATTGCTTTTCAAAGATTTTTCAAAAGAATGTAAACTGACTCTGTATGCATGGAATGAACATAGGTAAAAAGTAGCAAGATAACATCACAAGAAACGTTTTCTCACTAAATGAACAGTGATCGTTTCAGACAAATGTAGCTCTTTGTTCACAATCACCAGTATGCTGATATACTGATCCACCATCAGTCTGCATGCAGGTGCACTATGCATCGAGAAGGATAGTCCGAAGCGATAGCCCAAGCCTCATCCTCAAGTGCCAAAAATCAGAAGAGATGCTAAGAGATGACATCTGTTGCAAGAGTTGGTTTTGTATATAAAGAGATTAATGTATGGAACGGGATAATTGTAATCTGTAAAGTTTTGAGAGAATATAACATTGTATCAGAGAAAAATGAGAGCTTGTAATCTGTTCAAATGAAATAAATAAAGAGAATTGTTTCTTGTTACCATTGTGTTCAATGCTTGTTTTCTGAAAATATGTCCGCTGCTGCTTCAATTATCTGCGATATGTTCACTGCGTATTGTCAATCTTGTCTATCTTGTCTTGCTTCAGGTCTCGGCCTTGTGCAAGCGCAACTTAGGCTTGCACGGCATCACGCCTTAGCGAGGACGAACAGTCTCTCAGAGTCCTTAGCGGACGAAAGGATTCTGCGGGATCGGGCCGTGACAATACCACCGATTAGAGCTCACACAGGAGGATTCACATTTAGCTCTTGTTACGAGCTTATCAGGGAGAAGCCCCGGATATGAGTATATCGAGTTCGCCTGGGTCCATGGCCTATCAAGAAAGATGTTTGGTGATGTACCGGCTGCTACTTGGTCGACTACTGACAAAGGACAGACTGCAGAAGTTTGGAGTGCAGATAGATCACCAGAGATGTGTATTATGTGAACAACAAGATGAATCAATGTGCCACATATTCTTACAATGTTCGTTATCTGCGTACCTATTGGGAGAACAGGATTATCATATCCGAGTGGGTTGCAACGGTGCGTTAACAATAGGGGCGGTCATAGTAAGGATCGTGCTCAGAAGAAAAGAGGTTCATTGTGGTTTCGGGAGACTAGACTACGATTGTCGGCTATAGTTTGACACTATGGAGAGAAATAATAGGAGAATTTTTGAGGGTCAAAGTACCTCACATATTGGTATACTTCAACATAGAATTTGATGTAAAAGAGATGAGATAAGGCGTGAATTGGGTGTGTGTCGGATGTATTGGTTATATAGTTTTACTCTTTGAAATAAAATTACCTTTATTTCAATATATATATATATATATATATATATATATATATATATATATATATATATATATATATATATAAGGATTTTGTTAATTCATCTAATCTAACCGTTGATTTTGTATCCCCGGATTTTGTTTAATTCATCTAATCTTAAGTCATCTAATCTTAGAATCCGCATTCCCTCACTTTTGTATCCCCCATGCACCCATCTTTCACATCCATTGGATTTTGTTTAATTCATCTAATCTTAACCGTTGATTTTTCAACGGTTAAGATTAGATGACTTAAACAAGATCCAACGGATGTTACACACACACACACACACACACACTAGTGTATATGCACATGCGTTGCACGTAATTTAATTGTCTTCTAATTAACTTAATTTGTATTTACTTGAAAAGAGCAAAAACACTCAAAGTTGTCTTTTAATTAACTTTGTATATACTTGAAAAGAGCAAAAGACAAAACTAATATATTGAAATACTAAAAAATTAGATATTGTAAGTACCTAATTATCCCTGATAGGATATATTATTTTTGTATTGGAATAAACATGCAAGGGTATTTTTGGAAAGAAAAAAAGTTTCACGGTAAAGCCTAACTTTTGGCATTATATAATAGAACAGATATGGTCCGATCCAGAGCCCTGCTTACGAAGCCCCATGGAGTTTCGTCGCCCTCGACAATTGGATCAAGCAGACTTGCGCGCGGGCCCCACGTGGGTCCCCGTTCCGATGGTGTAAGGGAGCGGGGCTCCTCGGACGGGACTCCTGATCCGCCCTCCTATATATATAGCTCCTCGGACGGGACTCCTGATCCGCCCTCATATATATATAGGCTAAATTATAATTTGATGCCCTCAACTATCACTGTTTTACAACTTGCTACCCTTAACTTTTATAGGTACTAACTTAATATCCTATCTCAACTTATATTTTCAACTTGATACCCAAAAAATAATTTATTCCTAAACTACCCTTCCCCCTCCGGCTGCTACTTCTCCCACCCCCTCCCCCTCCCCCTCCCCCTCCGGCGACCCCCCCCTCCGGCAACCATCCCCCCACCCGCTCGCATGCACCCCGCGCCCTGCCCAACGCGCCCCGTGCCCTGCCCAGCGCGCCCTCGCGCCCTGTCCAGCGCTCCCCGCGCGCCGCCCCGCACCCGCTCGCGCGCTGCCCCAGAGCGTCTCCGCGCTCGTCGTCTGCTGCAACCCACAGGCGGAGAGGGGGAGAGAAGAGAAGGGGCGAAAAAAATTCAGGGTATCAAGTTAGTACCTATAAAAGTTGAGGGTATCCAGTTGAAAAACAGTGATAGTTGAAGGTATCATGTTGTAATTTGAGGAGGGATATGCATCCCTCATGCATTCCCTCTTTCACATCCATTGGATCTTGTTTAAGTCATCTAATCTTAACTGTTGAAAAATCAACAGTTAAGATTAGATGATGTAAACAAGATCCAACGGATATTATCGTAGGGATGTATGGGGGATGCAAAAGTGAGGGATCAACATTTCCTCACTTTTGCATCCCCCAAGCATCCCCCTTTCACATCAATTGGATCTTGTTTAAGTCATCTAATCTTAACTATTGAAAAATTAATGGTTAAGATTAGATAACTTAAACAAGATCCAACCGTTGTTATCATGGAGATGCTTGGGGGATGTAAAAGTGATGGGATGTTGATCCCTCCCCTTTATATATATATAATATATATATATATATATATATATATATATATATATATATATATATATATATATATATATTTAATTAAAAGGAAATTTTATTGATAAAGGAAAGCTCAGAAGAGCATTACAAGCGGTGACAGAGCCGAGAAACACAAAACTCGCTCTGGGAAACATGGTTGCAGAAAATAAAAACGCTGTAGAACTAATGCGGTGTTCTTGTGGGCACTCGGCCCTAGGGTGGTAATGGGAGGTACTAATGCGGAATATATATATATATATATATATATATATATATATATATATATATATATAAAGGGGAGGGATCAACTTTCCATCACTTTTGTATCCCCCAAACATCCCCATGATAATACCCATTGGATCTTGTTTTAAGTCATTTAATCTTAGCCGTTGATTTTTCAATGGTTAAGTTTAGATGACTTAAACAAGATCCAGCAGATGTGAAAGAGGGGATGCTTAGAGGATGACATCCGTTGGATGTGTTTTAAGTCATTTAATCATAACTATTGGTAAATTAACGGTTAAGATTAGATGACTTAAAGTATCATCCAATTGTATAAATAGGGAGATGCTTCGAAATTAAAAAAAAAAAAAAGTGTAGGGATCTTGTACTCATATATATATATATATATATATATATAATATATATATATTATATATATATATATATATAATTTGAATTAAATAAATATATATATATATATATATATATATATATATATATATATATAATTTGAATTAGGTTGGATTTGTGGTTGGAGGAGAATCTGTAGGCCTAACTAAGATTTGATAAAGAGAAAGTAGTTCGATTGATTGATTGATTAAAAGATAATTTGAGGGGCGCAATGATCGTCTCCATCGGCATTCCTGTCTACCATAGTGGCGCCTTCACGCCGACAATAGCCCTTTCGCATCATTGTCCTAATGGCCACCGATCCCACCACCATTACTTTCTCCCCAGGCCGCCTCCTTTCTAGTCTGTCTGTCTGTCTGTCTGTCTATCTGCTTATATATCCATACTTCCGTATGACGATTATTTTTCGGAAATTTTTACATAAAGCATACGAGTTAGAAAATTGTATCCAAAGCACAGCTTTAAAAATTGTATTTTAAGCAAAAAAAAATGTCCTTCGAAAAGACATTCTGTATTTAAAAAACATAAAAGTACAACGGCGTTAGTTCCTTAAAGTCCAAAAATATATATAAAAAAAAAACTTTTGGTTGGATGGAGATGAACGTTAGCTATCCTTTGCTAACCCCAATCCCAACCGCAGCAGAATAAAATTATATATTAAAGGAAACCTTTAATATATTTTTTCGTTCAGTTTTCCGATGGTTAGAACGTTAACGCCGACCGTTAAAAAATAATTTTTTATTCATTCTACATGCAGACGTCCTTCGGAAGGACGTTCATATGCTTTATTTATATTTTGTGAAAGTTTATGCTTTAAATATAATTTTGTATAATTTTATGCTCTGACTGAAAATTTTTGTTATTTTTTCTTCCTCATCATAATTATTATTTTGAAACTTTTTTTTTTGGGGACCAACCAGTCGGTTCAAGATAATATTAAACATCATTAATATAATAATCTTCTATGTGCCGAACAACCAATATATACGTTGTGTAACTTTGTAAAACCTATAATGGTTAATAGAAATGTAATACCGTACGGTGGTCTATTAAGGCCTTATTTGGTTAGAGGAATCATGACTTTGGAAAAAAAAAAAATTCTATGTTTGAATTCTCAAAGAAAATGAGCAATAAAAAAAATTAATTTCCAAGAGAAAAAAAAATAGAAGAATAAATGGTTTCCCACTCACACATGAATTAACTTTCCCATCCCCAATTATATATTTTTCCTCCCATCTTTTCTTGCCTTACAAACACCGAAAAAATAATAAAAATTACAATTTTCTAAAGGAAAAGAAAAACAAAAAACTGATTTCTTTTTTCCCTTCCTCTCCTCGAACAAAACGAGGCCTAAACTCAAGTTGAATTTCTCCGTTTTAATATTGGAATAAAAGGCATGTTTTATTGTCTACAGGAAGGAAGGTTTGGCATCTAACTTTAAAAGTTGGCATTCCAAAATGACTCTTTCCACTGGATTTAGCCATTTAGGTGAAGCTGTGCTCCCTGTCTGGAAACATAATAAAGGAAATAAACAGATAAAGGAGGGCTCACCAGCTTTATCAAAAGTTATGCTTCTATTGCACATGTAGGAAGAAGCTTCGGTAGATCAAAACTTATGCTAAATCTCATAATGCAGAGGCTTAACTTTATGAGGAGGAAAATCCACATTGCAGAAAAACTGAAGAGTATCGCATTATGCACTCAATAATTCTCCTAGCATATCCCAGCAGTTGTACCAAACATACATTCCAGCTGTAATATGGCTTCCATGATAATGACAAATGAACGAACAAACCGATGCTGCATAAACATTTTGGCTACAATAATACTTAGATTTGCATATCGGAGAATAATATTCTGATGTTGTATTAGGGCAGTGTCTTAACGAAGAATCAGATCAATATTCTGTAACTGTGAACTGGAAGCTAATACATAATACTCTTGTAGAGCAATTATACAGAAAAAAAAAAAAAAAACTTGTCAGTGTCGAATTAGTTGTTACAGATAATCACAAAAACCTAAATTCAACGAAAAAGACACCTAGTGCAAGTTGATCGCAGCAACCGAGGAGGTGGCAACGTAAGACCTCTTGCAAATAACTCATTTTAGATAATTGAACAAATGGAAATTGACAGCCATTAGATACACAAAGCAGTAGGAATTTACAAATGAACTAACATCCGAAGAGATCAGCCCCGTCCTCAACATCATCAGTTCTGATACCACCACTTTGCGCCATTAGTATCCTGTACACTCTCTTTGAACATATCTCACCCAACCTCCTGTCTTCCTTTCCTAAAGACCCTTCAATCATCAGATCTTTAAGCAGGAATTCCTTATCGTGCACCTGTCACAACGTAAGGTCTGAATATTGTAAGTTCTACAAGGATTTATCACAAGCCTGCCGTCTGATGATTTTGATGTCACTCACCGATTTATTTGGATCCATGTATACATTCAAAAGGGATCTCATGGTTGGGTATCTCTTCCAAATTGCAATTGCACATCGGGGTTGTACTTTCGGGATAGCTACTAGTGCCTTCAACCTGCAGGTATAATCGTTGTAAGAAAAGCCGGCAAAGTGAAAAGAGCTGACAGTGAGAAAACCACAAGTGAATTAAATACAACTTCCATAGAAATAAACGCTGCATATGTTACATCAGGAATGTTTTCTGCTTCCAGCATGACGGAATTGAGAACTTCATTCATGGTTATTGCATAGAAAAATAACTGCAGGTTACTATCAACATTTACATATAGATTATTTTTCATTACCACAAGGAGCGGTTCTAAGTTTAAGTTTAGGTTAGAAATCCAAGGAAACTCTATCTCATACCCTCTTTTACTATTTCTTTTTCTTGTTTCGGTGTGGGTACATGTGCCATAATCTAACAGATGAAAGTGTCCATTAACTTCAAAAGCACAATAATTTTTGTCCCCTAGATATAGATGTACACACAGACAGTCGGGAAAAAGCAATGTCTACATGCTATAGATATTAACTCAGATAACATAGTATCAAAACACAAGACAAAAGAACATAGAATCAGCTGAGAAAATCATCCGTGAGCTATGTCAAACCTTACTCACCAAACATTCTTTTAATCAGATTCTTATCAATGAAATCCTTAGGACAATGGCCCCATTAGCATGCACTGAAAGCTGTGTCAACTTCTTCCTGCATGGAAGTAAAGCAGAACATGATTTTCCCTATACAATCCAAGCAGTAATATCATGAAACCTTGTTCGGCAAGACATAAAAAAAGTTCCTCAAATAGCTTGAGTTTTAAAATCACAAATGCTAAATGAAAGTTGAGTTTTAAAATCACAAAAAATGCTAACCTAAACTGGCAACTGGCAAGGCTAGAAGTCAAACCAACAATATTTCAGCTAATTCAGCTTCATCAATGCATTGCCTTGAGTGCACGTTATTGAAGTGAGTAGTAAGTTTAGACAAAGCCTGAACCATATTACCATACTCAAAACGTGAGCCTAATAAGTGTCAGAAAAGATGAGCAATTAAGAAAGGATGCTTCAGTTTGCATACCAACCTCTTCAACAGGCGGGCGTCTCCAAGAGCTGACATTTGGCTCTTTCTTATATTGAGCTTGTTCACTAAATTAAAAACACTGCATCTCTTAGCTACTAGAAAAGAACATGTAAAGCAATGAAAGGTGTGCAAACACTAAACAGGATAATGAAACGTGTGCCAAACACTAAACAGAATATTAATCAACATTATCTGTCAAATTTGGAACGAATGTTATCTGAAAAATAACAAAAGGATACATACTTCAAAAGGACGGTCTAACACCAAATCTTAAGAGGTGAGGGTTGACGATTAATATTTATA